>CM033279.1:26467164-26672164 GCA_019343175.1 Oedothorax gibbosus
AAACGAAGCAAACCAAATGCAAGATATGGTAATATCCTTCTGCTTTGACTGTAACCGTGCGGTTGGATTTATATTTATTTTTTTAGAAGAAAATAAGGAATAAAAAACTAAATGATAGCGAATCCATTATTTTGGAAATGCAAGATGTCTACGTTGTTAAAATTATGAAACTTTTATAGTTCGCAATTTTTATAGAGAAAGAAAAGTACTTCTAATTTCAACATTGTTTTTCTTTTATTTGGTAGGTATCATCAGTCTTATAAATAATATGGCGTTAATCATGTTAAGCTATGGTTTGTATTCTAGAGGTTACTAAAGCCGCATTTAAATGTTATTAAGAATTCAACCTTTAGCATGTATCTAAATTAAATTTCTATTCAGTGTTATAAATAATCTCAATTAAGATTCGCATCAAAGATTTTATGGATTTAAAACACAAATCATAGAATAAATGTCAGCGGATGCAGCTGGGCTGATTATCTAGTACCCATTGTTTTAGATTTTGTTGTTGAAGGTTTTCAAAGGTATAATTAAGTATTAATTCTAATAGTTTTATTCAAATTTGTATTCATTTAAAAAAAAAACTTAAAATGTGGTGTTTTTCTTATATTTGGATTCTCAATTTTACAATACTTAGCATAGCTTTATTTCCTTTCATAATGTCACCATTTTTTTTATTTTAATTAGTAATTTTAGATAAGAATATCATTCTAAAAAACTAAAGTATTGGTATATATGTGCAACATTTTTTTACATGGTGAAGGCCTTATCATTGTTTCAAAGTTAAAAATTATTATTACCTAAATGTGTAGTTCCATAAATACTAATTTTTCAGCAACTTTTTCTTAAAAATCTATACCAATTATGTAGTTTATTTATTTTTCAAAAAAAATCTGTTGATTGGTTTACGACGGCATAATATTGAAGAAAAAATTCTAAGCATTTTGTTTCTAATATCCAGTTACAACTTGTTTGTAGTAGTAAGGGATTAATGTAATCCATTTTGAATCTTTAATAATACTAAAGATTGATTCTATGAATAGATAGTTGCTTACAACATTTTTAAATTTGTCTTGAAAGAAGAGTTATTAAAATTCCAGTAACCGAATTCAACTGCATTTTTATGATACCTTGTAATTAGTTTTAGGCTTCAAGATGAAGATAACATGTGGAGTGGAACTTGTAAATCGGGCTCATCCTGCTATATCAGCCCGAAACAAAACCAAATACAGTGTGGCAACGTTAGCCCTCTGTCATAAGTTGAAGCAAAGGGAAATGCACTCTGATAAAGATGTATTTCTGATTCTATGTACCCACAAAAATCCTAGAGGTGCAAAATATAAGGTAATATACGCAACTGTAATTCATTATTAATCCTTTCACACTTTTTTTTCAGTGTAAATATCCAGTTGTTGATACTATACAAAAATAATCGAATAAACCAAAAGTACTGTAGGACCATAAAGGTGCTTGAATATTTCAAATTTCAGCCATTCATCTCTGCATGAAAAGATCCCATATGCAAAGTTAATTTTCCTTAATTAACTAGTAATGTTATTGATAAACTGGGATTTGTAAATTCTAGCATAACTAACTAATAAAATTTTAACTTGAGAATGATATTGTTTTCCACATCCAATTTTATGTTAAAACTATTTAAAACACAACTGAGACAACCTTTCTTAAAACAACTACTCATTTGTAACTCCATTTGAACTTTGGATAATACCTTAAAATGGTTTATCACTTATCATATCCCCCCCCCCACAACTAAGTCATTTATTCATTTTATTTTATATTGTAGTAAAAAATACTTGCATATTAATGTTTTTATCATTAATATTTCAGATTTACAACAATGTAGATAAGTTGTTTACAAAATTTATTAACGATGGTAAAGCTACCCTACGATTTAAAGAGCCTCCACATGACTTGATAATTAGCAAGGTAATGTATGAAATTATCACTATTTATCTTAGTTTATTTTTACTGTGGAAAAGTCATATTTCTTAAATAATTAATAAATAATACATCGATTTAAAATGAATCCTATCCAAAAGTGCATGCAATCTATGCTTGGTTTTTTTATTAGATATATATATATATATTTTTAAATCTGGAAATGGTTTGTGAGTAGTGTGATCAAAATCATTCTTATACCTTCACAGGCAAAGGTTACTATGAAGGAATTTATTTAAACATATTGGTTAAATCATTCAATCATAATTTGAACTGATTACACTGGACAACAAAATTTAAAAAAATTTCTGCGACTCAGATGAATGTACCCAATTCTGAATGATTTCAACATGCTAAACACGAATATCACCTTAAAAAATGTAAGTTAGCTCTTGTTTTTGAGTTACGGTCGTGTTTTTTATTGCATACTATATGGCGAAATGCATGGGCGCACCAAATGCAAAATTAGTCAATTTTGTTAACAGAAACCCTCCGAATTTTTGCTCATACAGGTTTTATTTTATATTATCAACATGGGGGTGGGAAGAGATGATAATTTTCAAAGATTTTGCACCCATATTCGCAGCTTAATACTCCACTACTACGCAACAATTGTTCTCACTTCAAGAGGTGCAGAAAAAAAGAACAATATATTCCTCACATTTTGTCCATGGTTGTTTTTAGAAACTGTAGCATATTTAGCAGACGCATGGCTATTCTCATTAAAATTACTAAAAAAAATATTGGGGACTTTTTAGCAAATAGTCCTTTGTCATGTTGGACTGGATGCAGAGTAGAAGGAATGTTAGGCTATTTAACTTATCTTTTCTAAATAACACCTCATTTAACTGATGAGATGATGCAGAAATAAGTCATTAATCTGATTTGTTGGTTCCCTCCTAATCATAAAATGACATTCCCTTTAGTTCCATAAATTGGCATTCGTTTTTCTTCCCAGCATACAGCATTATCTTTTCCCCCAGGTGATGTCAAAGTGACAAATTTGCTACACAAGTGTAACTACACTCGTGAGGAGCCCAGAAATTTTTCCTGGTCTCCTATCTTGTAACCAAAATACAAATGATAAGCTTTCTTAACTTTTGCAGTGATGCTCTTTTTTTCGTGCAGAAAATTGCACTTTGCTGCAAATATAACAGAAATTATTAGCGCTATTAATGCATTTACAAGGAATTACAGTTACTGATTTATCACTAACACTAATTTTTGATATTCTACAGCTTCTAAAACAACCAAGTACTAAATACAAGGAATTTATTGCTCTTTGTTCTGCACCTCTTGACATGAGATAATTATGTTGCTTAGAAGGGTATTAAGCTGCTAATATGGTTGAAAAAACCTTGAAAGTTATCATTTCCTCCCACACCCCATGTTGATAATATTAAATAAAACCTGTATGAGTGAAAATTCGGAGAGTTTCTGTAAACAAAATTGATTTCAATTAATTTTGCGTTTGGTGCGCCCACACACATGCATTTTGCCGTATTCTATGTAATGAAAAAAAACGACCGTAACTCAAACACGAGCTAAATTACATTTTTTAAGGGGATATTCGTGTTCAGCACATTGAAATCATTCAGAATTGGGTACTTTCATCTCAGTCACATTTTCACTGTTGACCAGTGTTAGTGAAACTCCGCATTTAAAAGTCTAAATGAAGTTTTTTCCACTTTTAGGCTGATCCATTGCAGTTGAAAGGGTTCCTGCATGGAGTTGGCCTGACAATTGTGGGTCAAGGAACCGGCCGAATTCGGTTATCAGAAACTCCAACCAAAGTGGATAGACCAAAACAGAAACTAGCTATTATGCAACGAAGTGACCTCCCCGGCAAAAAAGGGTTTCCTGAAAGTCTTACCTGGCTTCAAATACAGTCCTGCAAACTTAAGAAAATTGACCTGGGAGTTCTGAAACTAGTGCATCTGGAGGTTTTAGACTTGGCCCATAACTCACTAAAAGAATTGCCCCTTGGCTTAAGTCAGCTGAAACTAAAAGAACTTATTTTGCACCACAATGAACTTACAAGTTTCCCTCCTCAGTTAGCAACAGGAATTTTAGGCCAAAACGTACAGGTTCTCGATCTATCATTCAATAATGTAAGTTAGTTTTCACTTGAATGACAGTGAGAAATTTTACATGATGGCTTATTTTAATTAGCTTGGCACTAGTTTTAATTTAATTTTACCATTTTGTAATGTTTGGTTTTAAACCTTTATTTTTAATTATTTGGTCAATTAAGTAATATTAAGTGCTTTCAATGCATTTATAAATTAAAAAAAAACAAGTTCCACTTTATTAAAGTAAAATATATTTCAAAATCTTATTTATTTGCCATTTATATTGTTTTAACTTTTTTAAATAATTTGCTACTTTTGGTTTATTTATAAACTTCATATTTAAAAGTCATTTAGTACCAATTAAAACTTTTTAATCTGGAAGTTTACTTCAAATTTTTTTAAAAAAAATATTGTAATCCTCCAAAATAATATTCAAATCTGTCCTTTTAAAAAAAAAAAAAAAAAAAGAGGGACTCCTTTGCATATTTTAAACTAGAAAATCGTGATAAGAATGATTTGAATTTATACTAACGGAATTATTTCTATACTTACAGATAGCTGAACTTTCACCCTACTTTTGTCTCATGAGAAAAGTTTCTGTACTGTCTCTGAAAAATAACAGACTTAGTAAATTACCACGTAATTTTCATTCTTTAGAATCCTTAAGAATGTTTAGTGCTTCTCACAATGAACTGAAGGTATGTGTTTTTAATTAGTTTTTTATAAATTTTCTTGTAGTAAGCATATTGTGATCCAAATTACAAGACCCTTCATCAGAAGGAAATTATACAAAGGAATAAACAGTTCTCACAATTTTAGCTTCCACACTACGTTTATAACGTAAAAAGTGGAAGGTTTTATAATCGTTCAGTCCGTCCGTCCGTCACCCACTTTCACGAAAGAACCACAAGTCCCACAGACAAGTGGGATACGTCATTTTGAAGCAAAAAATCAGATTAGGCTAGATTCCAAATTTCATTAAAAAATTTAAATTAGAAGTTTATTTAAAATTTAAATAACTAAAAATTTAATCTAAATTAAAATAACATGCAAATTCCATTTTTATTCAATATTTTCACTGTTGAAATCCACAAGTCCCACAGACAAGTGGAATACGTCATTTTGAAGCAAAAAATCAGATTAGGCTACATTCCAAATTTCATTAAAAAATTTAAATTAGAAGTTTATTTAAAATTTGAATAACTTAAAATTTAATCTACATTGAAATAACATGCAAATTCCATTTTTATTCAATATTTTCACTGTTGCCATTTCGTTAAACGTATGAGAAACTTTATTTAAAATAAAAATAAACACTTTTGAAAGAATATTTATTTATGTGATATAATTCAGTTTGGATTGTTGTAATATCACAATAGAGTTCTTTTGATGGTTCATTATATATGTATGAAGAAAGATGCAAAGAGAATTCTAACTTGGCATAAATAATGTGCAAAGTTTCGCTTTTATTTTTAAAGCATCATTTGTACTAATTATATATTTTTCGAACTGTAATTTAATTAAATCTAATTATTAAATCTGAGAAAGAGGATTAATGAAAATAGTTAATTTTGGCATTTAAAGTTTGAATTACAAATAGCTAAAGGCCCTGTTTGTTATTAGAATTAAATCACCATTGCCATTCGCAACAATCGCCTGAGAAACTTAATTCTTTTAGACAATAAATTAAAATAAATTTATTTTGCTACGTCGATCTGTTTGAAATGACGTCAAATATATTTCACTACGAGATTCTTTGTATGTTGATATGAAATATTTTCATTCTATTTAAAAGCAGGAATAGTACATATTTATTCTTTAAAATACAAATTAATTTTTGCAAACGATAAGTAATAATTATTGAATTTTCGAAATAAAATAAATAAAACTAGCCAAATTTAGCATGTAAATGTTTAATATAGAATTAATGCTGTGTTTGGCGCTTTTTTACCTGTTTAACACAACTTTTGTGTGGAAGCGGTTTAAGTGACAGATTCTGTTACAAACCTACTTGTTTTTATTCAAAATAAGTCATTCGAACAACCTTGTATTGATCAAGGTTTATAAAGCCAAAGCTGATAGAAGTGGTCTAAATAAACAGAGTGAAAGCAGTATACAACTAATTATTGATGTAGTATTTAGTTATTGTTAAAAAAGGTACTTGTTTAAAATGTACTTTAATGTAGCAAAACAAGAAAGTCATGGCTTTTTTAAAACATTCAGCAACTCTGCTGCTCTTTATTTTGCTCACTTGGCTGAACAATATAATATATAGAAATTAACTGTAAAATAATTTTTGTTATTTTAAAGGTAATCACTGTTCAACAGTGAAAATGCGACTGAGATGAAAGTACCCAATTCTGGATGATTTCAACATGCTAAACACAAATATCACCTTAAAAAATGTTTGTTCGCTCTATTTTTTTAGTTACTGTCATTTTTTCCATTACATAGGATATGGTCGTACCAAGCGCAAAATAAATTACAGCCAATTTTGTTTACAGAAACCTTCCCACTTTTTTCTCATACAGGTTTTATTTGATATTATTAACATAAAGGTGGGAGGAGATAATAAGTTTTTTTTTCCTACGTCACAGCTGCGGCAACATCTGCCATTAGCTTTCTGGCAGCCCAATAAAATTTAGCCTTTGAAAAGTTGTAAGGTGTAAAATCCATAAAACCACTCAATGCAGAGCATCTTGTCAGATGGAGCATAAAGAGCATTCACTACTTGTCAAAACACCAATACGATGAAGGTGTCCATTTAGAAAGTCGTGTCCTGTTGTCATTCTAAAGTTTGCAACGAAAACTGCCCTTGGCAAGTCCATTGGGATGGGATGAAGGATGAGATTTTTCCATATTTTTTCATTTGAAAGTTGCTTGTAACTCTGCTGCACGGTTTTACTTATTGTCTTTTTAACTTGTATACAAGTTTCTTGGAAGGAGAATGCGAAAGCTGGTTGTTGTAACTTTGATCCATTTTTGGTGAGGTTATCTGCCTTTTCATTACCAGGAATGTTACAGTGGCTGGGAATCCATTGAAGAACAATTTTCCAGCCAGCAGCGAAAGCATGGGAAAAATTACACTTGACTTCCTCAACGAGAGGGCAGTCACTAGGGGTAGGCGAAGTAGTCGCTAAGATTGTAGCTTGAGAGTTAATGCCGTCATTCTAAGATTTGTTTCCAGTCTCAAAAGGTTTGAAATTGCGATTTTTATGGTGTAGATATCTGCATCGAAATTGGAGGCGTGGAAACCAACTGCACAAGATTTCTCAAAGAAACCCTCACAGTAGGCACCAGCACCAGTATTTCCATCACCTGCAGAACCATCAGTGTGGATGTGAATCCCTTCTTCTCTTGGGTACTTTGTAGCCATCACCTCCAAAGAGAAGGCTCTAAGGGCTTCGGAAATTGTGTCGCATTTCTTTTCAGAAATACCTATAGTCAAAGAGTATTCAGGAGTTCTGCAAGTGGGAGGAGATAGACTAGTAGTAAAAGGGTAAATTTGAGTTGATGCAAGGTTGTAGAGATC
This sequence comes from Oedothorax gibbosus, assembly GCA_019343175.1. Taxonomy (NCBI): domain Eukaryota; kingdom Metazoa; phylum Arthropoda; class Arachnida; order Araneae; family Linyphiidae; genus Oedothorax; species Oedothorax gibbosus. The sequence continues at coordinate 26,474,728 of CM033279.1, forward strand.
GTTGAGCTGGTCAGCACATGAAAAAAAAGTTCTGTGAGTTTTCAGTCTGGCATTAGCAGTGGTGTAGTGTTGCCAACGTTGGAGGCCTGATCTTTTACATTTTTCATGGAGGATTACCAATTGCTTTCTAATTTTTAGAGGTTCAAGACCTGTTTGAATTTCCATGGCAGTAATTGGGGTAGATCCAGCTGCCCCCGTAATGAGTCTGAGTGCTTTGTTTAGTTCAAGTCCACAAGTTGTGTCCACAAGTTCAAGTGACAAGTGTTTGAAGCAGTAGCAACAAGTTCTTCTCCCTATTCTAAAACTGATTTAACATATGTTTTGTATGTAGTCAGGAGGGTATCGGTTGAGGAACCCCTGGTAATACCTGAAAGCCTTTTTAATAGTTTGAGTCTATTGTTACCCTTTTTTTGCCGTTTCTTCAGCATAATTTTTCCATGAGAGTTTACTGTCCAGAAAAACACCAAGGTATCTGAAAGTGTACACTTGCTTTAGATTTTGATTGTTGTAATTGACGCTGACTTGAACTTTCTTGGTTGACAAAGTAAAACGTTGACAAACTGTTTTGTCAGAATTTATACTCATAATATTTTCTCACACCAAGCCTTTAAGACATCCAAAGCATTATTGATTGAATGATTTAGGGCTGAAACATCGTTTCCAGTGGCATAAACAACTAAATCATCAGCATAAGCTAGGCATTTGATATTGGGCAGTTCTGACAAGTTGGTAATCACATCATTTATCATAATATTAAACAGAGTGCAGCTAGAAACGGCTCCCTGGGGTAATCCATTTTGGAGATGAACATATCTGAACAGTGAAGAATGGTATTTTACTCTTGCTAGTCTTTGTGAAATAAAAGTTCTGAGCCAATTTAAAATATTTTCCCCAATACCGGCCCTAATCAGCTTCTCAACCAGTTTTCCATGCCACACTTTATCATAGGCATTTTTGAAGTCCACATAGACGGCAAGTGTTGATTGTTTTCTGTGGAAACCATCCTTAATGCACTGACTGGGGAAAGCAGCTTGATCTATGGTGCTATGTTTTCTTTGGAAGCCGGCCTGGAAGTCTGAAATACATTTACTATCTTCTAGATAGAAGTTTAATCTGTTTATAAACATCCTTTCCATTATCTTGCAACAACAATTTGTTAAGGATATTGTTCTGTAACTGGAAGGGATCTCTGGTGGCTTTTGTGGCTTTAATATAGGCATTATTGTAGCTTTTTTCCACTGAGCAGGTACATAAAGTTTCCAAACAATATTGTAAGGAGATAATAAGTTTCAAGGTTTTTGCACCCATATTAGCGATTTAATACCCCTTCGTCAAGTAGAATCGTTCTCGCGTCAAGAGGTGCAGAAAAAAAGAGCAATAAATTCCTTGTATTTCATCTGGTTGTTTTAAAAGCTATAGAATATCAAAAATTGTTGTTAGTCATAAATCTATAACTTTAATGCCTTATATATGCATTAATAGCGCTAATAACTTCTGTTATATTTGCGGCAAAGTACAATTTTCTGCATAAAAAAAAGGACCATCACTGCAAGTTAAAGTGTTTCATTTGCATTTTGGTTACAAGATAGGGGACCAGGAAAAATGCTGGGTCCCTCAAGTATGTTGTTAGACTTGTGTAACAAATTTGTCACTTTGGCTTCATGGGGAAAAAGTAAGGTAATGCCATTTTATGATTAGGGGAGAAACCAACAAATCATGTTACTGACTATTATTTCTGAATCATCTCATCAGTTAAAGGAGGTGTTATTTAGAAAGGATAAAGGTTAATAGCCTAACATTCGCTCTACTCTGTGTCCGATCCAACATGACAAAGGACTCAGTCTCCAATATTTTTTAAGTTTTAATGGGGATAATAGCCATGCTTCTGCTAAACATGCTACAGTTTCTAAAACAACCATGGAAGAAATGCAAGGAATTTGTTACCCTTTTTTTCTGTGCCTCTTGACGGAGAACGATTCTACTTAACGAAGGGGTATTAAGCTGCTAATATGGGTGCAAAAAACTTTAAACTTATCATCTCCTCCCACCTTTATGTTGATAATATCAAATAAAACCTGTATGAGAAAAAAGTCGGAGGGTTTCTGTAAACAAAATTGGCTGTAATTTATTTTGCGTTTAGGCGCCTATTAATTTAGCCGCAATGAAAAAAAACGACCGTAACTCAAAAACTAGCTAACAAACATTTTTTAAGGTAATAGTCATGTGCATGTTGAAATCATTCAGAATTGGGTACTTTTATCTCAGTCGCAGAACATTTTTGAAATTTTGTTGTCCAGTGTAACATGGGTCATTGCCAATCTAAAGGATTGAAAATCAGGGCAAATTTGGTAACAAAAAAAAGTAGCACATGTAGGTTTAAAAAAAAAAACTACATGTGCTACTTTCATCAACTTATCTAAAATACTGCATTAGCAATTTTGTTAGTCTATTTTATATGATTAATTACATATTTTCATAATTAGTGTTAACTGAATAGAGTATTCTGCCCACAAAGTCGATATTCATGATCATATCTAATTACGGTTTTACAGTTAAAGTAATTGAAATTTTTAGTGATTTGAAACAAATAAAAGCAAAGTTTATTATTTAAAAAAACACCCTTATATAAATTATTGGTTAATTTAAAAAGTATGTCCACTTGAGAGACAATCATGTCTACTCCTTTACCAGAGCACATCTATGGAGTGGACAAAATGTCAATTTTGATTTTTAGTACCAAATAGCTTTGCTGATATAAACACACTGAGTACAGTATTAAAATAAACCACATTACTGAAGATTACAATACTAATGGCTTGGAATTTCCGCAAAGCAAACTGGTTCGAGTTTACCCAGGAACTTGAAGGCCTTTGCTCTGAGTCTATCGATCACGGTGACCTAGACGAACTCCTCTCCCTCTTGACTAACCGGATTCAAAAAGCAGCAGGACATCATATTCCCAGAGGAAAGAGAAGAAATGACTGGATTCCTTTCTGGAGGGACAATAACATCGAAGAACTTATCCAAGAGAGGGACCAACTTTGCAAAGAGCTCCAGAACAACAACAGCGAGCAGCTAAGATGCATGCTCATTGAAGCTAGTCATAGAGTAGAAGAAGCATTTCTGATAGCAAACAAGAAAAATGGAGTGAACTCTGCAGCAGTCTTGACCCAAGAAAAGGAGCGTCCCAGTATTGGAACTTGATCAAGGTGGTCTTTGGCTACTGACTGAAAGAAGAGCAGACAGTTGTACACAACAATAAGGCTCCCAACTACAGCCCCCTTTTCTGTCCCCGTGGAAATCGTGTGATCGCCCACCACTTTTATTGCCATGTCCACAAACAGCATGCTTTCGTTGAAAATCATTTTCGTCCCTTTGATACTGTCTTGTTTAGGGTTATCGACTTCAAGATAACGGATTGTCCCCCACGGCCCTACACAGAACAAAAATCCTAAATACGTAGCTATGTCTAGACTGTCTTTGTGTCTTAGTCCAGCTGGTCCAACATCCAGTTACATTCGGGGGCAGAAAAAGATAGTGCTAACTGATAATTAAACTACCCATTTTTACAGCCTAAATCGAAGCTTGCAAGCCTGTCAACAGAGCAAAGAGGGCAAAACTGTTAGGTAGTTTCATACTTAGGAAAATACCAACATATATATTTTTTGTTTTAATTCAATATTGTCTATCGAAAATCGTTTTTAACTAGTATAAGTGTTTGGATCTCATAGTGGGGGGGGGGGGGGGGGGGAGAATAATTCGAGTGAAAGATTTCCGTTATTTTTAAAAAATACCAGTATGTTCTTCATACCAGTTTAAGCTTCTGTTGGTTATTATAAAATCTTAGGGAGGGCGCCATTCATATGGTGCCATTTTAAGCTAAAATAGCACTCTAAAAAATTATTGAGGGGAAATAAGAAAATAAAATAATGATACAATTACGTATTATTGTTAAATAATTGTTAAAAAGTGAATTGTTAAAAAAGTTAAAGAGGGCGCCTTTTTGGGCGCCTAACGGCGCCCAAAGTGGCGCCCTTTGTAAAATTATTGGGGGGGGAGGTTCCCCCCCTCCCCCTATAAGTTACGGCCCTGAATTCCCATCCTCAAGCCAGGAAAAGACGCTACCAACCGCAAAAATTACCGACCCATCTCATTAAACTGCATCCTCTGCAAACTCATGGAGCGCATTATACACACAAGGTTGATGCAGTGGATCACACAGAACAATGTCTTGCATTTCTACCAAACCGCATACAGAGCAAAGCACAGTACCGTCGACCAGCTGTTTTACCTCTGCCAATCTGTGATTGATGGGTTTCAAGAAAAGCTGCAAAAGAAAACTACTATGGTCCTCCTAGATCTCACTGCAGCATTCGACAGAGTATGGAGACAAAAACTGATCAACATAATCCATGCAACAGGCATATCATCAAACGCTCTGATCTGGATAAATGATTTCCTCAGGGAAAGAAGCTTCAAAGTCAAAGTAAATGGCACCTTTTCACACACTCACCATACGAAGGCAGGAGTTCCCCAAGGCTCCGTGCTTAGCCCACTGCTTTTCCTCCTGTACATGAATACGATCGACCATCACTTAAGCAATGAAGTCAAAGTGGCCTGTTATGCCGATGACATCGCAGTATGGCATACACATAAAGACTTGGAGACTTCACAAACAGCCCTAAATGAATGCATGCAGGGCATTGAAACGTGGTCAAAAGAGCTTAAGCTCACTATTAATCCAGATAAAACAAACCTTTGTATTTTCTCAACTGACAGGAAAAATCGACGCTCCTTCCATCCTTCGATCAAGCTCTTTGGCTCGGAAATCAAACAAACTTCTAATCCACGATACCTTGGACTCACTCTTGACGCAGAGCTTAGGTTCTCGCAACACCTCAATCATGTCTCAAATAAAGCACTAAAAAAGCTTAACATCCTTAAGAGACACTGCGGTGGATCTTGGGGATCAAATCCAAAGACCCTTCTTAATACATATACCTCCATACTCAGGCCCATTCTTGAATACGCTGCACCCATCTGGGCACCAGCTATGCCCACTGCAAGAGAAAAGATCGACAGGCAGGGTGTCCAGCCGTCGGGAAATTCTGGAAAATCGGGAATTGTACTTGAATTTTTTAGCGCCGGGAAAATCGGGAATTATGCTTGAAATTGTTGAAAATTCCGGTGTGCACCGGGAAATTTCGCTACTTAAAATTTCGCTACTATTAAAAAAATTCTCCATTTGTAAATTTCAGATTTGCTAATTTTCAAGAGTTCTCGATTTTTCCGTGGATATCTACTTCCTTCAAAGTTACGAGATTTGTCTTCTTTTTTTTAAGATTAAGAATTTCGCCGAATCTATAAGTTATTTGTTATGGTTTTAATGTTCGCGATTCGTTTGCTAATTTTCGAAGATTCTCGATATTCCGTGATTTTGCAGTTAGCCTAGATTTATTATTTGGGCGGAATTTAAGGTTATGGGATTTGCTAATTTTTTTCTCGGTTTGCTTATTTTTCAAGAGTTCAATCTTCCTATTTTTGAAGATGCACGCGCGATTTACACATTTTCAGTTTCGCGATTCAAATATTTCGTATTTGCGATTTCGTCATTTTTACTGTTATGAGAATTTTTTGATTCGCCGATATTCAAGGTTTCATGATTAAGCGATCTTCGAATTTTGTTGTAATTTGACGATTTGTGAAGATCAGTGATTGTCGACTTCAAAGTTTTGAAATGCAGTACAAAACAGCAAGTTTAAATTATAAATTTTAATAATAAAAATATAAAAAAAAATTAAAATTTGAAGATGAATTAAGATTTCTGCATTATTCTAAGATGGGTTCTTTGAATATCAGGTACCGGCCAGTACAATCCAATAATGCTATCTGATCAGATTTACTTATTTTGCTGCCTAATAATTTTCATGAAAACCACCGACTAGGTCGTATCGCCTCAGAATGGTTGACAGTTTTTTTTTTCCTCTGCGTGATCAGAAGAGCGTCTCGTTACTTTTGTAGCCCCGGTTCAGGCCAATCGGCCCAACTAGAATATTTTCCTTTGATCAAGTATTCGTTAGTATTGTGACCTTGTTATCACAAAAACAGTTTGATTTTTTGTTTACGTTTTTTTTTTAAATTTCTGCTTCGGTCTATACTGTGGTTTTTGTTTTTATACAAGTTAAATTTCAAAAAAAAAAACAGGAAATCGCCGAAATTATGGTGTCCGGATTATGGGTGTCTGGATTAGCGGTTCGTATTAGAAAATTTCCGAAAATTCGCTATTTTACTGATTAGTTTTGCGTTTTATAATTTTGGAATTTATGGATTTTCAAGGTCGTTAATTGCAATTTCTGAAGAAAGATCTTCGGGGTTTTATAGATATTTTCGTTTTTAAGGAGTTCACAAAACGCCGTTTTTCGAAGTTCATGATTTGACGACTTTTACGGTATTCGCAATTACCGATTTCATAAAAATCGCAATTCAACGATTTCTGAGAATTTGGAATTTTCCAGACTTCCTGAAATTTGTGATTTACCAATTTTTGAGATATTTTGTGAATCATTATTTTTCAAAAAATTTCGATTTACCGATTTTGAAAGATTCTTGATTCGCTGATTTTTGAAGGTTTTTCACAAATGGAAATGTTTAATTCTATTTTTTCAGGTTAAGATTTAATGAACTAACTCATTAAGCTATCAGATGTAATATATTAAATTTAAGTTAGTATTTTTAACAATTATGATGAATGAAATATTTTTAAAATAACCTTTTATTTTTTAACATTTTAAAAAGTATCTCATATAAAAGAGAATCCAATGTTATGTGGTGTTTCACTAAAATTGAAGATTGTTACTTTAAATATATACTAACTTAACCCTACGAATAACCCACCCCACTTTGACTTTTAAAAAAATGCTATTAATTTTAATGGTCAGCCTATTTTAAGTGTAGAATATAGGTTTTGATTAAAAAATTTTTTAGTAAGTTTTGGTAATTTGAACATAATTTTTCAAGTACAAATTACTGAAAACAAATTTGCCTGAAACTTGCAAATTAAATGACTGCTGACCAGTAAAAATATATGTATACATACAATCATGTATACTCTGCAACTTATAGGAGACTCTAACTGGGCTAAATAATTGTTAGTGTCAAAACAAAAAGAATTCATAACTCAAATATTTTCTTTTTTTGCCTAATATTTCTGTTAGCTAGTAGTTAAGCATATTTGAAAAAACATAGTGATATAATTGGTTATATGCGAGCATCCTTGAAAAATTTGGAAATGAGCCTTGAAATCCTTGAAATATGCTTGAATTTTTACTAGCAATTTTGCTGGACACCCTGACAGGACACAGTACAGGGCATCAAAAATCATCATTGGAGCTGTCTCATCGACGAATAACATCAAAGCTGAAAAGGAATGCAGCCTAACTCCTTTAGAAAACAGAAGAAAATTATCCACAATTAAATTCACAAATAACATACGGAGCCTACCTGAAAACCACATTTCCAATATAACTTTCAAAGCATGGAGCGAAAAATCCAGGCTTAAAAGATCCTCAACCCTACAGCATGATCTGGAAATCAGGAAAGATATCAACCTCCAGCATAAGTCACTTGAAATTCCGAAGAACCTATTCATACTTTGCACCTTCACCGCAGACAATCGTAAACCTAAACCTCCTACGACCCTGCACCAAAAAAGAACCGGTCTCGATAATTAAAGAAAAAGGCGACCATACCATCAATGAACTCACCACCAAAGCCCAAAATTTAGTATTAGCCTGCACAGATGGCTCCTCCGATTCAAATCTTGATGGAGGAGGTGCAGGAGTTTTCTTAACGGGTTCCAGGCGATGAAAATGAGTGGTCACAAAATTCCTGTAGGGAAAATTGCCTCCAACTATACATGCGAACTCGTTGCCATCAAGAGCGCGTTGGAGATTTTCCTGTCCAAAAGCATCCACAGATCCAGCGGCATTACCATCCTTTCTGATTCAAGATCTGCCCTGCAGGCCATTCAGAAGGGCAAGTGCCAAATCAGCCATGAAATAATCCTATCCATCAACAAAGTCATCACAGCCAAGAAAACCTGCACGTTACAGTGGATACCAGCTCATGTTAACATCCTTGGAAATGAAAAAGCCGATGAGCTTGCCAAAGAATCAAGAGCTTGCCCCCAATCATCTAACCTCATAACTCTCGTTGACGCCAATGCAGTTGCCAGCCGTAGACTTATCAAAATAATTTAAATATTCCATCCCTGCTCTAAATTGTAACCGTACAATATCTTCAATAATAGCCAGACTACGAACAAAACATTTAACAGGGAATGAAAATCTCAATGGAAGGACAAAGAAGCTACTCCACACACTGCCCAAACTGTCCTGGTGTCCAACTGTCCCCGCAGCATATCTTTGGCTGCCCAGCAATTCAAGCCAGGCTCTTCAGGATTGGCTTTGAAGACCCAGAAGTTTTTAATTCTCTCCGAAGATGCAGAAGAAATAGCGAAAGCTGTCTACGACAGCTTCGGATCCATCTAGTTTTTGCACACATCATGGACACGACAACAACAGAAAACACAATACTAATAATAAGTTTTAAAAATATAGCTTTGTAAATAATTAATTCAATCCATAAGTAATAATTCAATCCATGAAGTAAGCAGCCAAGTGATATAGCCGAATGAAGATATCACAATTTTTTTACAGCAACTCTAAAATAATCAGTTTTCTATAATTAAATCATAAGCAAGAAGACTACCTATCTTTAAATTTAGTCTGATGGCTGGTAGCGCCATTTAATTTTATTTTAACGCATTGAAAACTCATATCAATGGAGTAGATACATTTTATGAGAGGCAATTAAAAAAATTAAACAAACAAAATTAATTTTTTCTCTTTTTCACTTCTGATTTTTAAATTGCCAATAATATAGGTTTTTTTAAAACCAAAATACTGCAAATATTTCTTAAAGCACTTAATGAATTGAATGCTACATTTTATAAAATCTTCTTGGGGACAGTCCACAAAGTGAACATTTCAGAGTTTTTTGGATTGAATTTTTAAAAGATTAAATTAAAATTTTTAATTTTTTTATTACTCTTTTCAAAATATTGTAACGAATAACTTAGGAGCAACAAAAAAAAAAAAAAATAGAAAAAGTCACTGAAGGATAAGGACGTGGTTTCTACCCCTTTTTATTTAACTAAATTAAATATTTTTTTAGGTTATACCCTTTGGAATTAGGAAACTGCAATTAGATACGTTAGATCTGTTCCACAATCCTCTAGACACTGACGTTGTATTGCGCCCACTTTGCCCCTTGGCATTGCCAACATTATTGGAGTGTGCTGCATCAAACTATTGTGGAATATGAGTGAGTAAAATTAGTATTTCATCTTTTAGCTTCCACACTACGTTTATAACGTAAAAAGTGGAAGGTTTTATAATCATTCAGTCCCGTCTGTCTGTCCGTCACCCACTTTCACAGAAAGAACCACAAGTCCCACAGACAAGTGGAATACGTCATTAAATCAGATTAGGCTACATTCCAAATTTCATTAAAAAATTTAAATTAGAAGTTTATTTAAAATTTAAATAACTAAAAATTAAATCTACATTGAAATAACATGCAAATTCCATTTTTATTCAATATTTTCACTGTTGCCATTTCGTTAAACGTACGAGAAACTTTATTTAAAATAAAAGTATGTAAAATTCAGTTTGGATTTGTTGTTATATCACAATAGAGTTCTTTTGATGGTTTATTATATATGTATGTATGTATTTATTATATATGTATCCCAAAATTTAACATGCATAGAGAATTCTAACTTGGCATAAAAAATATGCAAAGTTTTGCTTTATTTTTAAAGCATCAATTGCACTAATTATTTATTTTTCGATGACTGTAAATTAATTAAACAAACGATAAATGACTGAATTTTCGAAAGAAATGTAAATGGTAAATTGTGACGACACAAAGATATTTATTAAAAAAAGATTACATTATTATTCTTCAAACTTCCAACAAATTAAGCAAACGATAGTCTAATTATTAAATCTGAGAAAGAAGATTAATGAAAATAATTAATTTTATCGTTTAAATGTTTAATTACAGCTAGCTAAAGGCTCTGTTTGTCGAATTTCTTTCTGAGGTGTATAAATAGTTTGTTTCCTGTTGAGCACAAATGTTTGTGTGGAAGCGGTTTAAGTGACAGATTCTGTAACAAACCTACGTGTTTACATCTATAATTTATTGAGAAAGGACATTTTTTAAAAATTTCCCTACAGTTAGTTTTCTTGGAAACTCTAATATTGCTTAACCAGTGATAATTGATGTTGCATGAGGGAAAAAAAACTTTTGTCCTATTTCGGAAATAAAGAAGAGGACTGGTATGTACACTAAAGCATTGATACTGTGTGTTTGTTAAGACAAACATGAAATAATATATTATGTCTTAAACTGGAGTTCTAGGGTTAATTTACATTCAACTAGAGATTAGTTCTCTTTTGAACAACACTTAATTCTAATAATTTTAGTTTCTTTTTAGTTCACACATTTACCAATTTTGAACATATTTTTTTTTTTGTTTTATTTGCTTATGGGTATTAGTAGTTTAGGTTTTTTTCATAACGTTCTGGGGAAACCAATCTATCTGATACCTTTATTGAAGCTGTGTAGGAGCACATTGTTGCTGCATATCAAGCTGGTTTATTGTACATTTTTACCAAAAAGAAAAACTGAACTTGGTCTCGATTTTCCTTTCTGGTGTTTCTCTTTTATACTGAAGCAGTCAACATGTTAATTGGGACTAGCATAACCGGGTGGGTTAATGCATCATGCAACAGATGTCACATATGCTGTTCTGTTCCCACTTCAAACACCCTATAAATGGATTATGAGGAAGACAACTTAACAATCTGTGAAATAAACTCCTGACCCCATGCACAATGTCACTATGATGTTGTGTTGGGTCCTACCTCGTGTTAGAACCTTGTAACTTAACTTCAGTTAAAAATTACAAAATATTTAAGTATTTATTTTTTAAGGTGCTGAAAGAGGGCTTGGGAGCCCAGTCGGTTAAGGCATTCGCCTTGCATGCAGAAGGTCTCAGGTTTGGATCCGGGCATCACCAAATAAAATGCTGACCTATAAAACGGCCCATGCAGAAAAAAATGTCTGACAAATAATACCCCGTGTAGAGGGAGTGTACTTTAATTATGCTGCTCCTATGTCCCAACCCTGTGTATGATGTCGCACTTAACGGTTGCATTGAGTGCCTAATCAGGTGTCGAATCGTCACTTGACTGTGGTTCTAAATTCGGTCGCCATAAGCCTTCATGTAGCTCTAGTGTGACGATAATTCCAACTAACTAAACTATGTTGCTGAAATAGATTTTAGTGACTTCATGATATTTCTTTTATGTTTCAGTCTTCCTTATACGTCTCACTACATACCTTCCACCTTAGTTGATTACATAATTGAGCAGTGCGTCTGCCCTTGCGGCAAGAAAGTGTTCCAAAACACCTCCTCCTGCATACTGGTGTTGGATCTGTACAAGCTTGCCTCGACTGTGGTTTATATCAACAACACTGGCCGCTTTAAAGTGCCCCTTGAAGTGTACTTTTGCTCAACTAAGTGCTGGAAAAAGTGAGTGTCTTTCTGTTATTTCTAAATAAACCTGGAAAACCAGATTCTTGTATAACTACAATATTGATAAATTAGACATTTTTGTTTTATTCTTAAAGAGTCATTATATGTAGGATTGATATTTTAAAAGGGACTTTGTTGTTGAAGCAGAAATTGGAGGGGTATATTACAAATTAATTCTAAGGATGGTTTTTTGTAAATTCAGTTATAATTTATATTTTGATGACTTTTTTTTATTACTTGAATTTTTTTGCAGTTTATAAGAGGGAGGCTTTAATATTAAAGGCTCTTCTCATAATTTTTTTTATTAAAAAACATCACAAATAATATATCTTTTGCAAAAAGAGGTCTATTTTTAAACGCAAATTTATTTTGGAAGTAAAAAAAGTAGCAGTTTTTAATTTAATGATTGAAATTTAGAGAATTATTTCTTTAATATAATCTTTAGTATTAAACTTTTCCCCTTTCAAGTTTTTTTTATTATCTTGAGGCATAAATTTTGTTGCTAAACAAACAAGTAGTTCTAGCTGTTTCAATAAAGGATTTATTATTCAGTGGTTTTACAGACCTATACATTTACTTGATTATGTAGGATTCATGAAATCATCATAACTTATCGATTTGGTGGAAACGTTACCTAGCTATTTTCAGACATAATATAAGCTCTAACAATCTCTTTACAATCCTCATCTAAACAACCAAAACAAGAATTACTACAGTTTATTTTCAAAATTTTTTTTTTTAAAGGAGTCTCTCCTCCCTCTCCTTCTTTATTGTTTTTACAGTTCTATTACAATTGAAGAAGACTTTCAAACAACAGTTAGTGAAAGTTACTTAGTAATACTAATATAATTTCGTTTGTAAACTTTGAAGATTTATGAATGTTAAGTAATTATAAATATTTTCCAGTATTCTTGACTGTATTTTGATGCGTCTGTTACTTTAAAACTTTTATTTATATGTTTTATTCTCTTTTATTTCAGGGTTCATTATCGAAAGTAATGTGTCCAGTAATTTATGAATTTGGTTGACTGTGATTAAACTTATTGAAGATGATGGGCATCAAACAAGCTGTGGAATACTGTTTTTTTAATTTAAATTCATTTCTTAAACAGTTAAAAATTTGGTTAAAACATATATCTTGCTTTTTTTCCTTTGATATTGTTTTAGACTACTTCAATTGAAAATCACCATTTTTTTAAAAATTATTTATTTTAAAAATTAATTGATCGCATGAATGTTCTCCTAACAAGTGCTGACAATTAATTCTGTGAACGGTGAGGAGCTGAAGCTTGTAGACTATGCCATCAGATTTATTATTTATATAGTTTTATGAACAATTTGGTGACTTACTGAATTGCAGAGCTTAGTGGAAGAACTTGCTAAGTGACATTTTTGTGTCAATGTATATGTTATTCCCTCCTATAAAGATAGCAAGATTCTCCTTTTTCATAAACTTTAAGTAAAGTATATATTTTTACCTTTTTTATGCACTATTTATAACATATCTAAAGTGCAAACAAAGCAATTTAAAGCTCATTTTCCCTTTTTGTCACTTAGCAGGTTCTTCCACTAAGCTTTTCAATTGGTATTTGACAATATTTTGTTGTAGTTGATATTTCAAATGCATTCTGTGTTTCCATGTAATGAGAAAATAAATTCAGCCTCTGTGTATTTTTGAAATGTAATAACAGAGACGGTTCCAACACTTCTTTTAGATTCGTTTCAAATCATTTAAATATATATTTCCTTAAACAACTTCAATTTCTTCAATTTGTTAGTTCAGCTACGCTGTCTCTTTGGGGCTTCTGTTAAGTTTTTCAAAAGCTTTACAGAAAGCAATTGCTTATCAAGTGTTTTTTTTTTATAAGCTGTTCATCTAAATGAATTGCTATAATATATATCAACTTCAGGTTAAGAACTATATAGTCACAGTATAACAGGTTTTCAGTTTTACAAAGCGGTTAAATGCATGCATGTACAACTTTTCCTGTCTAAAAGAAAATAACAAAATCTTAATATTTATTAACATTTGGGGACTGGATGTCTTGCATGTTATAAAAGATTTGGGTGGTTTTTTTAAAATATTTTTAGCTGCAAAATCTGACTGTTAATTAACTTTTCGGTTTTGCCAATGTTTTGCTTGAAAAAGCTAGTCTTTATCCACAATCTTTTATTTTATACTCAGTTTTGCATCCAAAGATATCTAGCTTATAGAAATATTTGTTATGGAAGGGATTTTGAAAATGGTCTTGTAAGAATTTATAGAAATCATATTATTCATAATTTACTTTGGTAGTAAACAAAAACTGATAGAAAAAATAATAAAATAATGCAGTTATGTTTGTTACACTAATTAAATCTGGTCAACTTTATTTTATTAATGATTAAAAATTTTTGTATTGGTCCAATGATTTTAAGATAGTTCCTAATATTTGTCAACTTCTTATATGCATACAAGACTAATAATTTACAAATATACGTTTATTATTTTCCTAAATCTAAATGGTGTGCTTGATTATGTTAATTTATTTGAGTATGTATATAATATATATTTTTCAGTTGATAACATTGACAATTTACTAGCACAATTCATATTCAACTTGTACTCCTTTTGTGTATAAGTAATGTTTATTACAAAATTTTTCATTGCTAAATATAATTATGTAAATGAAGCACATATTTTACTTTTTAATGCAGTCAAAAATTTCTATCTGAAATATCATGAGAAACATTATAAGAATAAGATGGCTTTGAGGTAAAAAAAAAAAAGGGCGAGGGGTTTAAGTGTCTTCAGACTAACATGTTTTAAAGTAGACAGACAGGTTTGACAGTATGAAAACAAATTCTTGATCTTTCTTAGTTGTGTTGCTTTGATGTATATTAATGTAATATTATTTTATTCTTTTCCAATACTGCTGTTAATCTTAACAAAACTTGCATTAAAAAAGTTGCAACTAGTGTTAGAAATTCACCACTTTTTTTTTTTTGCTTGATAATTTATCTTTTAAAAAAGACACAATATAATATTTGTCTGATATATATATTTATTGTATTTAAAATTTTGTACTCAAATTCAATTGCAAATTTGGATAAAAGTTTTATTACAATCTTAGTATAGTATTTATGCTTAGCAATAAAATACTTGGTAGTTATAAAATTTGTTCATTTGAGTAATTTGTTTTTTTGATTTTGATTCTGTGTTAGTGTCTATGTACGCGGCATATTTATAATATTTCTTTTTTTTAAATAATAAATGTTGATTATTGTATTGGGAATTATTGTCTATGCAAATAAAAAAAAATGCAATGTCGTTCTGTTTTTAATGATCTCATGATACAGGGTAACTAGTTTTGAGGATTTATCATTCCACAATTTAGAACTTAGAGAAATTTTATAGCAATAAAAAGTGCATATTTTTCAAAAGCTAAGGATTTGGACTTAAATAGTAGTAATGTAAATAACAGAGAAATTGTTTTCTCAATGGCATAATTATATATTTAGTAAACCTTAGTACTAATGTATTTTGTAGAAATTCACAGCTTTCCTCAATTTTTTTGCTCTTGTACTCTGACAGACCGTAGCAAAAAGTATTCAACTTCAAAGAAGGTTTCAAGCTACCAATATTTTTGATTAAAAATTGAAAACCTTCAAATATTACTATATATTTAATAACAGTTAAAACAAACAACTTTCCTAAAAACTAAAGCAACCTGTATTTGCAGTATTATGAAGCTCATAAATACAACTGATTTTTAAAAAAAATGGCTTACTATGAATGCATAGGAGATGCCGAAGAATTTTTCATCTATGCAATATATATTTGGAAATACTCATTTCCCCTCCTCACCCCCCAAAAATGCCTATTTTTTAAATGACCCATGAAAGTAATATGTAAATTAGACGCTTAAGTGTTTGTAACATTTCCATTGTTCCGGGATTTTTATTGATTTTAATACCGGCTCAAATAATGATTTTTTTAAAATTAAGCTCTGTGATTAAAAAGATTTATATAAAAAATACATTTATTGTCATCCGATATCCCAGGATTTTTCCTGATTAAATAATTATTTTTCGGCAGTTAGTTTGGTGACGCCTGGACCAGAACCTGGGACCTTCCACATGCAAGGCGAACGCCTTAACCGACTGGGCTCCCAAGCCCTATCAAGTTATATGAAATATGCAGTGGAATATTTACCACATTTGGTGACTTAACACAAACCCCAAATCGAGATAGGTCAGTATACCATAGCTGTTCCGGCAATTTTAACAGGGGCCTATGGGAAGCCCTCCAACTCCTGGAAGGGTCTTGGATGCAATTGGACATCCACTTATTTTTTTTATTAAATGCTGGTATTAGATTTGAAGGAGATTATAATATCATAGATGGGGTGCTAAGGGCCAGTTAGTTGAGGGATCATTGGCATAAAATAAAAGTTTACATAAAAAAACAAAATCACTTGTGCAACACACCTGTGCAACTGCGGGATTAGAAAGCTAGCATACAATATTCTGTAAAAGTCTACTTAAGGACATATATTCAAGTGTTAAAACTAAGACCAAAATAACAAAAATGATAATTTATTAAAAACATCTAATTATTTACATTAAAACACTTATTTTAATGACAAACTTAAATATTTTTTTTAAATAATGCAACTTCAGTAATAATATACATTTAGAATAAGCATATAACAGTCACATCATCGTACCACATGAGGGAAAAAATGGTGCTCTCTTTTCTGAAATAATGATATATTTGCCCATCTTAAATGTAAACTTATGAAAACTAGCAAAACTATTTTATAAATTGGCACCTTAAAAAACAATAGTTCAAGTTAAAGGTTTAACAAAGAAAAATAAGTAACAAACTGTATTAGTATTTGTATTATTCATCAGCACAAAGGTGTAAGTCAACCAAGGAAGTTTCCAGATGCTTCAACAAAATCAAATTATTTGAAGAAAATATTTATACAGATAGAAAAGTGTTTTTTTACATACAAAAGGAAAACTTATTGTAAAATGCGAATTTCCTTGGCAAGTGGCACTTTAGCACATAATAGCTCTTTCATTATAGTATTGATTTCCTCCAAGGCAAGTTGAGCATGCAGTCGTAACACATCATCAGTTTCAGTTGTGTAAACAATTTTTAATTGCATGTAAATAGTTTTGATTTCATTTTCAAGAACCTAAAGATGAAAAAAAATCATTATGTTTTAGTATTTTTAAACTTGTAGAATATGATGGTTTAACTAATTATTATCATTATTATTCTATATCATGCTTAAACAATTGTTTGACAAAACTTAGTATCAACAGCAATCAATATGTTTTTGAACTTAAATGCTTATTTTGAAAAGTAAGCTTTATTACCTATTAAATGACATTGTACATTTTGTTCCAGTCTGATTATCATGTGCAAAGTATACCAGAATTAAATAATTTATTTAGGGATATCTAGATTTTCATTGTTTAAATAAGGTATGCATAACTTCAAAAAGGCCCACAAGCGTTAAAAATATCTATATCATCTAGATGAATATTTCCTAAAAAGTTTAAAAATCAGTTCAGTCAGTTTGGTGTAGAGAATAGAATTTCCTATTATCTATAGAATTTTTTTTATATACATGCATAAGGGAAATATAATCTTCGGCGATATATAGGCTTAAAAATTTATAATTTGATAATTATAACATACATAACGAAAATTATGTTACAATACATGTACTTTTAGTTAAATTCTAAATATAAGTGTACAAGTTTGGCTTGGTAAGTTTGGTTATAGTATTTTGTTGCCTCACTTAACAAAACTTTATGCATGCTGCATGAACCTTGGCCCTGAAAATATTAATAAAACTTTTTTTTCTAGAATTTGTATTTCTAGAAAAAACAAAAGCATGAACAGTTTACCTTGATCATATCTTTTCCTACTCCTTTTAGAAGGAGATGGATAACCATAACACTACATTTTCTAACTTCAATATCTGGATCAGTTTTCAAAAATGACGTAACACATATAAGTATCTAAAAATATAAAATTGAAAAATTATTATAAGAATTATTTTTTACAAACAAAGTAACGAAAAATTTCTTTACTTTTCCGTTACTTTCCGAAAGCTGTCTTATGCTTATTTTGAAGAGGGCACGTTCATTTTTGAACTACCTTTCACACCTATTTCTGTCAGTACCTACCCGAGAGTTTGCCAATGGACCCGTTGTCGGTTACTTATTAGCATTAAAGGATTGAAATTAAATAATAAAAACGTTTATTAATTATAATTTCCGTGTATTGTTTTGCTTATGTTTTGTTAATCGTGGTTCTCTTTGAAAAATGGTAAGATGGCTAATTTTCAATTTTTCTTGTAACTTGAAAATTCTAAAAGTAACTGTGAATCGTTACTTTTCGTATTAAAGAACTGTAACGCATTATTTTTTTAATTAAACTGTAACAGAGTTAGTTTTTAAAAGTAACTTTCCAATCCCTTTATAGCACTATCTACTAATTATTCAACTTTCATCAATGCCCACTTTCTGTAATAATGTCATTCCAAAAATATGAATTATATTCAGAACAAATACCACAAGTTATTAGATAAAAAGAAATTCTTATCCATGGGATCTATTAATATTGGGATAAGAAATAACTTTTTTTAAAGTTAATTTAGATGGCAAAAGTATTTTCCTGTCAGCATATTTATGAATATTTTTATCCGAAAAATATTAACTTTTTCCTCCCAATTTTAGTTGTAGTACAAATGTTACGGAATTGATTGCTGATGCGTGTAGATGGTGCTGACTGTCCCCGACACTCCAAATCCTGTCATTATTATATAAAAAGTGTGAATAAAATGTTGCGCTTGTTATCAGACGGATATTTTTTATAGTCTAGCCTAAAAATGTACTGAACCACTGATATGGCACCTTATAACAACAAATGAAAACTTTAACTGATAATGCAATTAAATGAAATATTTTATTTAAAACTATAAGTGTCATTAAAAAAAATTAAAGCACCAACCTCTTGCAGCCAATGTCCATTAATATTGCACTTCAAGAGCATACAAACTTCTCCCAAGTCAGACAAACTGGAAGAACGTATTTGTGGATCATCACGCTTTGTTCCAATTAAGAAGGTATGCAACAACTGGTCTTTATACTTGTGAATCATGTCTCCTAAAAATTGTGAAAGGTATATGCTTAATAAATACAAAGTTGCCACAAATAATATTTAAAAATGTGCAAGAGATTATTTTAAAAAAGGAATTACACTAATGGGTTAACCATTTCAATTTTATTAGCAGGATAAAGTATTTAGCATATTACTTACTAATGAACTTATTCTTTCAATATAGAAGTAAACGAAAAATTAATGTTTAAACTAATAAATAATAAAAACAATCAATGTTAAATTTTTTAAAGTAATTAAACACAATTATTAATTTAAGAAGAGGTAAATGTATGATCATGTTGAGTTTATTTTAAATAGAATTACCCAAAGAATTCACTTACCCAAAGAATTCACTATCTTTTTCAAAACTTCGCCTAGCTTCAAAATCATACTTGCTTTTTCACCTTTTTGATACATGCTTAGTACAATAGGCAGCACTAACTCAGCGTCAATGTCTGCCAATAATGATAGGCCTTGAATGGCCGATAAGTAAACATAGGAATCATCATCTTCGAGATTTTCCTGTAAAACAAGTTTTAAAAAAAATCAACTTACAGGAAATTATTTCGAAATATAAATATCTCATGACGGGCCCTCACATTCTTTACCTGAAATTTTATTTATAAATAAGTTGTTTTTTAGCAAAGAACTATGCAATTTTTTTTATTTATTTACATAGTAACATGGCAATTTTTTTTTAATGATCAAAAATTATTTGGATGCACAATAAAAACAGTATGGTAATATTTGTCAAATGGTTAAAATTTGTGAGTCTCCTCTCCACAGGAAAACAGTACTAACTTAGGGTATCTTATCTGATGCCGATTTGTGTTGGAAAAAAAACTGATATGAAGATGAAATATAATTTCTAACTGATAAAAGTTAAAAAGTTATCAAACCTGAAATATATTCAAAAGATCTTTCTTGCTCTGCAAAGTAGCTTCATCTTTTTCTTTGAGCAACGTTCCCAAAGAAATGAGCCCATGTCCTCGCATCGGAATCGATGAGCTTTTGACGTCTTTAACAGCAGCTTCATAAGGAGATTCTCTTTTCTTCGAGGCAGATTCCTTTGACTTTTTGGAGGAATGCTTTGGTGCATTTTTCTTTCCTGATGCACCTTTTTTCGATGACCTACTTCTAGAGTCATTCATGTTAGGAGGCTTGGACATAACAGATTGCGCCCCTAGACTGCACTCTCTTTCGTACCTTTCGATTATTTCCATCAGGCATTGCTCGCTGGGAACATTGGCCAAGTTTGCTGTATCTGGTAAACTGGTCATGATGTCTTTCATTGCTTCGATACCATTTTTACATGCTGCTCCATGTGTGGCAATGTGTATAATAATACTAAATATTATCTCCTTTAAGTCCAAGTCAACATCAGACATTTGCAAAGTTTGTAAGCTGGGCAAACAGAGTTTCAGTGATGCCCAGTCAGCAGGTGTAAGCTAGAATAAAAGTAATCATCTTTACTTATTCAATTATTCTTTACTTATTAACTAGCATAGTTACACAAGTTAAAAACCTATAAGTTATATTATAATAGTATTCATATTTAACTCCTTTTAAAGTCACTTGTGAATATTACACAGCATTTTTAATTAAGAACTTAATTTCATAATTGAGTTACATACTTGTTTCAATAATTTATAACTATTAGGTTCTATTCACATAAAAAAGACCAACATATTGAATCACCAACCTCTTTCAAAACAACTATTTTGAACCAATATAGCACTAATTCTGACGACACACGAGTTTCACTGATGCAGTTTGGCGGCACCATCCGACAGAACACAAAGAAGTTATAACAATTTACTAATTAACTTTACTTTTGAATCAAAGAATACTGTTGACATTTCACTTAGTTACATTTGCCTTAAATTAATCAATATGTTTTAAATTTGCATTAAGGAGTGGTAGATAAACTTAAGACTAATAAGCCAACCTGTTTGGATTTAAAGTTCCGATTTACAATATTAATATAAAAAAAATTAAGTAATATTATGCAGTAACATGTTTATTTCATAATGCCATATTTAATGGAATACATTTTTATTCATTACCTGATCATCACTTTCCAAAATAGAGTTTAAAATCATAAGTACAACCCAAAGAGTTTTCTCGTAAAATGTGGCATCCGTTCTGCAGTTGCAAATGCTTTCCAATAAAGTCTGAAAATATTATTTATAAGTTACATACTTTGAAAAAGAAATAAACCACTGATAAGTAAAAAAAGCAAAACTAGGCTTACCATCAAAATATCAATCACTTCTGAGATGTTCGACATAAGAGCTTCACCAATATCAACATTCCATTCTGATAATTCTTGCAATAGTGCATTGAATAAAATGCCTTTCTTGATATTTTCTGGATCCATTATATTATCTTTTGAATCCAAATGAAAGGTACAAAATTCCTGTAAAACAACAAAATGTAATTGTACATGCTATATTCTTCTCTAACAAAATTAATAATGGTAGTTATCAAAATTTAAATGGTTGTAATGGTTAACATTATTGACCATTAATTTAATTCATTTAATTAATGCTTTTTGTTGATGCAATCTATCATTTTTTAAAGTTAATATGTGTGATATCAGATGCTAAGATCAAAATTAACAAATAAAGTATCGAAAAATACTTTTTTAAGACTTAGCAAAAACAACAACACTTGTAAACATTGAATGTCTTTATGATGAGAAATCGTAAATATACCCCAATTTATATATAAAGAATTAATAAGCTAGGATAAAAAAATTTTTAACTTACCTTTAAAACTAACAATATGTATAATCTGTTTAAGTTTTTATTTTGAATATCATTTAAGAGATCCAGAATTGCACGATAACGAATAATTTCATCTGAAAACCTGAAATAAAAAATATACAATTCAATGGAGAACTACACATAATAATATATGACATAAAGAGCAAATATGTTTAATTTGTAATATCCCTTTCCCTACAACAAAATAAGTTAGGGTAATATTGAATAGTATATACAAAATACACTGTCTTAACATATTAAAGAATAAGGTAAAGGATTATTTCTGAAGTACAAAGACTGAATTTTGATATCTTACAAAGAAATACTTAGGTAGGACTGTAAGTGTGGCGAATTATAGCTCAGAGCAAATCAACACTCAAAATTACACTAACACTTATACATTTTAATCTGAAGTTTTGATATTTCAGGTTGCCTTGCACGGGAAAATTTATAATGGTCCAAGTAGTTTTTAACAATGACTTATTTTTTTAGGAGTTTGGTTTTTGGAGTTCAGTTGTACGATTTTGATCTACTGTGGATTATAATGAAGATTTTCTATATTTTATTAGCTGGTTTGTTGTACGGAGGACACTGTTCTATAGAGCGGTAATGTAATGGGCTTTTAGAGTGATCTTATTTTTACCAAATATGTTGCCACACACAAGCTCAACAATCGTCAAAAAATTGTGCCAAATGACTAATGAGGGAAATGAGTTTTTTGCCTTCTGAGATTTTGACTTGAAATAACATTTTACAATTATAATTCAATTAGCTTAAATCAGATAAAGTGGAAATATAACAGAAGCACTACCTAAAAGCAGACTAAATGGTAAATAATTACTTGAACACAATTTGAGCTTTATTTTTTTAGCCTGTGCGAAGAACAGGAATTAATTTGCTAGTTATTGTTATAAATCATTCAGCTTTAAAATACCCCTTTTACCATTCTTCAAATACATCAAAGAAACAAACTTACTCTTCCTCTACTTTGGGAACAGCCATCAGTCCTCCGTCATCACCATATGCAAAACTCACTTTAGTAATATAAATCCGCTTATCCTTGCTGTTAGAGAAAGATACAGCCTGAAGCAAAGACAAAGCCTCATCATCACTTATGTTGGTTAAAATGTTTTTAACCAATCGTTTGACCTTGGGTCTACAAAATAACAAAAAATTTTGAATTTACAAAATGTTGATAAAATACTACATTAAGCTTAATCCTACCTTACTATCAATATGAAATCTGTTTGGTTAAATTTTGAATGCATCAAATACTAATATTAAAAAATTTCTTAATATAAAACTAAATTATTCAAATTTAAGTAAAATATAAAAATTTGAGACTAGGTAGTTCATAAACATTTACTTTATCACATTACCACATATCCAATTCATAAAAACTGTTAGTATTCCAGTTAAATTATCAAGATTTGTGGTTCCTATAGGAAGTAATACAGTTAAACACGCTGATAATCTAAGACACTTGATGATAAAATTTTTTACTACTTACTTTAAAAAATACTTTCCCTTTAAAAGAGGGAAAAATATGTTCAACAGACAGTGAGAATAAGGATAGATGAACCTTATGAATTTTCGACTTAATACACTATCAGTGACAACAAAAATCTGAAAAATAAACAATCATTTATAATATCGCTCAATATTATTTAAACATCATTAACATCGTTACTACATATTATTTAGCTAATGGTTGAACAATAAAAAAAAATTACTGCTAAAATAAGTACCTGATGCAAATCCTCAAGGCACATTGTCAGTTCAGATTCTTTCACAATAACAGTTGATTGACTGGCTGCACTACATGAGGCTATTTTAAAAAATTAAACACGATAAACAATAAGGTAATACAAATAAAAACTTAATAGAACAATCCGTCTAGCCATTCATTAATAAAAGGTTTATTTTATTCTTAATAATCATTAAAAAAATTTGTTTGATAATTAACAGATAAAACAAGAAGTTCTTAAAGAACTAAAATAGCCTACTTTCCTGTTACTTAAATACTTACTGAAATTCTAATAGGAAAACAACTAGGTTCCTAACAGTAAATATCATCAACAACCGTTTCTACCCTAGATTTATACACATTTGAAAAAAAAATCACGAAACTTAACATCCAGCTATAATTTAAACTTCTAAAAGAACAAATCAACTATTTTCCTTAATATTCTTTCTCAAATTAACTTAATATAATTTATCGTCTGCACGATTTATTTGTAGTTCACAGTATAATTCAATATTTATTAATAACAAAAGTAATGAAACTACTCCAAACTACATTAAAAAAAAGAAATTTAAATTAAAACTAGGCATAATTGTATGCAAAAAATATGCCTTGCCGCTTTCTTGGTAAACAATGAATGAACAATCAAAAAATCACATCATGCTACATTTTATGACGTCATTCGAAACTGATTCATGAAAAAATTATTTTGCTTCAAATATTTTTAAATAAAAAGTTTCTCACGCCATTGTTTATTTGGCAACAGTGATTTAAATGACTCAAAATTGAATTTCAATGCTAATTCAATGGCAAATTCGCCGACAGATAGTAGATTTATGGCCATCCGGACGTACAGACAGGCAGACAAAAAGTAAGAAAGTTGGGTCTCTGAGGTCATAGCTTTCTAACAAAAAAGAATTTTTAAGATCCGATTGATAGAACCGATTTTGGAAGGGGGGTACAGACAGACAGACATCGACCGCATGTCAATATCTACTTTTTCATTTTTTTAATTCTTTCGAATTAAAAAAGGAAAAGTAGGCTAAAAATATTCAGACAAGATTATTTTATTATTTACAAACAGGCAAAACTATTTTTTAACTTAATGTGGCCCAAGTCTGAAAAAAAAATTTAGCTACCAAAATTATGAAGGAAACGTAACGCTATTTAAATGCCCACACTCAATTTAAAAGTAGCATTTCACAAACCCTGTTAAAGTAATGGGCAATATTTTGCCCTTAAGAATCAGTAATTCATCGGCACGAACTCTTTTTCTATCTTTCTCGAAAACCAGATGTCGCTGTGTTTTTAAACTAGAAAAATCACTTTATCGCCTATTAGGCACAAAAGCAATTTTTCAGTGCGGTTTTTATCGCCAATGAAATTCGAGGCCCCCAATGAATTACCTAGGCCGTAGGCAGTTAGTGGGCTTGGCTCAGGGGCTGTAATTACACCTCTCCCCCCTTCTAGAGGGGATGAAGAGATAAGGGATTTAGGGGATTCTTTGCATTTCGATATTCTGGGTGGTTTTAGTTGATAACACGTTTCCTTCTGAAACTAAAGCTTACTAATAGCATTTGGCACAGTATTTTGTAGAAGTAAAGAAATTGAATAAAGTGATATTAGTTTTTGCAATCATATTACATGATTAAAGTTTATCTTTTGGAGTGATTGCCTAAAGAAGAAATTTTTTATGGCAAAAAAAAAATCTTCTGAAAATTAATTTTATAATGTGTTAAAATAAAATTGCTAAAATTAAAACTTTTTGACTACTCAACGTAGTTGATGTATTAGTTTATTTTAAAGAAATTATTTTCTGGATCATGATGCAATGAAGATGTAATAAAAAAAGGAGTGGCTTGATAAAATTATCAAGATGGCAAACTGAAACCATTCATTTTCTGATGGGACTTGGAAAATATGTAGTCATTTCTAAGAAGAAATTATTTTCTTGATCCTGATGCAAAGATGTAAAAAAAGAAGTGACTCGATAATTTTAGAGATGGCAAACTGGAACAGTTCATTTTATGTTGGGACTTGGAAAATATTTAGTCATTTCTAAGGATAAATTATTTTCTTGATGATGATGAAAAGATGTAATAAAAAAGAAGTGGCTCGATTCATTGAGACGTGATACGAAATTTTATTCTTGGGGAGGGGATTCTTTTTTGTCTTATGTTTTTCTTTTCGATTTGCGCGTCCAAAATGTATTGAGGATCTCTAATGGGCATTGACCGTGGTTGCCTAGGATCAATTAGTTCTGGAAGAATGCAATTCTTGTAGAATTTTTCTAGGTGGGACTCCATTTTTTCCTTCCAAAAATCATCGTCTCTTTCTATTCTTTCGACTATCAATCCCATTGGAGACCATACTGCAAAGAGACAAAAATCTTTCTGCGTCACATGTAATTGCCCTTGAACTTGATAAAAATGGTTATGTTTTTTATTTATTTGTATTATGGATTCTTCCTGCTTGTGAGGTATCAATAGATGTCTGCCTTTGCGTAAATTATTCTATCGGGTGCATTTCTTTACTCGTTATTGGGCACTTAATTTCAATAATCCCATCGGTATTTTCAATAACTCCATCTGGAGATGCTCCCGAAAAATGAATATTTTTCATCTATGAACAAGCCACATTGTTTAACTTTGATGTTCATTTTGATTTCAAGCTCGCCAATAGCTTTTGACTCATGCAACCTGCCGTATTTTGTTGCAGAGTTCTCAAAGGTGCTATATAGAAGCCCCTTGACCGTGTTTGCACAACTTGTTGTGGGCAGCATTTTACATATCGTACCAAAGTTCGATGCAGTTAAACGTTTCCTCCGTTCTTCAAACCATAAAATGCTCTCAGATTGGGATGACGTTTTCCTCATCAATTCTATTCTTTGGTCTTCTGATAATTCAAGCTCTTTCAGGAACTTCTCCGTTTTTGCCTTTTGACGATCCGGGCTGATGTCCGGCCTTTGGCACAATACGCCATATGATTTTTTATCTTTGTTGGGGAGAAAAAGCTTCTTTCTTGGACGTTTATTTGCTCTTTCCTTTTCTAATTTTCTAATTCTGCGTCGCTCTTGTAGTTTCGTGAAGTGGCCTGGACTGCGGTTCAGCATCACTTTGTGTATAGCAGCCACTGGAGATTTGTTGTTGTAAGAAACTACTGCGGCATGACATCTTGCCTGGTAGGACCTTCGTAGACAAAAATTTACCCTTTTTCCCCCAATCTTTTTACTTATTTGTGAATTAAAATGTTCAACGGCATTATTGTTCAAACAGTACAATATGCTATCAGCATGATCTTCAACAGTTTGCATATACTCCTTAATTTTATAAAACAAACCATCTTCCTTCATATTTTTTACCATGCTATTTTCTTCGCTTCCTACATTGTCACAAAAATAATCTTGGCAATTTTTGTGCCAGCCGAAGATGTGGTATGGGGCGTTTTCGATATTTTGCCTCAAGTTGGAAATTTTAGCTTTATTGCTCACTTTTTGTTGGTTCCAGTGTTCTGTGGCTTTATCTATTGAAGCTCTAAGCCTTGGTAGAGAACTGCCTAATGTTTTACGGTATTTTATATTATATCCCGTTTTGCCGTCTTTTACCACATCGCGTAACTTATTAAATAAATTTCTCATCAGATGGTTGCGGCATTCTATTTTCTGGACAGTCGTATTGTCGTAAGGTCGACTTGCCAATACCTTCATATATACGTTGCTGTCGCCATCTGCAATCATTCTTGTATATTTTACTTTATGAAGAGACGAGCTCTGCAGAAATCCGTCAACAATGATGTCAGCCTCCATGCTGCTTGAACTCCCACTCCAGTTTTTGAAGCACTCATGCCGTTTTACTTCTATTCCTTTCCTTTGTGACATCTGACATGTTGAGCAGTATTTATTTCGCACTCCTAGATGTAAAACTTTCTTCGTTTCATAGCCTACGATAGCAGCCTGCAACAAATGAATAAATTATGAGCATTGCTAAAATTTCTATAAACAGTAAAATAGCATTAAAAAACGCCCCCAAATGAATTAAACAACTATAAGCTATAGGTTAAGTTAGTCTGAATCATTGTCGCACTAGAGCTACTACAGTGAAAAAAAATTTACTCGCATAATTACCTGCAAATAAAATAAATGTACTGCTATAGAATAAATAGCTTTTCATACCCCTCCCCCCATACATATGAAAAAAAAAAATTCTTAAAGTAATATAAGATTTTCGAATACTCTACTATTGTTATAAAATCTACACTCCGCTCAGAAGACGGAGCACTTTTTTCTGAGCGGCATGAGGGGATCGCCCCAAATAATAGGGGAACGTGACAGTGACACATGTTTAGACACTATTCTCCTTTTCAATCCTTTCTTTTCTCTCTCAAAACGGCAAACTACTTGGACGGACACGCGACACTGACTTTTTTGTACTGAGGGGGACATAGATATAAAGAACTAGGCTTGCCCTTCATTCAGTGACTGAGACAGTGCTTTCGGCTGCCATCAGAAGTGTTGCCGGGGCTCATAGTCTTTCAATAAGGATGTTTTACCCTTTCTGTTTGAAAGAAAGGGGATTGTGAACCATTAGGTGTTTGGTTATATTTTTTGTCAAACAAAACCTACCAAATGTGTTTCTTATACCGAACCTAAGCACTTCCTATTGTGTACATCTATGGCTTCATCCCTATCTCCCCTCGAGACATAACAGGTGTGTGTATAGATAAACAAGTCTTGGTTACTTCTAGTAGTCCAGTAACCAGGTCGTCAAAATGGGGCGTTTCAGGAAAAAAATACAGGAATTGTTTTATCAACGGTTTTATATGCTTTCGAGGGTGCTGAATCCGAATATCAACTTTGTGAACAAATTTGGACATGGAAACATTAAAAAAAATCCCAAACTTTTACCCCTTTTTTTGGTTTATCCCTTCTAGCAGTAAAAGTATTGATTTCTCAACAAACACGTCAATACAAAAGTTAAAGAACTCTACACAAGCTAAATAAAAGTTAATTACATCATTTATGTCAGTTTAATAGTTTAGTTGTTACAGCGCGCTGAAAATCAGGCAAATTCCGAACGTGGAAAGTCCAAAATTTTCACTTGCAGCGCTCGAAAAATAGTATAGTCGAAATAGAGTTCAGGGTGAAATTAATTAGAACACAACCTCAGCAGTCGTCAAAAGAAAATTAATAAACTTCATTTGTTACTATAGATATCTTTCTGGGATTTATTTATCTCCTTTTCTGCTCGAAAAAAGAGTACGGAGTAAAAGAAATTTGTTACAAAAAAGCATAGAACTGGGTTAATCACCATAAATCATTTCACTACATTACTTTATCAGCAAAAAATATTATGTACCTCTGTACATGTTTTTACAAAAATGGACAAGTTTATGCAATACTACATTTACTAAGAAATTAACTCAGTGTTTTATAAAGCGCTAATATTGAGTGTACTTACAGCTCCAGACAAAGACGAATAGTTGCTCCTGTACGATCGCTTTGCCCAGCTCCCGTCGGCGACCACAGTTATGAGGGCATCCCCATCAGCATCCACATCTCCTCTCTCTTTCGCCAGACGCTTTTCTTCTTCGATGGCCAATTCCATCTCTCGTGCGGCAGTTTTCGCCCACGCATCAGCGATGATGTTCTGCTCCTTTTGGAATAGTGTATTGGACATGGGAGGGATATTCAGGATTGCAGTCAAATCCTGCAAGTTGGAAAAGCCGATGCCTATTTCCATTATCCCGATTGTGGCAGCTTTATTCACATCCATTATTTCGGATTTTGTGTCATTGGTCCACACCGTCTTCTCGAAATTGCACATGGCACATTTCAGTTTCAGGCCGCTGTTCAGTAGGGTGGAGCGAAAAAAAAAATTTTTTATTTAACATTTCTAATAGTGAAATAAAGTTGTTTCACATCTTACTAAAACATGATATATATATTTTTTAAAGTTAAAGTTAAATTATCAGGGTCCACAATGAATTTATAAATACGAATGTGCTGGCTATACAGTAGGGTGGGACGAAAAAATAAATTTTTGAGTACAAACTTCTAATAGGACTCAAAAGTTGCGTTTTGTCATGCTGATTACTGGAAAAATAATAAAAAAATTCCTAATTAATATTATGTGCTGCCTCAAAGCGGTTGAAGTTTGAAAAAAATGACAAAAATCAACTCATTTTAATTTTACCGCCAGAATTTACTGATTACATTTCATACTTTGAAAAAAAAATAATATAGTTAAGTTATATATCGTTATCATAAACAATATTTTACAAATGCTATTCAAAATTTTTTAATTTTCGAAATTTAAAAAAAAAAAAAAATACGCGATTTTGATGAAAAATCACAAAAAAATTTATAGCTTTTTAAAGTGAACCTGTTTGGAATTTTAAATTATAGAAAAGTGCTCTTATACATAGGAATGGATGCTTTACATTATGTTTAACCTATATAAGCAGCAGCATAACAGTTATTATGAAAAGTCAGGACCGTAGTTTGGGTAGTGGGTAAGTTTGCTCCATTATAGTTTAAATTGTAAAATGCATTCTTATTATTACTTTATTTGCCAACTGCATGGCAATGAATTGTTTTTAAGGCATTTGTTTGAACATTTAAATGGAGTAACAAATGGATCCAGGGCATATTCTGGTCCGATCGGAAAGTCTGGTTGGTTGTGAAGAGCTTCCATGAGCAGTTTTTAAAAAATTGAAGTAGTTTTGCCAAGTCGCTTGTAAAACATTACTAAAAGCCCTTAGTACAGAGCAAAAGTATTTGATGGATATTTGCTGACCTGTTGTAAAGGACGCCTGGGAACATTTGTCATTCTAGGTGGATTACAACTGCTAACAGAATATTAAGGCTGTATGTTGGAACACCCGCACCTTCAAAAAGCGTGCAGATATTGGCAACGTTTGTTTGCAAAGTGTATGCTCCGAAGGGTTCCAAATCAGGAACAAGCCATCTTAAAAATATGGAGTTTGTCATCTCTTTGACACCATAAATAAATGTCAATACTTGAATCGAGAACTCAAAAATATTATCCATCCGGTAATCCGATGTAATGGATACTTTGGTCATCCCGAAACATTATCCTCTGCATGATAACTGACGAAGGCCACATGCCCACATGTGAGGGAATTGACTTTAAGAAGGATAAAGCAAGCAATGAGGCTAACTAGGAAAATTGTAAGAAGAGTTGAGCTTCCCAGGTTTAACTTCAATGCCAAGGAATACATCGACATCATCGACTGGTCCAACATAAATGAAGAGCTTAGTGGAAGAACGTGCTAAGTGACTTTTTTGAAAAAATTGAGATTTTTGTGTAAATGAACATATTACTAACTTCTTTAACGATACCCCCCTTTCGTTTCCCCCCCCCCTTTTCATAAACTTTAAGTTTAGTATATTTTTTACGCTTTACAAGTAACGTTTTCAACAGATCTGAGTGAAAACGATAAACTTTAAAGCTCATTTTCTCGTTTTCACCTTTTTGTCACTTAGCATGTTCTTCCACTAAGCTCTTCAACTGTGACAGAACCTCCGATTACAGCATCTGTCATCAATTACAATATCATTCGTACTTTTCCTGTCGGAGATGCATCCACCCTTTTTGAAATTTTATGTAATTTAATATGTATTTTTTATGTATTTTTTTTGTAAAAAACACACAAAAAATATTTTATTCTCAAGGTTTATAAGTCCATTGCTTTTTGTTATTTGTAACCATATTTTTTTTCGTATAAATGAAGCCATATTAGGTTCCCAATATAAGTCTCACTTTTCCTATGGGAGATTAACATGGGGATTTTTTTCGTGTGTTTCAAACATTAAACCCGATTGTGGACCCTCAAGACGTTAAACTAGAGTTCTGAAGTTTTTACACTTTTTATTCAGTTTATCATAATACAACTTTTTCATGCTATTAGACATGGAAAAAAGAATATTTATTTTTCAGCATATGAAATCACTCCACCCTACTGTTCAGTCCTTTTCTAATTTCTCCGCATACTTGCACATTATGAAAGGTGCAACCCAATCTCCCTTTATCGTCATGGTGTAAGAAGTCTTTTAGGGCATCTAAAAAGTATCCTAATTCTACAACTCGACGTCCTGTCAAGCTGTACGTGCTTTCTTCTTTGTTGGAAACCTCTTCGCATAATTTCCTGAAAAATTAAATAAAGCTTATTAGTTGTAGGTTACGTTTCATCGTTTAAAAAATTAATGAAACTAGTTGATTACGCTTTTTAAAAGTTTAAATTACAATGTAGTGTTTGGCGATTTTTTCTAATGTGTATGAATCATGTGTAGAAGTGGTTCCAAGTGCAAAGTTCTAGGTGTTACAAACCTACTTTTTTTAAAACAGGAATGTAGGAAATTTAAGTTCCTTTAGAACTTCTGGTTATTCTTAAAATACTTCATAAAGCATAATAAAAAATTTTAAGATTTGCTTAAAATCCGATATTTACTTTTGGCATTCTTATGCGACATTTGCTCCACTGTGCACCGTGACGAAAATAGTGGTCATGCACCGTATTTTCACAAAAAAAGTAAAAACAATGGCACTTTTGTAATGTACTTTGTTCAAATACAATATTTACAACAACACGCTTGAAAGTAAACAAAAATGGGGGGAAAAAATGGTAATTTTCCAGCACAAAAAATGTTTTGTATGAAACAATATTTTTTAATTATCACAAAAAGTTGCTTTTCGTGTCAATTGATTCAGAATTATCTGTACATTATTTGGTCGGTAATGTTCTTAATTTTAACATTGAAAATTTTACCACAAAACGCAAAAAATATCGAAAACCTGCAAACATTATGTGTGTTTTATTCGATTTTTTTTTAAAATACCCATAGTTTTTGTAGTTTTGTAGTCAACCAAAAAATAAAAATAACGCAAAGCCACTTTTGACAACCTTGAACTCTTTTTAGCTTTATAACTAGGAAATTTTTTCCCATATAGAGATTAAATCTGCTGTTCAATTCAAAGTGGATTTCTTTCTGTGGGTTGGCGCACTTTTTCACAACATAATCCATTTATGACTTTACTATTCGAAAATGGCTTTACACGAACTACATTGATGTAGCATACATATATAGCTCAGCTTGACATGAAATTAAAATAGGATTTTTTAAGAAACTAATGCATGTTATACATACATGTTAGAAAATAGGTAATAAACCTCATAACAAAAAGTATAAAACCAACACTAATTATGTATCTTAGTTAATATTGATGTCATAGGGAAAACTGTAGCGATAAATATTTGTTCACATAAACAAAATTTAAAATCTTATGAAGTAAAAATATATTTACGGAACTATATTCCCATTTTTTGAGAAAAGATAAATATCGAAGTACACTATTTTTCTAAAGTCTACGCCTTATTATCAACATCTCAAAACATATGAAGGAAACTCAATCACTATAAGCTATCATTTTATGCTATTGTTGTTCTGAGTATTGTTGTTCTTCAAGAGGATATATAACACTTCACTTATTCAGATTTAATATGTGATTATAATTTAAATTGTATAGAAACATGAAGCACACTAACCTTTTTTTGTTTTGTCCTTTCCTGCAACCTTTGCGTTTTCTCTTGGATGATAAAAGAAGCTTTGTAGATCTTCCACATTTAGCGTATCTTGACATAGCGAAGCTGAAGACAAGTCGAAATAAAACTCGATGCAACACTTACGATATACGAACTACAATCTGCAAAGATTTCTCATTTTTCTAAACTGTCCTTCTCGGCCGAACAATTAGAAATAGGTGTGCCTTTGGACAAAACCAGACCTAAACCCCCATTTCAACCCCTTACCCATTCAACCGTTCACTTCTTTCTTAGAGTAAGAATCTATTTAACTTTACCGACTGACACCTGTTCCCTCAAAGTGTTCAAACAATGCAAACTTATCTTTGTCAAAAAAAAGTCTCAACGGTGCCCAAAGCAGAAGCAATGCACACACACGCACAATATATATATATATATATATATATATATATAAATATATATATATATATATATATATATATATATATATATAATATATATTATATATATATATATAATTTTATATTATTGGATTGTTTTCAATAATCTTTAAGTTTATATCATCATGAGGTTAGTCAATTTAATTTAAAAAGAATAACAGTTTCTAGTTGTTTCCCTAAAGAAAGGAGATAAACTGAATTTTGCAATTTGGTTCCCTGATATAGAGTGACATTACAATTTCTAATATCCTGAAAATATCTATCGACAAAATATGTTTCAAAATCAAAATATTGGAGGGGGTATTGTGGAGGATTACAATATTTATTTAAATTTTCATAATTAAAAACATGAATTTAATATCGTAAGTTGCAACTATATGGTTTACTAGATGTATATCTTGAGTCAGTCTAAAGATTATTTTTGGGGTCAAATTAAAAACTATGCAGATCTGTTTTTGTTAATTTATTCTTTTTAATAATACTTAGATGCATGAAAAGATAACTTAGCTAAGTCAATTTTATAATGTTTGTGGTTTTTTTTCTCTTCAAATGCTGATTAAATTCAGTTAAATTCTTATCTATTACTCTGCTTTACATTTGAGAAGTTTGGGAAGCTTGGAAGTAAGACACGATAAGTTTTATATTAAACTTTGTATTAATCAACTAAAAACGCTATTGTATTTTGTATCTTTAAATTCAATAAACAAAGTTTTGAGTACCAACAGAGTTATCTTTTTTTATTACAGTGAATGAAAATCAATGTTTCAAATGATCAATTAGTAACATCAGTCTTTTTAATATGCTAATTTAGCACATTTTTCTGTAACCTACCATTTCATCTTATATTATTGAAATTGATGCATCCTTATTTGATTTCAAAAATAACCATTACCCTATTCCGAATTCTTACAACAAGAAAAAGTAATAAAGAAAAAAAGTTCTTTGACCACAACACTAGCTTTCTCAAACCGGCTTTTGAATTGTTCCATACGACTGTCCTGTTACCATGCGAAACCCAACCCCCTTAGGTAAGTCCGATGCTTCCCCCTCTCCCCCCCCCCCTACCAGCAAGCCACTGGTAAACCGCAAAGGCATTTTCTACGAAGTCACCAAGGGTTCTATTCAAAGTACAGGGGGGAAAGGGGTTCCAGATGTTGACAGATGCGACACTAACTCCAGTGTCTTTAGGGTGTTCTATTCAAAGAACCCCCCACCATATGTAGAGAGATAACGTACACTCTAAATTAGTTGGCGACACCTTTCAGGTGATCGCCAAATGTGGGGTTGCCATAATTCGCTTTCCAAAAAATAGCAACAACTTTTCTTAAATTTTTGAAAAATACAAATATTTCAATTAAAATTTTTATTTCGTAATGAACTGAAAAATAAAAATTTCGATTGTGTTCAAAATATATAATTATTGCAGTATCTTTATTTTTTTACTGAGATACATCGTCATACACTAAAGACATTGTATTTGCCACTGATTTCCAAACTTTAAAAAATTATTAAAAATACTCAAGATGTGATTTTCAATTTTTTTTTTCTGATAGTCTATTTTAATTCTTTTGTTCTTTAAAATGGTGTCAAAAACTAGTGGCCAGTATTAAAATTGGGGCGTCATTTAGTCGGAGAAGATTCTCCATAGGAATACCATTACGATTTTCAAGGGGTGAAATTCGGCTTCATGACTCTTAATAGAGTATGTTACAAATATTGATAACATCAGAGTTTACCCTTTTTTCACGATTTATATAGTTGTGAAGTTTAGTAAACTCAACCGAAATAATTTATTAATATAAATGATTTATAATAAGCGTAACTGTAAAAAATTATAAGAAATTGTATTGAAATAAATTTTGAAATTCAGTACTGTACCTGGTGGACGAACACAAAACCAAAGCGGTTTTACCAATCTCACTAAGAAATGCTCTTCAGCTGCGTATAAACATCGTGTAAAAAACTGTAGTATGATACAGGCTGCAATGTATCGTATAATATTATCCATAGAAGAGCCATTCAAATGAAGGCATTGGAACACCTATAAACAAAGAAATCATTAAAAATAATAAAGAGAACTGTGGTTCATGGTTTAGGAAGTTCAAAATCAAGAATTGCTATGCGAGCATGATATATTTTAATTAATGAAACAACCTAGCTTGCTTTGCTTATTAACTATAGGGCCAAAAAGCAGCAAAACAAGCAATTTCTGTCCTTTCACAATTTCTCAATTCAATTAGTCTTCAAAAGCACATAATTTATTTTAACATTCATTAGTAAAAATAACAATGTTAGCATTATTCTTTTGCTGGGATTAAATACAAAAAACCAATTAATGAGTCATTGATAACAATCAATAAAAAAAGTGAATTGCTGTGACCATTTTAGCTGTAAAAAACAAGACCTAACATACCACACAAAACACAAACTGTAAAAATTTATTTGTTGGTTAAATAACTCAAAATCAACTTTGTACTGGTATTTAATTGTTATTGATGTAACATTTTAATTATCTATTTCCTTAAGTACCTGTTTGGATATTTTTTCAATGTATTCTGGAATGGGAATGTGTTGCACTGGACTATACGTTATGAGTCGTGCAACAGCATCCATTCTGGAACCTTCAACTCTCCCATTCTGTATGTCTGAATCTGAAAATAGTTTAAATTTAGTGGATTTGAAAAATTAACACCGCAATGTGAAAAATTAATATCACAATAAGAATAATACTGATATTTATTACAAAGGACAGATAAAAAATTGCTTTTGATTGCGTCCCTAGGAAGTATGCTTAGGGGACGTACATAAATTACGTAACGTAAAATTTTGACTTTTTGGACACCTCCCTCCCCCTATGACACGCTGCGTCACGTTTGATCGAACCCCTCCCCCTAAAATTATGTCACGTTGTTGCACTCTTCCCTCCCCCCTTCAAAGAAAACGTTAATTTTAATCTTTCCCTTTGTTTCTGAAATTTGAAAAATCCGTATTTACCTATATTTTGTAAAAAATTAACTTGGAAAGAAAAATTAAAATTTATCTTGGTTAAATAATTTAGTCATTAAACTAGACTGACAACATTTCCGTTTTCCAAGAACTAAATAGCCATTTGCTAATGCCTTCTAAAAAAAGGTGGTCTGTGTATAATCGGATCTGTCTAATCCTGGGGATTTTGGTGTTCGTCCAGGTAGCTGCTAGTCCTCTAATTGGTCAAGAAAGTGTCACAATTTAGGGTGTTACAAAGTACCGTTACGAAAAGGTCTGTAAAATTAGGAGACTAATAATGACAACGTTGTGGCATATAATAATCTTCCCATCCTCTTTCTGAAATAAAGTGTTTCTTATGATAAAACAAAAGATTTATTCAGAATTTTTTTCTCAAAAAATCTGAAATCATTTTTTTTATCAAACAGATTTTGCCTGCAAAAGTGAAATTTTCCAAATCATTACGTTTCGCAAGCAATTACCCCTCCCCCCTTCATGTCACGATCCATAACGTTAGCGATTACCCCTCCCCCCTCTGTGCTTGACGCAATTTATGTACATCCCCTTATTGTATCCAATGATGGTACTATTAATTGCTGTATAGAATTGTCTAACTAATAGTTTTGTCCATTTTAGTATTTTAACTAAAAAAGTAAATGTCACTAATCATATACTAATTTTGTCACAAATGTAAATGTTGTCACTAATCATATACTAATTTTGTCACAAATGTAAATGTTGTCACTAATCATATACTAATTTTGTCACAAATGTAAATCAATTACTTTCCAGCTATGCATTTTGCACACAACAACCAGTATTTATGTAAAATTGGAAGTTACAAATTCTCAGTTATGGCTGCATGCTGTTTCAAAATAATGAGAATTTGCTACTATGGACAGTGTTTATCTGGATTTGCCCATTTTAAAACATATGAATGCCATTTAAATATGAAAAATTAAGATTTTTTTAAATACTTAACAAATGTCTATCTTCTTGACACCCGAGGAAAATCCTACCCACACATTGGTTGTATAAAAAAAATTAAATTAATACATTTAAAAGAATGTTTTGCAAAAAAATTTTTAAAAATTTACATTGAAATTTTTTGCTGTGGGACATCAGTTTAATGAAGTTTGAAATTTTAAGCCCGAAAATTAAACATTTCTTGTGTGCCATGAATGTACAAACAAGTTATGTAATTTTATAATTGTTCATTTAATTTTTTTAATGCTTTAAAATTTACTTCTTTTTTAAAGACGCTAAAATTTTGCTCTTTTTTACCCCTTCCCTTTTTATTACAAATAAATGTCTAATACATACAATCAAAGTCTAAAAAAGGATTTTCAGATACTCTATCCTATCAAACTATTCGAGTTCTTAAAAAGTAAAAAACAAATTATGTAGTAACAGAAACATATAAACAAAACATCCCTTTAAATAGATTTCGACTTTCGAGACACAGAAGGTTTACAATACTTGTTGTTGAAAAAAAACCGATTTCTTACCAAATGCTTTATCAAAGATTACTTGAACTAAACGTGCAATTCCATAACTTTGAAGAATTAAATCTGTCAGCATTTGATTACATATCCTTTTGAGCCAAGATGGTGTTTTTATAATTGGCTCACTCTGTAAAAAAAATATAATTAATTTTAAAATGATACCAAAGAAAATATTATATATAATAGTTAGGGAAGAATTAATTGTGCCTAAATTTCTCTATTTTATTTTATTAATTTAATTTTATATTTATATGCATTAGAGTCAAATTAACTTACTGAGCAATGTTAGTACAATTGGAACACACCATAAAACCATTATATTCAGTGACTGGATGGAAGAATAATATAATACCATTTAAAACTCTCTGGCTGCTCAAGATTTGTGTTGCTGGATAACAAGTCATAGGAATAGCATTGTCAAATCCTTAGTTCATCATGACTAAAAGCCTGATTAACAGTTAAAGGGCCTCACAAGCATATAAATTAAGGAATATTTTCAAATTCAAGTTAAGAAATTGTAGCTTTTAGGGCCCTTGAAAATTATGTAATTTTGAGATTTTTTGCATTTTTTTACTTGTGACAGAGGGAAAATAGTTTTAAAAATGTTATGCTAATAAAATATAATTACAAAATGAAAATATAGTATGCAACCTCTTAACTGGACTCTTATCGGATTTTCGCCTTACCATTTTATTATTTTTATTTTTTAAAAGTAAAAATAACCTAAAAATTACTTGTTTCGTTATTTACTCCCATCAATGTTATGCTAATTTTTTTTTTAAAATGACAAAACCATGTGGCAATTTTTCTATTTTCTGGACTTCAACAACAAAAAAGTTACTGGTATGCAACTTATAATGCTTGAATACATTGAACAATATAGCACATCACTTTAATTGTGCATTAATTTATAAGGCAAATATCATTAATTATAAATAAGCAATTAAATGTACATTCAAACCTTCATTTAACTTCTACAATTTTTGCTTAACCAGCTATAGTCCCATTTAAGCCGGTAAAGAGGGTGTCTAATGAACAGAGTATAAAATTTTGAAAAATTATTGATTTCACAATACATACATCTGATTGGATAGGAATTCCCTGGAAAAGCAGCAGTTCCCACATTAACAGAGATGGGGAAATTTGCTTTAGAAATGATTCCAGATGAGGAGTGAAGTACTTGCGATGTGCTAACATCATGTTAACAATTTGAGTCTCACTAGTAACTGTATTGTCTGAAATAAAATTATACACAAAATTCAGTTTTTATTCAGCATACGTAGCATTAATGTTATGAAACTAAACAAATATTAAAAATAATATATAAAACAATACATACCTAGGATTGAAGAAAGCATCGATTTAAAATTAATTTTACCTGATGTTGCAGGTTCATCTGCAGATGCCTAGAAGCATGTTGAACAAGATTAATAAAAGTTTCCAATAAAAACTTCATATATAAATCAATATACTTAAGCTACATAAATGAGTAACTAGATTTTTAACTACAACAAAAGGACAAAAAAAAATAACTTTTTGAAAAAACCTTTTTTAAAAAAATAATTGTAATGTGGGAATAAGTCTCACTTATTTCTTAAGTTAAGATTTTTATATTCCAAATGTGATTATTTATCAAATTATTGTTTTCATATATTTACTAGATTAAATACTTTTTTATTTGTGTGAGATTAAATACTCTCTACTATGAAAATGCTTTATTTTGTTAATTTTTTTTAATCTAGTGACACAATTAATATAACAAGCCAGAATAATTATAAAGTTCAAAGAAACTTAAAATAAAAATGTCAGTGATTCATAGAAAAAGCATCTTAGAAGAAATTTCAATCTTTAAAGCTATCAAACCCATTGTGTTCAATATCGAATTCTGTTACCTCATTCTTCTCAATCTTCTTTATAGGTGCATGACACAACTGAAGAAGTGCAGCCAGTATATCAGTCCCATGATATGTCATGATCATGCTCTGCATCGCGTCACAATCAAGGCAACCAATCAAGGTATCCAGGCACACTGCGATCTGGATATGCTTTTGGTAAAGAGTGCTTTCTGATGTGAAGTGCTCCAAAATGATCGCATGCTTCAGACGTCTGCTAAGTGGTATGCCAATTCCTCTGAGAAGATTGGGTAAAATCCCTAAAGCAACTGCAAACTGTAGACATTTCTGGAGGGTTTTCTTCTGAGATATGCTGAGCAGACCTTTTGGGGCTTTGGATGGTAACTCGCTGGGTGTGGTTTCTTTCTCTACTTCTTTGGTAAGGGCTGTCTTGAGTAGTCGCAGGAGGACCAAACAGAGTTGGAGGAATTTGAGGTAGTCGCAACTTGTGCATTTGTCGTTGCAGCATGGCTGGATGTATTCGACCACGAATACTTTTATGTTCGGGTAGTCTTCGATCTTTTGAAAAGTGCTGTGCACATTCCTTTTGAGTTCGGCAGCAAATGCCTCTTTGATGTTTCGATGCTGTCTGGTGGCATCATTTGGGTCAGCTAAAATAAAAAAAAGTGCCAAGTTTTTAAAAAAATAATTTTACACTTGATAATAGAACACAAGGATTACATGCAAAGTACTATAAAATCGAATATAATCAATAAAGGTTTAAAAACTGGAGGAACAGACATTGCAAGAAATTTGATTGCAAATAATCAATGTTCTACTTAATTTCTTATTTTAACATTTGGAGGATTTTTAAGATAAAATCTATATGCTTGGCCTTAATTGTAACTTAAAATGTTTTGTGTCTTGCAAATTAAACTTCTGGTATGTTATTCATTTTACTTGTGCAACCTGGTATAGTTCTCTGCTATAAACCTTAAAGCTTACATTAGGAGTTGCAAAACAAAAAATGAAGAACAACACATGGCCCTGTAAAATTATACTATACAACCTTTAAATAACACAAGAAATAGAATTTACCTATTTTAATATCAGTAGTTAGGATAGATAAGCAGTTGCAAATGTTCTGCACTTTTGACTCCTCGGCACTCATTTTGGCATACCTAAAATAACAATAAAAAACCTACAAATCAAAACATGATAAAAAAATATAAACACAATATATAGATATGGATTTAAATTATATTACAGGTATCTTATCACAAGAACTGTTAATTTCCTCCCTTTGCTGGCGCAAACCTTACCAATTTAATCGTCAAAAACGATACCATTCTCTCTTAACATCTCTTTTTTTTTAATGGTTATATGATTTTCATAAAATGTTTAAAAAATGATGAAAACCTAATTTGGAATTTACTCCGAACAGAGGAGAATCATTCAGATTCTTTGATTGGCCGTATTTGTATGAAATTAAAAAGTACAAAAAGTGTGCCCGCATTTAAGAAAAATATTGCAGTGTTTATTAGCAAAAAATTATATGGACAAAACTTTATTTTGATAACAAATTGAGTTATCGTCGCACTGTGGCTATGCAGACTATTGGCGTTATAACTTTGTAAATTTGATTTGTTTGCAATTAGTTCATCTTGAAAGGATGATCCCACCACTTAATGGACAAATGTTATAATCTATCACCGTAAATTTTCTTCCGACATACTTAACATCATAATAAAACATATAGCTCTTTATAAACATTAATAATAGCTGCTATAACAGATTTATATCGATATTAGGATTTTTTTTCATACACACAGATTATGGAAATTTCCAGTCTAGAGACATTCAAATAATTGTTTCGGAATGTTTTTATAAGATTTTCTTTCAGTGCTAGATTTCAAACTGTCTAATAGTATTAAATATTTAATTAGCTTTAGCCTCAATATGGCGTCAAAACTCGAAAAATCTATACAGACAGGAAGGCTTTAAAATGTGAGTTTAAAGTACATTACATAACTTCGCATTTCAAGTTATACTTAAATTTTAGAAATGGAATTAAGTCCTCTAATAGTTTCAGATTGAAAACAGGAGCCCATTTCGTCGAAATCGTAAACATGCCGTACGGCAATAAGCTAGCCTCATAACTGCAAATATTAGGTGAAAAAGTAATTATAACTTTTAAGAAAGAAGAATGATTTTCTGAAATCAATAGAAAAATTTCATATATATTCACCTATAAATGTCATAAACCGGCCGAAAAAAATGCGTAAATACAGACGCGCAACGCGCAAGCACTATGTAAACACCAAACACTCGAGACGGGAAAGGAAGAATTTCGTCCAAATCTAAACATGCACTTCTACTTTTACTGATGCAGTTGTTAAAAATTGGTAGGCAATAGAAATACCGGCAATAGTTATTTCCGACATTAAGGACCTATTAACTATTAAGCTTAATTACATAACATGTTTTTTACGAAAGACTTATTAAATCACAAAGTATTTATTATTAAAAGAAAGGGGAAAACAGTGAAAAAAAGTCTGATATACATATATTCTTATTCACATTGAAGTCAGTACAAATTATTCAGTTCAATGTTTTGGAAAGTTTTACAATGTATTCTGCTTGTCGAAGTAAAGGTTTATCAATCATAGAACCTCGAAAAGTAAATGCTCCTGTTCCTTTGTTTTGATGCTCATTAAAAAGGTGAATAAGTTCTTTGGCCCATGCTATTTTTTCAGCTGAAGGTGAAAAGGCTTTTTGAACTATAGGAATTTGACTAGGGTGTATAACTTGTTTTCCAGTAAATCCTAAATTTGCACCATCTTCACAATTTTTTTGGAGACCAACTAAATCTTTGTAATTGATATGAACCATATCTATTGCTTGAACTTTAAACGACTTTGCTACTATAACAAACAATTGACGAGCAGTCAATAATTCAGTTCCATTCTCACTTCTTGTCGCCCCAATATCAGCGCAAAAATCATCTGATCCGAACACAACTCCTTCAAATCTAAATAAACTGTCATCAGTCATTTCTAAAGACGTTTTACATATGTTCTGCATATTTAATAAACTTTTGGCACTTTCTATAAAAAATATCAAGTTTAATTTGATCCCGTTTTCAGTGGGTTTAAACGATGACTTCAGTTTGTTAAAGATCCACAAAACCTGATCTGAATCTTCAACCTTGGGTATCATTAAAGTTTCAGGTACATTTTTAGAACTCAAAACTGCTCTTAAATCTTCCTCTGCTAAATTGCTATCAATGCTATTTATTCGAACAGCGAATTCTTTTTTTCCGAAATCGAAACTGTCTGCAACTTCTTTAATCATTTCACGAGCTTCTGCTTTTTTATTTACTGCAACTCCATCTTCACAATCGAGTACCGCGCAATCTACGTCCAGAGTAGAAAGTTTGTTTATTTTCTTGCGATCATGTCCAGGAACGTACATTATTGCTCTTCTAGGTCGTACAATATCTATGTTTTTAGTAGCAGAAGCACGTTGAAATGAAGTAAATAAATTCCTACCTTGAAAGTAAGAAATTTGTTGGATGAAACAGGCACGGTAAAAACCACACATTTTAGTAATATTTAACGACTTTGACATCTTAAACATAGCGATTCACCACACAATTTACTACCTAACACAACACTCACAAAATAATATGGCCGTTTATAATATGACCCTAGCGTCTGCTCATGCGCTTGTTTCGGTTCCTCCTTTTGCTACGGGGTTCCCCCAATGCGCGCAGGAGAACCGCACCCTCAATGCAAGGTTTTGGAATGCGTGCTTTCCGGAACGGGACTAAGGTTTCGCTTTAAAAAAATATTCCCGTTTTATATTTGGCCGGTGAATGCACAATTAAATTTTGTACGATAATTTAGTTGAAACAAGCGGAGCTCTACATGCGCAAGTGAATGCAATTGTAACAAGATCGGCTCGATGCTACACAAATCGGTTCAATAACAGAGCCGCCAGGGACAGGACAACATACAATCCTTGGCGGATCAGCCGGTGTTAGACATAACATCTGAAAAAACTTGATATCTCCGGTTTTCACGCATCAGGTATGACTTATTTGGACACTGAATCAACATTTTAATGCTTAAATTTTATTCATTTTGATTATTAACTAGAAAAAAAATGCACGATTTGCCTTTCCTCAAAGGCTTAGTTTCCCTTTAGTTGTTGATCGATATGCCCACTATAAGTACATTCCTATTTATTAGTTTTAAAGCATAGAACTATACTTTGGGGTGACTATAAGACTCAATGTAGATGCGTGTTTATGGTATTGCACATTGTGTGTTGTAAATAATATGGTACTGCAAGCTTTACAATTACATTTGACAACTAGGCTTACGTTTAATGGCTACTACACATCAAATCCTGTAGTTGATGACGGAATCTTTCGTCGTATGGGTTATTTACATATATGCATAGTTACTCACTGATGCCTATTTATGAAAGCTAAATAAATATCGGCGTTTTCTCTGCAGCAATCTGAAATATAATTCCAAAACAAAGCCCACAGGTTTGTGGATCGTTCGATTTGACTTTGGGGATCGACTGAATTTATTTTATAGTTATGGGTCATCCTATTGCTCAACTTCCTTTTTTAAGAATTTGTTTGCTTTAAAGGTTGCTTTAAAACTATATAAGCCAATTTAAATAGTATAACTAGTTCACATAAAAGTAGCTATAATAATTTTACTCTAGCTAACAGTAAAAGAATTTGTAAGATCAATTATAAAAAAATATTGCATATTTTGAGAATATTTATGAGAATATTTATTTAAATATTAATAATTGTATTTATGTAATATTGATGTAAAGTTATAAGAGTTAACATATTTG
The DNA here is from genome assembly GCA_019343175.1 of Oedothorax gibbosus. Lineage (NCBI taxonomy): Eukaryota > Metazoa > Arthropoda > Arachnida > Araneae > Linyphiidae > Oedothorax > Oedothorax gibbosus. The sequence goes on from CM033279.1 coordinate 26,519,274, forward strand.
TTTGCACTTAAACTTTTTAACTAATATTTTAATTTATCATTAATTATAAATCTACTGTTCTATGTTAAAAAAAAAATTAGAAAATATGTTAAGTTTTGTTTTTAGTATGCTACAACTGCATGTAATTTCAGAGTATGAATATTTTATTATGAATATATCTTTAAACTTAAAGTAGGGCGAGGTGCCTAGTAGGTAAGCCGCTTTCCTTGTATGCAAAAGTCCCAGGTAAGGGCCCGGGCATTTGCAGAGATAACTGCTAACCTATAAAGGGTCTGTGCAACCAAAAAGTCTGATCATAAATAGCCCTTGTAGAGGGTAGTGCACATTATATATGCTCTGAAGTCCACACCACATACGATGTTGCTCCCAAAAGTTGTGTTGGGTGCCTTCTTGGGTGTCGGCTCCTCACTTGACTGTGTTTCTAAATTATGACACCTCTCCCCAATAGCACTTGTGAAGTTCTAGTGTGACGGTAAATGATTAATTCAACTCGACTATCTTGATGTATAGAGAATCCTAAATTTTTAGTAATGTTTATTTCATTTCTTTTCTAATAGTCTATTTTTTAATGCAGGTAGAACATCTAACCTTTAAAAATGAATGAGCTAGATGGACTCCGCCAAGAGGCTGAAACTCTTAAGAATACAATTCGGGTAAGTAAATTATGTTGGAAATGACTTAATGAATGAAAGTTAGTGTGTATGGATCCAATTTTACAGAGGAAAATTTGATTTACTCTGTCTCATGAATTCTTAAATACATAAATTCTTAAGCTTGTTAGAAAAATTTATCGCCCTTACTCTTTTCATTTAATATTTTAGTTTAGAAACATCTGACGACATGACCTTTTTTTTTGCATCTGCTCATAAAAGTCAATATGGGAAAAATAAAAAATCTTGAATTGTGAAAGCCATAAAGTTTGATATTTTTTCTTAAACAAAATAATTAAAACATTGATTGGAAGGATTTTTTCCCAGTTGGATTCTTTATAAACCTAAAATAAGATAAGAAGACTTGAGTCAACTTAAATTAAGATAAGACCAAGCCATGAAAAATAATCGATGATTTGGGTTATAAACAAATATACCAATCAATTAAATTTAGTGAACCAGAGCAACAAAAAAGTGGTTGAAAATCGCCTACCTTACTTATGAGGAACAAGATGTTTCTCAGACCTTTAACGATGTGGTTTTTTAACATTTGGTAGTAATATATTTATTTTGTGTAAACTGTCAATGAAAAATTAGTATGATATATTGCATATATATGTTTCTTGCAGGATGCAAGAAAAGCCGCTTGCGATACAACCCTTGTCCAGGCTACGGCCAACATGGATCCAGTGGGAAGGATTCAAATGCGTACAAGGCGCACTCTGAGAGGACATTTGGCGAAAATCTACGCCATGCATTGGGGATCGGATTCTCGGTAACTACCTAAGCTTCTCTATCAGTAGATCGACAAATTTTTTTATCTGTGCCTTGAACTATTTGCTGTATGTAAATTGCTTTAAAAAATGTTGTAGTTGTGCTGGCGCTATGTGATTCTTGTTCGTGTGTGGTCCTTCGGCAACGGTTAGACTACATGTTTAAGGCTGTGTAACAATGCTGTAGTCTGGTTGTCGCCGATTTTGACGTGTTCCCAGATCGTAAATTTTCAATGAAAGAAATACCGCGCTCCAGTGATGTGTTGAAGCTCAATAACGAATTGGAGAGAGTTTGTCCCTTGATTGACAGTGGTTGGACCAATGAAGTGTTGGGTAGGCGGTCCGAGTGTGAAGAGGCTTTCCGCATGAGACTTTGAGATTTAGAATGAACTTATACGGGTTCGATGTTTCAGACCGTATCAACCCCATTTTGGTATGTAGCATTTTGAGAAAGTTTTTGGAACCATTAAAGTATTAATTATTGTTATTTAACCTTTGTTTATTTTATTTATTATTTTTTCAGAGAGAGAGCATTAAGAATAACTTCGAACCTTAATTTGGGATGTTTAACTTAATCAGTTTTAATCATGACGCAAAGTACTAACCTCAATTTCATTATTTATTTATACTATACGATCACCAATACAATAGAGTAATGAACATGAATTATTACAGTAGTTACCTCGTGTCGGCTTCGCAGGATGGAAAACTCATAGTATGGGATGCTTATACAACAAATAAGGTTAGTATTTCTTGTAAATTATCTAGAATTGTATTGAGTGAGCATTTCTTATGAACATTTTGCATAAGAATTAACTCCAAAATTTGTTTTTTTAACTACTAAGAACATAGGCATTAATTTTATCAATTAGAAATTTTAAGCAAGGAAAATAGTAAAATCAACACAATTGCACACTTTTTTGAAGAAATTTGTAAAACTTGCTTTCTGGCATAGCAGCATTGCTGTATTCAGAATTTTAGATTATGTTTTAAGTCCCAATAGAGAACTCAACTAGATATTTCCTGTATGTTTAAGCCTCAAAGTTTTAAAAATATCTTATAAAGTCAATTTAAACTTATTAAAATATCTATGTAATCTTTAGTCTAATTTCCTTGTTTTTCTCCCAGGTCCATGCTATTCCCCTGCGATCGAGCTGGGTAATGACTTGTGCCTATGCCCCTTCCGGCAGTTATGTTGCCTGTGGTGGCCTCGACAACATATGCTCCATATACAGCCTCAAGACACGCGAAGGAAATGTACGTGTGAGTCGTGAACTTCCGGGACACACTGGATATTTGTCATGTTGCCGATTCCTGGACGACAACCAGATTGTTACAAGTTCTGGAGATATGACTTGGTGAGGGATTTTTGTGTATGATTGTTCACTATATGAATTTTTAATAGTTGTTTTTCTGTTTGAGTGAAATAAATTGCAAAGCACTAAGATATACCACCCATGAGAGTCATTTGAAACATGCTTTGCAGTCCTTAAAAATATGGATTCTAAATCTTTTACGATATTTTCGAACATGCTAATTTGATTTCTATTTAGGTCTTCTATGTTTTGTACTCAATATTAAAAGTTTGTTTCAACTTACAAATACACTTTTTTTGCTTTCATTGCTCCAAACACCTAAATGTTTTTTCTTAACACTTAGCATTTTCGGAGGAGTTAAGTCCTTGACTATCCTTTGCAGATCAATCCTAAATGTTAACTGTTAATACATTTTATTTTAGTTAATTGTTAAAAATTGTTCCAAATTTACTCTATACTTTTCAGATTACTATTAAGTAGAAGAGTAGCAATATCTTTATTTTCAAAGTTTTAGCAGACGTACAGTCTTAGTTTTTGGAAATGTGGTACTTGAACATCCACTTAAAATATCAATTTTATGAAGTAAATTGTGTGTGAACCCCGTGGAGTCTAAATAAAAAGCTTTTTTAGCATCTACAATTGATAATGACTCCACTGTTAAAAAATTTAACTTGTAATTTGCATGTTTTCAGTATCCAATGCATTTATTTAGCTTTTTCTTTAGTGCTAGCAAATAACTTGATTTTCTCTTTGTAACATCAATAGGTAAATTGTTGAAAAACCTCAGTCGTTATTGTAAAAAGCTTTGAAAATACATTTAATATATTAAGTCCATCTTTTATTCCAGATGAATGTAAGGAAAAGCAGGTGTGCAGAAAATGTTTTTACTTCCAACATTTCTCCCAATCCATTTGAAAATTTCCCCCAAAATTTTACTATATGTTATATCCTTAAATAAATTCTGTATTACCTTAGGTATAGAAAATTTTATGTTTTTGTTAACTTATTGCATGGTTCATCAGGATGAGGTTGCATTTCCTCTTCGTTCAAAGGCCGTTTAGAATTCGGATCAGAATTTTTCCACCAAAAAATACTGACAGCAGACTTGCTTGATTTTTTTCTCGGGGGCGTTCAGCCTCATGTTTAGAAGATGTATGAGAGGTTAATTTATCCCGCCTACCACGTCAACTGCAATGCACACATCCAACTTCTTCTTTACTTTTAAATGTTGAGATTGTATAATATTCAATGATATAAATTGAATAACTAACACAATGTCATTCAGAAGCGACCATGACTTCCCTTCGCCAAAAAAAGTTTGTGCAAAAAGATCGAGATTCTGTGCGGCACCATTGTAGAATCCCCTAATTCTGTACTTAAGTTATTGTGATAAAAAATAATCATCAATTGAATCGTATTAAAACTAGCGTGCTCTCTATTGTTTTTGTTTATGAATCCGCCATTAACTAGGGCATAATTAGTTATTAATTTCTTACTGCGTTGCCAGTTACAAAACACAACGAAACAAGTTACAACACAATCAAACCGCGAAAACCGAGAGCGCCAAACATCGAACCAATGAGAACGAGCCAGCGTAGGTGCCGCGGGAAACTGCACTGCGCATGCGCAACCGAAGGAGAAAAATTGTTGAATTATACGACGCTTGATCCATGTTTACAAAATATGGACCGGCAACTCAAAACAGAAAACGAACGTCTGGTTAGGGAATTTTGTAATACATTTTAAAATCGAAAACAATTGAATATTTTCCACATAATTTCCCCAGATGGCTAAAATTTCCTCCGATCTAGGATCGCCGGATTGGACATATTCTGCATCCCCGAGGAAAAGTTACTTTTAAAGTAATGCTGTCTATTAAAATTTTGATATACAGTAGAGCCTTGATTATCCGATCTAATGGGGACCGGAGGTTGGTCAGATAATCAAATTCCGGATAATAGAGAATTTTCATTAAATACACAAACTTCTGCTACAGAGGAATGCCGAAAGCCATGGCTGAAAGTCAGCATATCTTAAATCTGCCAACGTCCAAAATCCGTAATAGTTTTGCATTTGTACACATTGAATTTTAGTGTTAGTTATCTTCCTGGCAAAAAGAAAGTGCTAAAACGTTATTTTTAATTTCTGAGCACATTCTGCAAAAAGTGCTTATTTTTTGTTCTTTAGTAGAGATATGGGGTCTCACGGTTTTAGAAGATTCCCGGAGTTTCCCAAAAATTTAAGATTGCTAGGAATTCGCTTTTACTTTTTTTTTTACTGATTTACCTGATAACTTCCCGAGTAGAGAATCGCTACAGAATTCTAATTTCATAATCGCCAGATAATTCAGATTTCATAATTCCCGGAGATTCCCGATTTTCTAATCAAGTTTGTCGATTTCAGTATCGCCGGATTCCTCACTTAAGAATCGCCGAATATTTCTGAAACTGTTCTATTTTTTGTGAACACAGAAAAATGACTTAGTTGGAGAATTTTTTTTATGTGGACTTAGGGACGTTCGGTTAATAGAGAATTCCGGATAAAAGAGGGACGGATAATCGAGGTTCTACTGTATACGAAGAAGTCCGTTCACATAAATTTGAAACAAGTAGGAAGTTTGAGGTCGGACCTTATAAAACCTCTGTCGATGGGCAATCTCATCTTGTTGAGAAATAGAAATTAAAAGCATTTGTTGCAAAAATAAGACAATATTTGTAGATAAAGCTATTTATCATAATTACTAATGAATCATGATTAGCAATAAATATATTTACTAATAACTTAATGATTGCAAATTCTAAAACCAAATTTTCTCTTTTTTTTTTAGTGCATTGTGGGATATTGAAACTGGGCAACAGTGTACTTCATTCACTGGCCATACTGGTGATGTAATGTCATTATCTTTATCACCAAATATGCGAACTTTTGTGTCGGGAGCGTGTGATGCCTCTGCAAAAGTATGATTTCTATTTAATCTTCTATTGGTTTTTTTAATCCACTTTTTTTTTATTGTTGGAATGTTTTTTTCTCAAAAATATGTTAATACAAATATTGATAATTTCTTAATGACTTTTTGTACAGCTATGGTAAAAGATAAAGGTTTAAGTGTAATGTTATAACATTGAAGCAGCTAGTTTTCTATTGATTGCATAGTTGATTCTAGTTTTTCTAAGAGTTGTTTGGGTTACACCTCTGTGTGAAAAACCTGATAAAGTTGGGTTCAGGATCAGTAGAATCTTTCTTCCTTTTGCACATAAATGTTTTAATTATTGCCAGCTGTCTTTTTAATATCAATAACATGTCTAGCTGTCTATTTATACAGTGGTGGTCAAAATTATAAGGACAACTGAAAATTGAACAGAAAAAAAAATATATCTGAATTAAATAAAAATGTACTTAGACATAAAATACTTCTTAATGCTATAAATCATTTAAGGAAAAAAACTTAAAATGCAAAATTTGAGTTTATAAAAATAATAAACAAAAAATACATTGATAGGAAACCGGATAAATTTATAAGAAAATTTAAAATTTCAAGTAAAAACAATTAATAATTAATAAGTTCACCCTTATTTCAATTACTTTAATTAATCTTTACGTCATAGAGCTCGTTAGTTTCTTTAGGGTGCTTACAGTGATATTTTTCCATGCCTTTTCAATTGATGACATCAGTTCTTGTTTGTTATAGTACTGAGTGCCATTTTTATAAACTTCATGCGCCAAAATACCCCACAAATTCTCGATTTGGTTTAGATCGGGACTTTTAGCTGGCCAATCAGTCAACAGTTTTACAGAATTAGCGTCAAACCATGATTTTGCAACTGCAGACATATGTATTGATGCATTGTCCTGCTGGAATAAATAGTCACCACTGGTTATCAACGGTGCTTCTGGCAAAAGATTGTCACCCAGCATATTAACATAACTATTTGAGTTAATTTTCCCTTGAAGAAATACCATTTCTGTAGTTCCAGAGACTGCGTAACCTGCCCAGACCATTACTGAGCCGCCACCATATGAACGCTTTAAAAATACTTCTTTTTCTTTTGCGAAGATCATACCAAAAATACTTAAACCCATCAGGTCTGTCTAGATTAAACTTCTTTTCATCAAAAAAGACATAATTCCATTTGTCACCCATAGGCTGTGTCCTGACTACGCCACAAAGGCAACAAATGCAACAAAACTTGGAGACTTGGCAGAGTCAGCCCCCAAGCTATTGCATCGCTTGGCGGTCGCCAAGTTTTGTTGCCTTTGTGGCATTTGATGTCGTAGTGAGGACACAACCATAGAAATTTACTTTTCAGCAAACTACATCCTCGGTCTCTTTTGGGTTTTTGTAAGTGGGGGTCGTGACTTCAGTTTTCCATATCGAACCTGTTTGGCATTTTGTAAAACACGGTGAACGGTTCGAGCACTGTAGTTCAAGTCCAGTTCACGCTTTATTTCCGTTGATGTTTGCATTTTGGAGCAAGATCTACTTATAATTAGTCTTATCTCCCGAAGACACAGAAGATAGCCTACCTCGGTGTTTTCGTTTTCCATAATTTCCAGGATTTTTCAAAAAATTATATATTACAGTCTTTGATCTATTCAATTTCAATGCTATTTCACGTCCAGTAAGTCCAGAATTTTTATAAGCTCTTAATTTTCCTTTTTCAAACACTCGCAAAATCTTTATAATACCATGGAATGACGTGTACGAAGCAGAAACTTGGTTAGTTTTATGTAAATTTATGCTGTAGACTTACAGAAATGCAATTATCCTTATAATTTTGTTCAATTTTGCTGTATGTTAAAATTTATAACACATTTTAAAATTATGAATTTTATGTATATTTGCAAAAAATCTTATTTAAATTGCTTAGTTTACTATTGGCTAACAGACATAAAATTTGCATAATTCAACCGTGATTTTTCGAAAAGATCTAGAGATGTTTCCCTTTTCCTTATAATTCTGACCACTACTGTACTGCATAAATTATTACAATTAACTTTTAATTTTACCTGCTTTGCAAATGAGCTTAATAACTGTTTATTTCTACTTGGAATTTAATTTTAAAAGTTTGATTTAATAACGATTTAGAAGATTTAATAATGCCAAGAAAGGCATTATTAAATTCTATATAAAAAAATCTAATTTTATTTCTTTATATCTAGTTCTGTAAAAGGAAATAATAACACATGTATTTATCTATTTGTTCTGCCTTTATTAAAAATGAATTTACTAATTTGTATTATTTTCTTCTCTTTAGCTATGGGATATACGAGATGGAATGTGTAAACAAACGTTTCCTGGTCATGAGTCTGATATTAATGCTGTTACAGTAAGTATTTTTTTTCTAAGAAAATATATATTGTTCATGTGTTACTATAAGAGTCTGGTAAATCTATAAAATAGAATGAACTTTGGCTTTGATTGCAGATCCAAATGCAGAGTAAAGTAAAGAAATGTATAAAAATGATATTAGTTAAATATAGTATTTATCCTAACAGTAGGTTTAACTGAAAAAGAATTAATCTGAATTATAATTATAATACCCTTTTGCTGCATAAAATTTTGTTTGCTGAACCACCCACAAAATGTTCTATAATAAAATAGTTATATAATATTTCAAAATCAAACAATAATTACTCTTTAGGGGCATCATTCATAAAATTCTGGTTAAATCGGTTGTGGTTTGTCTTTGTGCCACATACTGTACGAGAAATTGCATCGAAGTATTAGCCTGAGCACTTGCTTGAGACTTTGGTTTCAAGGCTATTTGCCAATACCCCATGTTTTGCTCTCTAGTTCCAAAATAAACCAACCATACTAAATCATTATCTATGATCAATACCAGAGATGAGAACAAACTTACTGTTAGATACATTAAATCAATCCTCACATAACAAATATTTGTACTTGTTAGATCAACTTTAAATGTGCTAGCTGTCCTTTGACAAATATTTTTGGCAGAGGATATGTGCACGGGCACTGTTCACGCACTGCGCATACGGGTAATAACTGCCCATGCTCAAGGTGGGGCTTGCCCTTCTGCACCAAACCACATATTCTAGTGCCTATTGTTTGCACTAATCTGTTGCTTACAAATGAAATTCTTTTAAAATTTTTAACTTTAATAGTGCTCTTATGTAATTAAATATACTGTGACTATAAGTATATTATAATTACCTAAGAGCGCTGTGAAAGTTAGAACTCGTCTAAATACAATAAAACATTTTATTCATTTCAGTGTTGCTAGCATTTGTAATGCTTGACTAAAATCATTTAACATTGTCTTGCTACTGTCGTGCAATACAGTCCTAAAGTGCATAACAGTGATTATTTTTAAAAGGAGGGAAAGAACAAAGGTTTTTATAGCCGCGAGATGTTAAAGCAAATTATGATGGAGAGTTTTCTAAGAATTTCTCCGAACAGAATTTTCTCTAAACAAAAAAATTCTTACCCCAGATAATTACACAGTATGATTGTAAACTAATCTAAATGTTCTGGCTTTCAAACAGAATAAATGTGAGTGTTACAAAAAATTAACTGTACAAAAATTTATTAACCACTATTTTTCTTTTTTCAGTTCTTTCCAAATGGATTTGCATTTGCAACTGGTTCTGATGATGCTACTTGCAGGCTGTTTGATATTAGGGCCGACCAGGAATTAGCAATGTATTCACATGATAACATCATATGTGGAATAACATCTGTCGCATTTTCTAAGAGTGGAAGACTGTTACTAGCTGGTTATGATGATTTTAATTGCAACGTTTGGGATTCTATGAAAGCTGAGCGAGCTGGTAAGTTGACATCTTTTTACATTTATTTCTAAAAAACTTAACTAATTGCTTTGTTCTGTTTTGTTTTTTACTCTTCAAGTAAAATTTCAAACGATAAAATATATTCAATTTGATCAAATTGAATTTTTGGATTTTGAAGAGTTCTTGTTAAAATAACATGTATTTAACCATTATTATTAATTTATCTTACTGAATGTGAATTGTTTTGTAAAATAAATGTGTTTGAAGGTATTAAAAGTCAAAATAATTTAAAACTATATCTTGTTTCTGTGTGCATGGTGTTTTGAAGTCCTTCGTTGTTGGCCATATTCTAGAAACAAACCTTTGACCCTTTGAAGGTTCAATTATACATGGATCAAATGATAAGTAGAGGTCACCTTCTCTTCAACCCTTAACTATTATTTAAACTTAAATGTGGATTTTTTTTCATTTCATTTGCTGTTAGCAACATTTTCCAGAGCCTTGTTCTGGTATGGTTTTTTTCTAAAACAATAAACATTATCATTACATTGGCATTTGTTAAATTTTTCAATTGGTTTGTTTTTATCAATAAGCTTATGACTTGGCTTAATATTGCACTACAGGGATAGTGGCGTGCCTCTTTGTGATACAAAAACTTATGCACATTAGCGCTTTAGCAATTTTTCATGAGACGGTTCTTCTAAACAGTTTGTTTCATTGTGGTGCTAGCTTTTAGAAGCTTGTTTGCCCTGTGTAACCTGTTTTGTATCCAATGTGTTTCATTAGAACTATTGATTACAAAACCTATCTTTCGTATTTGATCGATGTTTGGAAATTTCATCTGTTTAAAATATTTTTACACTAATAAACTTCTTTTGAAGGAGTGGGTGAGATAAAAATCTGTTTGTCTCACAAAATTAGCTAAAGTTAGATATGTTAGAAGTATTTAAGTGAAGCCACTTTCAGTTAGAACCACTAATCTTTCTTTGTGTAATCATATAATTTGCAGTGTTTATCCATTCTGAGTTTTATTAATAATTGTCAATAGTTATTATTCTTCTGAAATTTCATTGACAAAAAAATCTTTTTAAAAAAATCTTAGAAAACTACCTGAGAATAAAATAAGTTACTATGATAACTTTAACTGGCTATAGAGGTTTGTTATAATTATGATTCAAGTTTTCTGATATTTAATTTTAGTAAAATCACTTAATTAAATTCAATAATTCCTTTAAAAAATGTTACGCAAAAAATTAAAATTTTATATTTTTTCCCCCAGGTGTTCTGGCTGGTCATGACAATAGAGTAAGTTGTCTTGGAGTAACTGAAGATGGCATGGCAGTTGCCACTGGATCCTGGGACAGCTTCCTCAAAATATGGAATTGATGCTGAAACAAAACATATTTCCTGGACCAGTTATTTGTTGTTTACACATGAACACAGTAGTGTTGCTTCCTCTGGCCTTCTTTTGTAACTTTACATCTAGCACATATTGAGCCTGAGTATGTGTTCCATTCGTATGTGTGATTTGGCGTTCATATTCAGACGTGCATGTTTATATCTATATCTGTGAGTGAGTGATCCAAAAAATAAGCAACAAAATCTCTTTAAAATGAAGGTCTTTTTTTTTCTCACACACGCTGAATTTATTACAGCTCTGTCTAGTCATACTCTGTCGCAAACTGCCTGAAGCACAGTGGCTCAGTGCACGGTGCTTGCTGTCTTTTGCTTGCATAGTATTTACTTGACAGTCATGTTAACTTATTGCCCAGACATGCTGTATACTTTAACTGTAGAGTTACTAGGAAGTTATCACTCTCTGTGTATATAAAACCAAGTTTTTGAAGCTGTGTTCCAAATTACAACTTAGAAAATAACTGTGTGTGCTGGGCTGAGGGGTCAGACTGAGCCCCGGCTGTTCTCTTGCTCACCTCACACGGGAGGAAAATGCTTATCAGATGAAAAACAAAAAGTTGGTTTTATATGCACTATGCATGTCTTTTAATTTGTGATTGAATCTGTATTATTATTGCTGCAGACAGGCATCATCTGTAACAAAATCTATTCCAGGCTTCAACTCAATGTATTGTTGTAATCTTTTGTGAAAGCCAGTTCTGTTTCTTGAGTGCTAGATGTGGATTCCATTTGTAAATAATGTGAATTCGTTATTTGTGGTCAAATCATGGATAATCTAGGTTAACTGACTAATTAAGAAAGTATAACTTGTTGCCTGTGGTGTTGAAGCAGATCCCTAAAATGCACAGTTTCACTCCTCTTGGGACCATTGAGGTGATGTGGAACGCGCCCAAAACAATTACTGCTGAAGTACATTTCCAAGTTGGACTCAACTTGCAGACCGTGAAGTCTGTAACTGCCAATGCAGTGGTAAGAAAGGTTGCATATGAAACTAGACAAGCATGATTACACAAGGACTCTTTAGATGCGGTGAAAGCACGTAAGCTTTGACAACACACACTATTTATAGTCAGGTTCTGAATGCGTTTATGTTATTGAAAATATTTACTATCCAGGTTTAGAGAGAGACAGAAGCTTGTCTCTGCACATTGCAACAGCGGGAGAATGACTAAGTGATGGTTCTCTTTTGTCCCCCCTTATACTACAAAGCGATTTCCCCAACGTAGCATGTAGTTTTGTATTGTCTGATATATCTAACATCCAGCTGTATTCTGCCATGGTGAATAGCCTTCCGAGCCATCGGAAGCTTCGCCCCCTCGGAACAGCTTTATTATTAACTAAACTTGCAACAACAAAAACACATGTACATTCGAAGAGGTGTTGGCCCATGTAGTTGAGGACTGATCAGGGCCTCAACTTAACATGAAGCTGCCGTCGCTCTCATTTAATATACTTTTGGTGCATATGTAATTTGTAATGTGACTGCACTTTTCAAGTGATTCATCACAATATACTTGTGTTTCTTTCCTGGCTGCTGCTGATGCTCTTTATTACATAAACAAAATAAACAAAAAATGTCTTAACTTTACTTTAACTTCTTCTTAACAAAGGAAAAAAGGAACTACTTTGTAGGCTCCTGTGTTTATATAAGTAGGTTTAGGGAAATTGTAGCAGGCCATTGTCAATTTCAAATTTTCTTAACCGTTTTGTTCTTGTTGTCGCTCCCATTAGCTAATTAGCATATAGCTCAGAGCATGCAACCTCTTGTGTGTATAGTATTAACTCCTCGTGGTGTTGTTTCGCAGCTCTTTGTTAAGAGCGCAACCCTTGGGAATACTGTTTCTCTGATATTAATTGGAAGTGTATTTCCCCTTGTTTTCATACATATTGGAATCTTCCTGTGTACAAATGAGCTGTGCATGTCAGCTTCGTTTTATTTTCGCCATTGTCAGTGTGAAAGTCAAATTTGAGTCTAGTTGTGTTTTGTCAGTTAATTAAATCGTATGTAATTTAAAACAAATTGGTGAATAAAGCTGTTTATCTTTACCCCTGTCTTTTCCTTTTTGTTAAGAATGTGTTAAATTCTTTAAAAAATCATTTTAGTATTAAGTACTTACTCAGACACTTCCATTTATTAGTCGTTGCATTAAGAGGTAAAAGATAGATTTCAACCTAATTTGAAAAAACTTAAAAGTAAAGTAACCTTGGGAGATCTTTGAGATCTTCCTCGAAGACTTGCCAGAATATTAATTGAGGAAATAACACTTACCCTTTTGGTAAACAATATACCTATACTAAAAGGGTATTATAGGTTTTTTTATTGACATATTGCTTAAAATTTCCCCTCCCCTTATTTAAAATTGACAACTTTTATTGTATTTTTTCTTAACTTAAATATACAATATACATGCATACACAGTCAATATGTCAATGTCCTCTATAGTGATTTTACATGTAGAGTTCACAAGTTTTAAACAAAACAATTTCTAAAATATCTAATTCCAAACTCGAACGCTTGAGTCCCAAGAACCAGTTACCATTGCCATTCCATTATCTGGCATGCTTAAAGAAGTAACTCTATTTTCATGTCCAGTTAGACAACCTGTAATTTATTAAATATATTTATTAGCAATATAAAAATATTGTAACTACGTATATGTAGTTCTCAACTTCGAGCTAACTACTGTAATTTATATAAAATTATAGTGTGCAATTTATGTTTTCACTGTTAATAATCGGGGAACTGTTCCAAGTAGTAATTTTGATGGATTGTGTATTTATCTGGGGTTAACTTTTTGGCTTCTCTAAATATGGGGTTGGTGTTTGTGACTCTTTTTAACTCTTCCTTTAACTCTCTTTTAGAATTTAGTCGCCATCATTAAGTGATAAGGTTCTAAATGATGTAACTTTTTGCTATAGACTGCAAGTGTGCATGCGTCCGCTATTTTGTAGAAGACTAAATTGTTCACTTTCTGGGAGCAGTTCATCCGAGCCCAGTGTATATTAAGAGTTGTTGGTTTCGACCCCACTACCACCTTTTCTTTTACAAGACCTAATAACTTTTCTGTAATATGTTTTTTCCTACTTTTCATTCAATGTATAAAGAGCCTGTTTTACCCACTGTAGTTAATTCCTACTTTTTCTGAAACATTCAAGTAAAAAAAAACCACTTTCTTATGGTTGATAATTGTTAATACATAATGAAGCATTGCTTTTAATGACAATTAAAATCAAATCTATAAGTCCTCGATTCTTCTATAAATTAAACACTTATATCGTTAATATTAAGTTGTTTGCAGTAGAATTGACAATACTCTACATGTTATAGTGGCTTTTTAAGAATTCATAAGAGTAAGTCTATTATGCATGGTTACTTTTTTGGGGTAAAGTCGTACCAAAACGGTTATCGACAATTTTTAGGCCTATACCACGAAACATTGAATATTCAAACGGAATTAAGATTTATTAATAGCAATACCATTGTGCTTTGCTTTGAGAGTATCCCAACTGTGAACTGCCGAATCGTCGGATCCACACAGAATCACTCGGCCACTTGTTGAAAGGCCACACGAAGTAAAACCGCTCTTGTTGGAGGGAGTCTGATAGAGCCCTATTTGTTGATCAGCTCGAATGTCGAACAGGCGGGCAGTCTTGTCGTCAGAGCCCGTACCGAAATAGAAACCACTTGAGTGGAACTGAAAGGAAAAAAAGAGTATTCTTAGAGGAAGACTATTTTTAAACTATTTTAAAAGTATTAATTAAGGATGCAGTAATTATGGTGATTCTCTTCGGCATCAATTTCATCCCTACTATTTGCATATGCATTAGAGTAGAGCTCCTATTATCCGGTTCATTTGGATGCCGGTTCCCAGTCGGATAATCGGACTTTTTTTTTAACTAAAAAAGGGCTAATGTCTTTTAAAATTAATTTGTATACGAATGTTGAAAAAAAGAATAATACCACTGAGAATTCTACTGTTTTGTTATTCTCATAGATGTTTTTTTAATGAATTTCTTTAAATGGAATTTTATTTAAAGAAAAATAATGAACTCGTGTATTTAATTCATTCTTCATTTTGCTAATGCTTGGTATCATAAAATGTTACCCTTGATGAGAGTATCTTCTTGAAAGTGAGCTCTGCCTCTGTTAAAAGTATAAAATGGGCCAATAGAAGTTTACGATTACTCAACCTTTTTCATAAGTTTGTCTTTTTTTACTTAAATAACAATAGAGACTTACGCATACAGAATTTACGTCCGATTCGTGTCCCCAAAATGTTTGCTTACAATCTCCATCTCGAGTGTCCCAAAGCTGAAATAAATTAAAATTGGACTGTTTAAATATATTGAAACTGTTAATTATAAATTTCGAAAAACAATTTTAAAAAATGGAATTCTATAAAGACCATACGTCCATACAAGAGATGTACGATTCAAAGAATATTGGCAAATAGCACGACGCTTTAATTAAAAAAAATGCTTTCCAATCGATTAATATAAATAAATTGAAATATTGTTAATTTTAACCAAAAAAGTCTCTTAATATTTAGGTGCAATGAACAACTATACTTACCTTGATAGTTCTATCAACTGAACCAGTCACAAAGGCTGATTTATCTGGATGAAGGGACATGCTCATGACATCACCTGCATGGCCGTCACATTCATATTCCTTTACTCCTTTTTCTAAATCCCATAATATTCTGGAAAGTAAGAAAGGGCATTGTATAAGAATATGCAAAACCTTACGCTTTTAAACAATATTTGATGAAAGTTAATTATTTTTATGCTGTAGATTTTTTTTTTGAAAATGTGTTACGATTTTATGCTTGACTAGCGTTTATTTATATACAGAAATATTGGACAGAGAAATGACCTTTGGCTCTGTTGAAAGCCAGACGTGGGGTAGAATTTCAAAACTAACTTCTCAAAATTAGTAAAAACGCTTCTGGCAATTCTTCTCGCGCAATTCTTTCATATCAACAAACTACCCAAGACAGCTAAAACTTTTGACAAATGGGTTGGCGGTTGGCCATCGTATTGAAATGGTTATATACTAGGCCCTACGTTAGGGACAATAGGTTTTCCCGCTTAAAGATTAGTGCAAACTCATTCGATAATGATGCTATACACTGTTAAAAATTAGGCACTTTGTTTCACCAAAAATATGGTTCCTAGTAGCTGCAAAGGCTGTGTGGTGAAACGCTAAACGATATTTTTGGTATTCGGTTAAACCATTTCTCAGGTTTTTGTTTCCAAATCCAGAAAAATGGTTCAACCAAACACCGAAAAAAAGGTGAAACATTTCAGCACACAGCCGTTGCATGCTTCTAAGAACCAATATCATGGTGAAAGGAACCAATATCATGGTGAAACCAAGCACAACATTTTTAACAGTGTAGCACTATAGTTGGGAGATTTTTTTTTTGCAAAACCATTAACCTTGTGCCGAAGTTGATATAGTCAACAATGGATATCTTACATCTTCATATCGGCGGATCCCGTGATGAGCTTGTTGTCGTCGAGGAATCTGCAACAGGAGAGGAATCCCTCGAAGCCCATGAGTTCCCTCCGGATCTTGGCAGTACCTGAGCCGTCACGAGAGTTCACATCGTACACTGTGCACATATTGTCCATGCCGCCGCACGCGACGTAGTTGCCCGATGGAGAGTACGACACGGTCATAACCCAGCTGGACTGCAAGGGGATGATTTGCACCTGGAAAAGAAAACTTCAAATTACTGACTTGGTTTCGGGAATGCAGAAAAGAGTTAATATATCAAAATTTAGAGATATTTTGGGTATACAATTTTTCGAGTCCCTTCGGTATCGGGTTACGCTTGTTTAAAATATCAATTCTATGATTCCATCATTGCTTTCTTAAGCCTCTTTTCTTTCTTTTTTACTTGAAATAATTGAAGATGGTAATTAGGGTATTGACATGGTAGGGATTCCCGTCTGTCGTCTGTTTGCCCATCCATACCCCCCCCCCCCCTTCCTTATCCTAATTTCTAACCATTGGATTTTCATTCTTTAAAGGCTACAAGACTTTCTGTAAATATTAAGGTAACAGGAAAGAAAGCTCAGACTTTATTAGTTCTTTCAGAATTTCTTTGTTTATCTTTAAAACTGGATGACGTCCAAAGCAAAAGTCAATTGTTTACGTATTGGCCTTCTTGTTAGCAAATTTTTTTACTTTAAACTTCGATCCGTTTTCATCTATATAGACTCCCTAGTAGTTGGCAATGGAATAATTGAACAGGAGAGCCCGATGATTGGTTAAGCAAGGTTATGGCTTATCGATGAGGTAGTCTTCGGTTTAATTTCGATTGATTCGCTTTTGGATTTTTTTAACGGATTGTGCAGTTAAAAATACATTCTAAAATACTCCGCGTATATGCGAAGGGCGCATGTTAAATCCGTCCTGGTGCCAATGTTCTGACTCCACGTACGATATGAAATTAAGTTTGTGTTTAGACTCAGCTGTTTATTGGAGTTGTGAGATTGTAGCATTTAATATCTTTTGTTTCGCTTTGACTTACATCTGTATTCTGTGGTCATAAATACTTCATTAGAATAAGTCGGCAATCAATCGCGATTCACATACTTGCGATTACTATTTTGTCAAAACTATTTGTAGAACTTTTCATATCTCAAAAATAATAAAGTAGGCGACTCTTGTCCAGAGAAGGCAACAAACTTTAAAATACCTGTTTTACGAGTCGAGTCTACCGGTTGTGTGCAGATTTTTATTGCATCGATCTTCCATATATCTCTGCGATATTTTTCCGGAAGGACAAAAAAAAGTTGTAAAAATGAATAAGAAAAATTGCATGATTTCCTACCTTGTTTCCTGTCCATGTATCCCAAATTATGAGTTTTCCATCTAACGATCCTGATACCAAATTTCTGTAATGAAAATGAATGATTAGCAAAATGGATTCAGATAATGGACATGAATTAAGGGTTTTGCATTTGTAAAAGAATATTTAATATTCTTCTTGCCTTTTATAAAACCCACTTACAATATCATCACGCTATCTTATAGTGGTAAAAGATAATTAAAATATTGCTGTGTTATGGTAAAAAAGAATGTAACTACCTCCACCGTTTTATTTGCAGCAGCCAATATTTTTACAAATCAACATGACCTATGGCCATATAAACGTCCTTGCAAAATAGATCCAATAGTTTCAAGCCTTTTGCCAAATTTTGGAATACCCTGTAACTTCTTGGTTCACTTGATCTTAACATGAGTGATTTGAGATTTATCAAATTTAGTAGGTTTTAATAGTTACAGAGAAATTCAAGAGTTGAAATTTTTTATTTTCTCCTCTACTTAGCTTTTGAAATTATAATGTAATGTTAACTACACTCCACCCTATACTTTCCACATAATTAAAAGAAAAAAAAATACCTATTGTCACCACAGTAGTGGATTGCCGTTACTTTGGATAAATGACCTTTGAGAATTTTCTTTGTTCGAAATGGAACCTTAGGGCAATCCGACATATCTCCACAAATGTCAGCTATCGTTTTGTCAGCAGCTTCAGCTTGAGCTTTCTATGAAAATATGATATCAACCAATAATAATAATAAGTACTGAGAACTCGAGGACCATGTAAGGAAATAACATTGGCCTTAAACTATTGAATTACTTTCACAGCCTATTAAAAAAATAAAAATATAAGAATAAATTCAATTTGAAAGAAAATATAATCTAGGACCTTCATTTAGTAGTCGACTAACTTCACTCCGCACACCAAAAATACCCCAACAGTTGTTTACATTAGTGTTCTTATACTTATAATTTCTATCAATATTTGTAAATATTGGAGTTCTTATTCTGCTGGTTTTAGTGTTACCGGGATCCTCTACAGAAACATGTAATAACATTAAATTCTATAACAGTCAAAATATCTTAGTTTGATAGACATATTAAAATTTAAAAATTAAATATGATATTTTTATTTGCTAATTTAAGACTTAGATGCGAACTTCAATACCGAGTTGATATAAAGTTTATTTTAATATAAACATAAAACAGATGATTCTAATATTATTTGGAAAAAATTGAGGACACTTCTAAATGATCTTGGTACCTTAATTTTGTCAATGATGCCATCAAGCTCCTCCTTTAGTTGATTCTCATCCTTACTTTCACTCTAAAATAGAAAAAAAAAACTTCGTTATGTGATGCTGTAATTTTAATCGAGTCATCCCAGATCTACTTAATTTCTACACTTGAAATGTCTAGTTATAAAACTCACATTTTCCAATAAGATATAGGGGCCGCTGGTCCATTCATTAACAACTTTTAAGATCTTAAATTGAATTGGACGAAGTCGCCATTGAACGGACTGAACCCTATTTCTTATTTATACTTTGGAGAATGTGATTTTTGAAACTAGACCCTTCTTTCTTTTAGCAATTATTACTAAACTCAGTTGGCGCGACGCAACAACCCATAACTGGTCTAGGCCTGCTGTGCCCATTTCAGTTATCTTGATCAAAGACTCTGGAGTACATACGTCCCGGTTAGGTGGTCAATCTCACGCGGAATCCCCAGTGTTTAGTTCTTAAGAAGGCTTGGTTCTCATTTTATCGACAAGGAATGAAAGGTTGAGTGAGCCCAATTCGGGATTCGAACCCCGGACCTGCGGCATAGTGATGCGAAGAGCTGCCATGTCACATTTTGATGTTCACATATTTTTAAAGAATTTGCTCTATAATTTATTGAAGCTTTCTTAAAAATATTTCAAATCAAAAATCAAATTTTTATTACGACACAGAAAAAATATAAGATTATTCATTTTGCCAAATTGAAGTTTGTATCTCTTTTCGTTTTTTCAGCAATACCTTTAAAACCAAAAATCTTTTTGTTTGAGTTGTAGAATGGTTTCAGATGAACCATCCAGACAGACGGACAAATGTTCCATTTAACCACTTTTTGAGAATCATCACAATTCAAAACACGTAGAAAACACAAATCGCCATTTTGGATTTTCGACCCCATACTTTAATTACCATATATATTTCATATTAGGTAATTGAAAGGTAAAATCAAAATTGTATAATAAGTAGCTTTTACTATAATATTCTCAGAACTGATTCTTTTTATGTCGTTTTAAATAATACAATGGTTAGAAATAAATGTAATATTTTTAAAAAGAAATGGAATTGTTACGAAAATATAAATATCTTTGAAAAATAAAATAATTACAAATATACATAATAAATTGTAATTAAAAAAATATTTAAAAATGTATAATATATTTGTAAAAAAATAGTAGGAAAAAATAAATAATAAGTACTTGTTATTGAAATGTTAACAAAATGAAATGATTCTTGTTATTAAAACGTCAAAACAAAAATAATAGTAATTGTTCTTGAACTGTTTTGACAGTATTAACTTATATTTTAATCAAAAATGGTTAAATAATACTTTGTATGGAACAAGCATAAATAAGAGACTGTATATACTATTCTGAAAGTGAAACTTTTGACGATAAGAATTTAAAATTTAAAAAATATGAGAACCTAAAAATACCGTTAAACTGAGAAACTTAAATCATTTTTCAACTTTATATACTTGTAACTCAAGCATTGGTATTTGTATATATGTAATTGTCTATAGGTAATTGTAGATATGTAGGTGAATTTCATTATTGTTGGAAAAAAGTTTTGAATAAGTTATTTTTAAAAATTACAAATTTGATAGTTTAAGCTACCTTATTATATAAAATACCTCAATAAACGATTTATAAATTAGTGTTTGATTATCGATATCTTATTGTAAATCAAGTTATTCAACATAGAGTAACAATATTCTTGCATTTTTTTTTTAAAGAAAATATATTTTTGATTTCATTTTTCATTTGTCCAACAAATATATACAACTATGATTATAAGGATTGATTATGCAAATATATTAAAACATACGAGATCCCTAATTAAAAACCTGTTTTTTAACTGTGCATTGAATTAATCAACATGAATGCTATTTGAATAAACAAAATAGAATGTAGAAAGTAAATACTTTCTTATAATTACCAATGAAGAACGAAGAATGTACGTAATGCTTTTTTTTTAAAAAAAGGAAATTTTAGTAAAAAGTAGAATTTAAACTTTTCCGTTGAAAACTTTTCTTACGATTTGAAGTATTAGGGTGTTGAAACAATAGTTTTACTTTTTATAAATTCTAGTAATTGAATTTTCGGAATTTTACATTATGCTTCAAGGATCCTTTTCTTATTATTTTTTTATTAAGTTATTTTTTCTTTGGTGTACGTGATTTTACCTTATTCGTATTGATGAAGAGATGTGTGGTTATTGGTTTTGTTTTGTTGAATTAACATTTCTCTATATTATTCCAAGATATTTTTGACATCTGGTCTCGTAGTTTTAACCCCCTGTTTCCTTTGTTATAATACAAAAATACACTTAAATATTATTCAGCATTAAAAACAAACTACAAAAAATAATAAACTTTATTATTATTAAAAAAAGACTGTTTAAATTATGAAGATAATGAAGCTCATTGCCAAAACCCCTTGGTAACTAAAGCAATATATTTCTTCAAGCACACCAAATTAAATGCACGCATCCCTCTGTCAATACGCCTAAGTGTAATCGTAGTATGAGAAACGGAACCACAACCAAAAATGAGTTTAACTAGTTGGCACTTTTTTTTTGGCGGTAATTGAACAAATATCGCAAAGCTCATCACTTCAAAAAAACACCCATGGTATACAGTATATTTTATACAAAGATATTAAATTTTTTGTACCTTGGCTGCAAGCAATTTCCCCAAAACAATATTCGCTTTTGTAACAGTTGAGAGACTGGGTGCGGCATCATCCTTAAAATTAAAACAAAAAAATGCTTCAGAAATAAAATAAAACCGACACATTTAATGAAAGAAATTTATGGTGAAAATAATTTTTGACCCCCCATGTGGAACTAAATTTTGAGTCCCCTAAATACTTATTCACAAGTAATCAGGGAATTACTCATTCTACTCAGATAGTTTCTGTAATCAGTTCTTTATTTTTAATTGACCTATATAGTCATATGAAGTGTATTTGACATGGGATATAACATTTTAGATAACTTAACGTTTTAGATCGACTTTTAAATTACTGTTGTATCCTATATTTGACCAAATTCTTAAATTGGAAGGAATCGTCCCCCCCCCCCCCAACAAAAAAAAGAAAGGTATTAATATATCTTATAAATTTGAATGTCATGATCAATTCTACTTTTATAATTTATTTTTAATTTCAAATAAAACCCTTTAGAGATAATTGAAAATGCTAGATAGCTCTCTCTCTCTCTCTCTCTCTTTAACCTTAGTCATACATGTAGCCACTAAAATGCAATAGTGAAATCACGCAATTCCAAAGAATAGATAGAATCTTTATTTCTGAAGAGGAAATAGAGCAGAGAAAATTAGTTTCCAACTAAAGTAATTCTTTAAACTAAATAATATGTTTAAAGTATAGTTATTTGAGATAAATGGTAAGGAAATTACTATCAGTGAATAAAATAATAATTTAAAATTTCAAATTGTCTTATTGTTAAGAATTGTATTTTAATTAGTTTAGGAAACTTAGTAATGTTAAAATCTTATTTTATGAAAATTTCTTGTATGAATGTCATTTCACATACATCTTATACGAAGCTCAATTTATATTGCAAAAGAGAAATTTTGAAATTTATAGTGTAACTTCAAATTATGCAACTAAATTTCCTTAAACGTTTAATTTAGTGCTAAATCATCATATTATTTATACTTAAAAAAATAATGACCATTCATAATAACAAACTCAATACAAGAGTTTACGAACAGCTATTTTTTCCCACAACAATACAATAAATAGATTAAATTACTTCATCGGAAATTAAACTCACCCTTTAAACATCCCCTCTTAATTTATAATTGATATGATTAAATTCGTTAAGGTAATAGGAATCCTTTTTTTTCCTAAAAAAATATCCTTTGACACTGAGCAGTAATGTCGGTTATTTTGCACTTATTCATCAGACCCCATCTCTCACGGACAACAACAGAACCATTGTTATATTTATTTTTGTACAAATGTCAAACAAAACATCACAGCAAATTTATGTGTTTCGTTAGTCTCGTTTCCCCGCCATGTCCTTATGTTGCTTGACAAAATTGCAACTGGCAATCGACAGATTTTGAGTAATATATAATTTAGAGAATAAGACTTAAACCTATTAAGCCAGAAAAAAAGCAATTGGGCGCACGTTTTAGAGTCAATCAAATTTTAGCAATAATTTATTTGAAATTTGTTATAATAAATCAGTGGGAAAATAAATTTATAAGCAATCAAAATGGACATTTAATGAAAAATAGTTGTTTACAATACATACGTAGTTATTTACTATGAAGTCACACATTTAATTTCAAAATTTTTCTTGCCTCTAAATTCAAAATGTTGCAATTTAAAAATTTAACTTCGTATTCGCATATTTAGCAGTAATATTTGCACAAAAGAGTTTTTCAAAATAATTTGAATAGCAATTTAACATTTCGAAACTAAATGTTAAAAAATTAAATTATAATCCTAAGCTTTAATATAATTTAAACCTTTTTATTTTATTTTCTGAAAGCTATTTCCTTATGTTGTAATGTACAATAACTTCTCTATTCGCCTTTTTTGAAACATCATTTATAATGAAGTAGAGTTTTTGTTATTAAAATATCCAGTCACACACACATACCATTCTCTTAAGTTACACATAAAAAAATTCTTCACATTTATACTGCTTTAATATACTCAAAACCAGCATGTTTTGGTAGCATGTTTATGCATTTTACATTGTTCGATAATGATAAATGTAATTAAAATTAGTTGAATGTTTATTTTAATTATATTAACTAATTGATTTGCATATTAAGCCATCGGCCAAGGTACCTCTCACTTAGCGGTAAAGGTAGCTCCTCTGGTTGGAACTTTTTTAAAAATCTTAAATTGAAAAAACAAAAATCTTTTTTTTTTTAAATAGGGGGTGTTTAAATCTTTTTTAAATGTATCAAACTCTTGCCTAACAAAAATATTAGGTACAATCTTTTCAAGCTGAGACAGTGCATTGGGGAGGACGTTGGCTTCCACAACCGGAAGTCGCTTTTGACGATTCCCAGAATCCATTGGTGAATTTCATTGTTAAAATTTATGAAAAGACCGAAAATAGTTCTAAGGATGACTTTGAATACAATTCACACGCCCTGGTTTCGGAATTGTTGTATTTTTTAAGGGGAATTGGCGTGCTGGACGGCGGGTCTCCAAAGCAAAGTGCTTCAGTGTTAATCCAATAGAGAAAAAAATATTTTCTTTGCCACATTTCTCCGGCTGTATTGAATATTTTTACAATTATTTATATAAATGGATTGAACTTAGTTCCATAAGTTGTGACCCATTTTTCCCCACCATGGGGTAAAATGATTCACACACATGGGGAAAATGGGTCATAATGCAAAATGATGAGTATATAATAATCTATTTATTAGGAAATACACTAAATAAGAAGAGTAGGTCAAGAACACATAAAATAAATTTAATGATACATAATTACAGCGTTACATTTAATTTTCAAAATGATATTGTTTGCGGTTGTTACAAAACGGCTCTTTCATGACTCTTATAACATCTGACTATTATATTCCGGTCCTCTTTATCGGGAAAGACATAAAAGTTTCTAATACAAATTTTTTAAAAAACTTATTTGCATGTAAGCAACCAAAGCATCAATAAGTGTAATTTGACTAACAAATTATTTAATGGCTTTTTTCCTTTACATTCAACTACCACCCATTTCCCAGTCAAAAGCTGTTGACTATTGTCAACAATCTTGGGTTTAGGTGGCTCTGTTTTTTACTCTGGTTTCTTTCGTTTAGGCTTTGAAAGAAAATCCAAATTCTAAATTTTCTCGTTTTTTTACCATTCGTTGAAATTCTTCTTTTTGTAAACGCTCCATCACAACTGATTCCTTCATTACTTCGCCAACTTTATGTCGAACTCATTTCTCTTCTTTGTAGAGTTGTCTATCACTGTCTTCGTAAGACTTCATGGTATAGGTGACAGAGTTGTCAGGATAGCACATTTGAAATCTTTAAATGGAGAAGATAAAATATTGTCTTTTTGAATTTTACTAAGCGCTTCAAGAGTATCCGACATAACTGAAGTTGAACAAGAAGGCAGGATGGAAATGGAATTTGGTGTAGCTGGTGTTGAACAAGAAGGCAGGCTGGCAATTGTATTTGATGTAGCTGGTGTTGAACAAAATGGAACGTCTGCATCATCTGAAATAACTGGATCATATAATATAACTGCGTTCAATTATGGGACATCCGGCTGATCAGAGACTCTTTCAGTCAACAACATCATGTATTCTATTGCTTTTCAATCAGGAGAAAACAATCCGGTACCTTTAAAGACCTTCACAGCATGATCTGCTCTTAAACTTTCAAAAACTTGCTTTAAAAGAGCTAAGCCTATCTATGACCCATTTTACCCCATCCAAAGTAAATTGAAATAATAAAAAGGAAAATCAATATTTTTCTTAACTGATTGGTCTGAGGTGTTGCCTAGTATGTACTTCTATGATATAAATAAATTACAGTGCAAGATTGAAGTGTTTTCTTAGTTTTTTCAGAAGTTAGAAAGCCATATGGTTTGCTCAACACATTTTACTGCTTATAAAAGAATTCTTTTTGGTTGCCATATTCACGAAATTAACTTTTTATCTTATGGTTTCAAACACCTATTAGAATACTATTACGAAAATTGGTTCAGAAAAATAAATTATATATTAAGTTACATAGAGGTATTTATAAAGTGACCCATTTTACCCCAAGACCCATATTTTACCCCACCCTATACCCTGATGTACAAGTTAACAAAAAATTTCACGTTTTGGGGAAATAAATCTAACGCTGCCTATTTAAAAAGATGGTAACTAACAAACAAAGCTTCGCATCATATAGCTACTACAAATATGATAACAATTAAAAAATACAGATAATGAATAATTACATAAAATATATAACAAATCGTCACTTACATCTAATATCATGATTAGTGAAGACTTATCAAAATGCGCGATTTATTTTGCAAGAATTGAGTAATATTTTGGTTACATTCATTATTTTTTAAATCAAAATATCATTTATTTTATAAAAATAGAGGTGAAATGCGCTTCAAACGATTGGAGTTTTCTAGGGCTTTTAAGTTTGACAATGAATGACTACAAGTACACAACGAGCTGCCTTGTGTATGTGCTTATTTTCCAAAAGACCCCCCGCTTTCTAGTTAGTCACAGAGGGTTCTAACCCCCCGTAACCCCCCCCCCCCTCCCTCGCTGCGCCACTGATCCATACTAGTAGTAGTGATAGTCTAATCGTGCCTGAAGTTTTTCACACTTGAGTAAAAATATAATTGAAAGAGCAAACTATTTTCTTCTCTTTATGAATTCCCAACAAAACAAACTATTCAGAGACATCAAATAGAAAGAAAGCGAGCCGAATGCTCTACCGCTCAAGAGTTAACGGTTCATCTTGAGGTCTGCGTGAGGGTTCTGGTTCATAAACAAGCGGTAGTTAACCTGTTGCGTGTCTCACATCATTGTTCCACAAGCTTATTTTAACTCGTCATGTAAAAAATAAAACATTTTATTTATTTCTTTGCCCGAAATTGAATTATTATGGTGTCGCGTGTGTTTTTTCTGTGTATTTGAAAAATATATATATATACTTTTTAGGTAGAAATTCAACCATGATTATTTGTATTACTATTTTGTATTTCATCCCGGAAAGGACATAGTATTTTTAAGGATACGACTATGAACTATACATTAAGAATATAACCACAACTATGAAAAGAATCTTAACTTATTTTTATTAATGTGTACGAAATAAGTTCTTGTCTTGATTGTAAGACTCTAATATAAATTATAAATATACATCTGTTGTGTGTTCGCTAATATAAATATACATCTAAAAAAATAGTCGATGGTAATTGAAAATCAACTATTGACCTCTTCAATTAAAGTTTAAAGAAATATTGATTGAGTTTTATCAGGCCTAATCCTTACAGATAAGGATACAAACATGAATGTTTGACAGCCTTATATATCTGCCCTGTGCATCTTAGTAAAGAAAAGAACCGTTACGAGATTTGGACATCGGATCTTTTGCTAAAAATGCGAAGATTGTTATTGCACTATAAATCAAACCCTTTTCCTTTTTAAAAATGAAGCAATATCATTTATTATTTACATTTCTGTACCAATTACATTTAGTTATGTTGGTTTGACTTAGACAGATTTTGAGGATGAAAAGAGTCTTGTTGCTATACTTTATAACTATTAATAAAAAGGAATTGATAAATAATAATTGCGCAAAAACATTACTTTCCGTTATTAAGCAACCGAAAACACCAATTAATAAAAGAAAGTTACCTAACAATAACAAATTATTAGGAAATAAATCGGATTGCCTTTTAACTATTTGTATTTTATGTTGCAGGATAAGACTTCCTTTAGAACCTTCAAACTAGTTAATTAACTTTCTCTTGTTGAACAACTTCACATTGTATCTTCCATTGTTCCAAATCAAGATTAGAAAGATTCCGGACTAGCATAGGGTCGACATCGTGGATGTACACTGCCCAAGAAGGCGTATGAGTACTGTTATTTAAGTAGTTTATTGTGGAAATATAGGTCAAATCTCGCTAAATCATCGAAGATG
The DNA here is from genome assembly GCA_019343175.1 of Oedothorax gibbosus. Lineage (NCBI taxonomy): Eukaryota > Metazoa > Arthropoda > Arachnida > Araneae > Linyphiidae > Oedothorax > Oedothorax gibbosus. The sequence continues at coordinate 26,546,956 of CM033279.1, forward strand.
CTCTTTTGGTGAATAGAGTTCAAGCTCTGTCAGAGGTTTAGCCTATTTTCTTTCTTGAGGTTACTTCCCCTCTTTTTCATACTTCCTTGTTTAGTCTTTTATTTTAACTTATACGTTCTTTGGAAAGAACAGTTGATATATGTTTTGACTAATAATATTTTATTTTTTCATGAATAGTTATTAAAACAGCACTCCAAGCAAATTTAAGCATATATTTGTTAAGTTAGGAAGTAAAGTTACAATAATTTTTTTAATAAAAGATAACTATTAAATTCCAAACTGTTTTTAATTAGAAACTATTACATCAATAAAAAAACATATTTACTAATTAGAAAGGAAACTCAATCTAAAAGTAATTGAAATGGTTAAACCGTAAAATATATAACAAATAGTCAAAATATTGATAACTTACGATTGATTTAACAGTTATATTTCTGTAGTTAATTAATTTTTTAACAACGAACAGGTGAAAAAGAATAGGCTGTTATTTCAATAACATTTCAATTGTCTTTCTGTTGTCTCGCTCTGCCGGTACTCTTTGTAAAAAAGTTTTAAGAGAAAAATCTTTTTTATTTACGAAACTCTTGAAAGTAATAAACCCCTTTTATCTACAAAAGTTTACAAAATGTATAGTTGAGTAGGTGTATTAAACATCAATTCATGTTTGAACTCCGAAAGTTTAGTTAAATATAAACTTAGAAGCATACTTAAAGATAGAATTTCGAGGCAAATTTACATTCCTCTTCAACGTATGGTAATGTTAGCTAAACAATCCATGTAACTGTGGTTATTTGCCTACTTAAGATGACATATTTAAGCAGTAGTAAATGAAAGATTTGGTTTCAAACCATACTTGACCAAGATAAAGATCGTGATGTATCCAGAGGTTCCAATCCCAGCCCCGTTACGTTAAATTATGATATAAATTGTAATAAAAAGATTCAAAAACTTAATAAGCATCGGTAATTTAAACGAAATTTACAATTCATTTTCTTTTTCATTTTAAACATATTTTTTTGTTTAGTTATTTGTTTAGTTTGTTACCAGTTTCTTCGAAAAAATGGGTACAGTTGGTAAAGGTATACATATAATGAAAATATAATAATAAGTAACTCAAAAATAAATTTATAAATGTTTAATAACTTAAGACAACACAAAATTATAAAATTCTAAAGGTAATATTACCTGACGTACAGACGAATTAGTAGAATAGGTAGGAATTAGTTAGACAGATTTTCAAGTTTGGAAAATCAACTCAAAAATGAAATAATTATTTAACAATTAGAATTGAACTAATTAAACCGTTCAACAAATCAAATTAAAAAGAGAAAAAATTGTCTCCCAAAAGAGGGGAAATATTCCAAATATAAGTTTTCAAAACAAATTGAAGAACTAATCTAGGAACTATCGATGTAAGTAATTATTATAAAACTTTAATAGAGTTAAAAAACATTCCAAACAAATTGAATTACATTATGGATGCGATTTATTAAAATAAATCTTATATATAAATTAAAGTCCTATTTTTTCGTTGTGACGGCATCACGCCTGAACGGCTGGACCGATTTCACTAATTCTTTTTTCGTTGTGTTTGTTATTGTCAGGAGAAGGTTCTTAATGAATGAGTTATTCGAAATTCGAACCCGAACGGGTGTAGGAGTGCAAAACGTGATTTCTCCATAGGAATGAATAGCATTGTTATGAACTTTTAATTTATAAATTTCGTTTTCTAATTTGAAAAAAAATTTCAGCGCGAGCGAAAATTAAGTATAAACACTTCAGAACACGTGAGTTTAATTTGTAGGATTGTTATTTGAATATCAATATTTTATTTTATTTATAGAATTTAAATCTTTTGATTTTTTTTGTTTCCGAATTTAATTTAATTGATGTTTATAAATGGTAAGAAGTGAAGATATTGCTACAATGTATCATGGCAGTAGAGGCGATTACTATTCTAGATCTGAGGAATACTTCTAAGAAATGGTAATTCCCTCTACGTATAGCGTAAAAACTTTATGTTTATGAAACTGTCAATTTGGTACAGCTATGATATGGCCAATTGAATGTTGGCATTAGCGGCTTTTGGCGAAGTTAAAAATTTAGCGTAGGGTAGCTATTCCCATCCAGTTGTATGGTTTAGGGTTAGTTTGAATTATCGTCGCACTAGAGCTATACAAGAGGGATAGTGGCCACGGGCGTCTTTATTTAGAACCACAGTCATGTGACGAGCCAATACCTGATTAGGCACCCAATGCAACTTTTACTTCGTACGTAGCGTCGGGACTTTGAAAAATATTTAACGTGCACTCCTACCACATGGGGTATTATTCCACATTGGACATTTTTGGCTGCATTTGCCAAGGATCGATGGATTTTTCGATCAACCTTCAATTAGAATTCAATATTTATAGTAAAGACAAGACAACGTCTGTCGGGTCATCTAGTACTTTATAAAAATAGCAAACGTTTTTGTGCATTCGTTTATCACACTTCATAATATCTTAGCCTTAGACAACGGCTTTCGGCCAGCAAAATATTACTTACTATATTTTATCTCCCCAATTTCTATCTACTGCATTTTGTCTGCTGAATCTTTTGGTTTTCTTTCACTTATTGCAATTTTCCAATGCCAATTTTTTAAAAATTGTTATGAAAATCGCAAAAAAAATGTCAGCACATGAAAATAAAAGTTAAATAGATGCCAAAAGTACAAAAAAAAACTGAAAATTGTAAATTTCGAATTTACTGCAGTTTACCTGACCACGGCAGCGTTAATTACTTTACACAAAAAAGAAGAAAAAATGATAAACAAAAACGTTTTCCTTTTCAAACCAATGTAAACATTGTGTTTTTTTTTAAATTAAATACAAACTAAAAACATACTTTTTTTATTAAGTTACTAACTTTTATTAACTAACTAAAAATATTTTTTAGTAAGTTACTAAATTTTATTAACTAAAAATATTTTTTATTAAGTTACAAAATTAATCCCTTTGGATCCCGTAAATTATAATCATAGGATACACTTGTAAAATGCTTCTTCAACTACATAGCTATTAAAAACATTAAGCATTGTATATGCAAACCATTAATTATCTCAGTTATTAAATTGAATCCTTAGTTAAGACACCACGACGCCATTCCCTGTTTCTTATTTTCCACACTGCATGACAGAGTACACAGTGAAACAACTTTTACAGGGATTTAAAAGAGTAAAGGTAAAGATACCAGTACAGTGCAGAAAGTAATGTGGTATGGGGGCGTGCATAAATTACGTGATGATTTTAGGGGAGGGAGGTGGTCGAGCCGAATATAACCACATCTCACGTAGGGGGAAGAGGGGTGGGGGTCTCGTCAAATACCACGTAATTTAACACCTAAAAAAATTAGCCTAAAATTGCGAGAAAATATAGTTAAATTCCAGTAAAAATGTCTCTCGACTTAAATTTAGCAAATTCTTACCTGATAATATTTTTGGCGTGCTTTCCGAATCATATTTCAAAATGTTGGAGCTTTGAAAAACTATTTAAAATTCACCAAAAAGAAATCATGGGGTAGGGGTGCTTCAAAAAATCGTCAAAAACGCATAACGTGATTAATGGACGCCCCCTATATATTAGTTTATTTAAACTAAAAAGGACGAATTTCAGTAAATATCATTCCCTGTTAGAGCTTTCAAACTCCAAAAGCCTTCTTTCCAAGTTTATTTTCCCTTTGATTCAATAATTAAACAACCAAGTTTAAAAGAAAAGATCGAACGAAGGATTTTTGTTAGTTTATCATGGATACTATCTTACAAGGACCATGAAACAGCTTTAAAATATGAAAATCGGTAAGTTTGTGAGATAATTTCAAGAAGTAGCAGCCGGCGAAAGTCAGCTCTCCTGGAAAGTTATACAACGTACGAGATACAAAGGAGGTATGTGTAGGTTGTTAATGAGCCATCTTTCAAAATTACATTAAAACAATTACTTGTGAAATATTACAAATAAACGCCTACCTTCATATCTGTTTTATCAGTGATAGCTGGCTCTTGGTTGTTCAACACTTCTTTCCCTACTCACCGCAAAATGATGATGCAAAGGTTTCTTGCAGAATGTAGATCGAAGAAGCCCTATAAGTACACAAACTAAAGAAGCCATATACCAAGTTATGCCTAATCCAAAACTAACGAAGTTACAAAAAAATGACAGCACATTGTAAGAGGCAAATAATTTTTCTATGGTTTCTCATTCGTTGAAGCATTGAAATGTATTTTGTAAGCTTTTTATTGTATACAATTTTTTTCAATAATAATAATACACACTTGATTTAGTTTGATCAAACTGTTACTAATGTTAGTTAATTCAAAACTGTTTACTTAATTAATAAAAAAAACATGTGTTCCTTCGTTTTTTTTTATTTTACTCTGTAACTCTCTCTTAGCTTTTATCTTCATAACTTTCTTTATAAAGGAGTTAAGGTTTAAATGTTTTCCCCTATGGTTATAGTGTCTCGCACACAAAATAACAAAAAAAGTTTCTGAATTTAGCAAGGACATTAAAATGATATTCAATTTTTTGAAATTCCGTTTAACGTAATTACATGATGATTTTTAAAGTAATTTTATGATTTCAAATTTATTTGCATTTAAATTAATAGCAGCATCTCTAAGATAAAACTTTAAATTGTAGGTACCAACAGACTAAAGACTTATATTGTTTGGATATCTTGAAAAAAAAACACCCTCAATATCTTACATAGGACATGGCTATAACCAGAATAGAGATTATCGAAAAAATTACGGAAAAACTTGTGTAATGATTAAAAGGTAAAGCATGAAAATCTACAATTTTATGTACATAACTTTCGACGCGGTGCTGGGGCTACAGACTCTTCTAGAATCTTACATGAATTCGCCATTACATGTGCCGACAATAAAAGTTTGAGCAAGACCGACACGTGTGCTGGCAACTAAAGCAATCGCCGCGACAATGTACGCGGAGCGGAGTTAGGACTTTGGACCACGACATTTTTTTTTAACGTGAACCAGTTGCAAGACGTAATTTATTGATGTGATTTTTGTTCTTCTGTGCGATCCGTTTTTTTTTTTTGGATGACTGAAGTGAGAACAGAACCTGCTAAAGTAATCTCCTTTGCATGACAGTTCGACCAACCGAGAGACCCAGGCCATCGACTCCTAAAAAGTGTTTCCTGTCAATCATGCTAAGTAACAAACACTTTTAACAATATCGGTAAAAAATATCAAACTTGTTTTGTACAAAACTTGATTAGAATACGTGATTCCCGTCACATCGGTATGCCTGATGCAAATGAAACTGACCACACCCGATCCAGATTTGTATTGTTTGTCCCACATTACAAGATAGCACCCTCCTAGCTATTGCGTCGAATTCTTATTGATATCTCTTTCTACCTGTCCCCAAAAAATTCGGTTTCGCGGAAGTTTGATGAGTTGTGCCAGTATGTGTGCTTGTAATGTTTATACAAAATTTATTTAAATTTTTTTTTTTTGGAAAACTGGTCTTGTAAAAAGTTCATGCAATTTTTGCAAATAAATGCAATGTTTAGTTATGATTAGTAAGTAAACATGCAATGCTTGCAAAGAAATTTCTACCAAGAAATAATTAATAGGGGAAGAGTTCAAACATATCTATTAAATATGCCTGCACTGTAAAACTTTTGGTGTAAAGTTCCTCCGTAAAAGCGGTGTTGCCTCCGGTTTTACGGAGCAACCTTACAGCATAAAATGGTTTAAACTTATACCAAAGCTGAATAATCTTACACCATAACAATGGAGTAAGGTTCACCATTAAAACGGATTATAGTTACACTCCAAAATGGAATAAAAAACAAGTTGAATTAAAGAAAGGGGGAAAAAAGGAACAAATTCAAATTAAGTCCTAATAAGGCCAGGCTCGACCTTAAAAATTTTTTATTACAAGAACGTCGGTCGCTTTATCGACTATACTCAATGCCGACTTGGTAGGATCCGCAATTTTTTTCAGAATTCTTTTTGTAATAAAACATGGATTGTTACTCGAAGGTTATACCGGGTTACAGGTTACACAGCGTTTTGTGGAATTTTACTCGCATATTTGGAGTTTAGTAAGCTTACTTCAAAATTGGTGTAATGTTACACCGAAAAATCACGGTACACGTTGCACAATCTTTTTGCAGTGTGTAATAATAGTAAAAGTTCATGTAATGTTTTTATACTGTGACATACAAGCTAAGATGGATGCATAATGCATGTCATATGTAGTAGAAAACAACTGCCACACAGACAAACATACTTATTGTTATTTTGAGAAAAGGTGAGAGATTAGACGTCTCAAGTAATTTATTGTTAAAGAAATCATTTTAGAGTATTTAACTGGACGGAGTCCGGAGCCAGGGGTGCCTACAAGGGGGGGGGGGGTCAACGACGCAGACTGCGCCGTTGAAATTTTAGGGGGGGGGGGGTGAATTTTTTGCTAACTCTTATTCTTACTAATTATCTCCCTGACGCAACACGAGGGGGGGGGGGGGGGTCTCAGAACTTGTACTCTGGCGAACTTTTATTTGCCTTAAAATAAAACACAAAAAGTGGCTCCAATTTTTGTTTATTTTTTTGCCTTCAAAGAATACGAATGGGTAACCATAATTCAAAGTAACACCAGAAAAAATAGGAGTTATTATTACAGGAGTTAAATTATGTTCGATGGCGTCTTCCAGGCGAAGATTTCTGACAATTATTTCCAATAAACAATCCGATCACTGTACAAAGTTTAAACACTCATAAATCTCACGCAGTTTATAAAACATTTCGGTGAATTGATGACGTTCACATAGTTTGCCAATGGTATCAATGAGGTATTCCCGCCATATTTTGCAGCTGGCTCATAAATCTTTCGAACTTTGTATAACATTTTTACGAATTAATGACCTTCGGATAATATTTCTGACTTTTTCAGTCAGAAATATTATCCGAATCCAGAGAATCAGTAGGAAAATACTTGTCGTCTTGTGTCAAATGTGTGGGTCTGGGTGATTGAATATAATTAAATAGCTCAATTCCGAGTTTCACGGTAAGAATTTTGTTACATTTAATTTTAATTTTTTTAATTTTAGTTTATTTTTTAAGTGAAACTATCTCTGTAAACATTATAAAATAATTCTGATTTCTTTGATAATGTCAAATGTTTTGTATTAGATAAAAAGCTATACCAAGATACACTTTTTTATGCATTAAGAATTGAGGGAATGAATTGGAAGCCGTTTTTGATTGAATCATGTGTCCGGCTATTTTTATTGATTTAAAAAATAATACAATTACATAAATTTTGAGAGGAATTTTTACCAATTATTTAGATTCCGATAGCTTTTGCTGTAAAGAAAACCCTTTTAAAGGAAAATTAAAAATAGCTTGTAATTCCGTATTATAAAAGATATTCCAAAAGGTGCTTCTCTTTTTCGATTAGGGGCAACTCTGCTTTGACCTATTAGTAGAAAAATATTTAAGACGAAAGTCAGTACTAGGGTTTTATTTCTTGGGACAAAGTTAAGTTGCCCCATTCGATGGTACTTGAAATATCATTTTACTATAAGGTTTTCTATATACACCGTAAAGATGTAGTTAGAGGCTACTTTGGTTAGGTACTCCATTAGCCCATATAAATAAAAAATCCTCATCGTTTTTTTTTTTTTTTTTGGGGGGGGGGGGGGGTAATAATTTTCTAGGGCGGGGTGGGGTGGGGGGGTGCGTCGTTAGCTCTGGGAGGGATCGGCACCTCTGTGCGGAGTCATAGCTCGGCCCGCCAAAAAACACAACTTTACATCTCGAAGTCGAATTGAAAAGTGAATATATTTTTAATGGTTATGAGACGAGTGGATCGGAAGTTAAAACAAAGTCTTCTGCGTCTGTAATTTCTCTGGGAAAGAATGTATTGACGCCTACCAGAACGTGGCCAATATTACCACTTTATAGAGATTTGTACGATATATCACATGCATTTTGTTTTCATGATTATGATTTATGCATGCATTTTTTATAAATATATCCACTTATAGATCATTCAAGTGTTTTTTAAAAGTTTGTTTTTGTTATTTAATTAGGTTATTTTAAGCTAATGGACTTTTTAATCAAAGCTTCAATTAAAATAACAGGCCATCTCATCTTTTAAAAAATGTTTCATACACGACTTCGCGTAGGGACCACCCACTAAAACACAAATCCCATTAAAATAAGAATGAGAGTAATTAATTCTAAATTTATTAAAACTGAAGTGTAGTTCATCTGATATGAGTTAAATATATAAGTTATTTTTCTTATATCTTTTAATTCTTATAATATAAAAGAAATTATGAACTAAAAGCCCGAGTTTATGTTCTCAAGGACTACGCTAAAGGTCAGAGCGACCCTGGTTAGTATGGTAACTACAATTTACTTAACTTTTTCTTATAAGTTATTTTGCAACTACTTGTCAGATCTGTTAGCTGTTTCCAACATCTTCTACAAACGCACCAGTGGGAAAACACTAAACTCTATGGAAAACACAGTGAACCGGAAACTTGAGATTTAAGCATCCATCCTATTAAAAAAAGCAAAACTTTCTAGAAAGAAGAGTCTGAGATTTGACAGTCATAGGAAACAGCTGGGTGAGTGTGCCTTTTTTTGCATGACGTAACACCACACCAGCCAATGCATTTGCAGTAGCCTCTTTGGCCACCCCGTTATTAATCCCGGTTGCCGACAGATAGAAGTGGTTAGCGCTCTTCTTTGCGAGCTGTTGCTTTATATGTGTGCTGTTTCAAATACTTTTTTGTTGTTGTCGTGCCATTGTTTATTATGTGCCTCTTAAAAATTATTTTGAAAATGAAATTTTAACCTTTTTTTAAGTTCAAAGGAATAGAAATTTTCTTTCATGAATTGGGATTCACGAGTTTCATTAAAGAAGTATTATTTTGAACTAAAAAAAAATGCATTGAAATTTGAAATATGGGTTTTTGATAATTCCACTATAGATGTTTGGTGAAAGTGGAACTTTTTTTTTCTCTAATGGGGCTGCATTGTTGGCGGTCAAGCCTTTGCAGACTCGGCATATTCCCCAGAACTGAGAGCCATTCTTTTGTGGCACCATCTAGAGCGGCGACTGTCGCTACCAATTTTGACGCGCAGATTACAATGAATCCGAGCTCTCTGTGGATGTTAAAGTATCCCGAGATTTAATTTTGACGAGTGAAGGTGAACCCAAACCAAATGGGCGCTCCAGGCCCAGGTAGCACAGCAGTATTGGCCGATGTCGGAAACAATAGCTCCAGAATATTGGCCAATGTCGGCTCATACCCATCGCCCAATGCATAATGGACTACGTTTTACCGATGCTGGGCAATATCGGGGTGCAATATTGGTTTGAATCGATGTGCAATATTGGGTGATATCGGCAACAAGAGCTCAGAAATATTGGCCGACGTCGGTTCATACCCATCGGCCAATGCATAATGGACTACATTTTACCGACGCTGGGCAATATCGAGGTGCAATATTGGGCGATGTCGAGCGATAATCCTTTATCGATATTAGGCAAGATTTCATTGCTGATTTGACCAGTATTAAAGGGGAATTGGCGCGCTAGGCCACTGGTCTCCAAAGCAAAGTGCATCAGTGTTAATCCAATAGAGAAAAAAAATATTTTCTCTGCCACATTTCTCCGGCTGTATTGAATATTTTTACAAACGGATTTTTTATGTGATACATGTAGCTGACTTACAGGTTTCGACAATCCCACTTTTTAAAATTTGTTCAAATATTTTTTTTAATATTCAATAAATAATTTTACACAAAATATTTGAGGCAATTTTAAAAAGTTAGACTTGTAAGTTATCTACATTTATTATTTTTAAAAACTGTTCGTAAAAGTATTCAATACAGCCGGAAAAATGTGGCAGAAAAATTAGTTTTTTTTCCCATTTGATTAACACTAAGGCACTTGAGTAAGGAGACCCGCGGTCCAGCGCTGCCATTTCCCCCTTACGTGCTTTTTTTTATCAATTATATCGCAATAAAAGTTTTAAATTTTACCCACTTTCTTTGCAGCATTTTCCCTAAAAAGAAACTTGCTATTTCGACATGTATAATTTTAGAGATTAAGAATAAAAAAGAACAAAATATCTACTTTAAACCTATAGCAATATATTGCATTTCTAGTGTATATTTAAATATTAACCACTCGAATTACATGTAGCAAGGTTCTGTTGAAGAAAGAAGAAATACAGAAAAGTTAACAAAATTAGAAACTATTGTATATGCAATTAAATTGCTCAAAACAGCATGACAATACTGGCAAAAATTGCACTACAAAATGGAAAATTACTAATACTTGTATTAAATAAAACAATGTAGTAGTTATATTTCATACTTACCAATCACCACATTGTGCAATTCTGTTTCAATGTTAATTAATAAAAAGATAATAAAATAGAATAGCAAGCTTTATTGTACAAAAATCGATAGATCATAAATTTTATTGTACTGGGCCTTGACCATGCTATGGTTGGCAAAGTATACAAGACTCTTACAATCATACATTATAAAAAACAATAAAACAAATATATACAAACACTTAAATACATAAAAGGAAACACAAGAAAGTAAACTAATTAACAAATCCAGCGATGCTGAATATATGTCTAAATTTTAAAAATTAATTTCTCTGAAGTCGTTTGTCATCCCAATCTGTTCACCCAGCCACGACCATTCCAATTCTCTTGGCAATAGATGTTGTGTCGGCATCTTCATGCTTCATTTTAACACTTGCTAAAAAAAAATAAGAGTGAAATGTGTGAATTCACAGAAAAAAGTAGATTAAGCTGGATTCATCAATTGAAACATATGCTGCTTACGGAAATGACAGGCAAAAAAATTTCTTGGTAGTAATAGTTATGAGCTTTAACGATATAGTTCTACGATATCTTTAAATCTACGATATAGTTGTGATAGGGGTCGATTTGGGGAAAGTAAAACATTTTTTAACTCATCAAGAAAGTTTTCAAAAGGAAAGCAGCTAAATCCATCCAAAGATCCAAAATTACGCACATCTGCTAAATGTAAACAAAGCAAAGGATTGCCAATCCAAGTTAATCGTACAGGTGTAAAAAATTTAACAAGATGGGTTTTTTTTCATTATTTTGTTGCTACAATCTAAAATATTTAACACTATATTTTAGTTTATTCACACATTAAAGTACTCACCAATTTTTAGACGAAGAACGAAATGCACTGCTGATTGCTGATTCGAAATGGTTATTGCGGAGGCAGCAAGATTGTGCACTATAAGCTGCGCAGATGGCAGATCTGGAAATTATACTTTAAATATTGACCGATTTCAACCGAGTCTTGGGGAAAATCGATTCACAATCTTTCCCTATTTTGAAAGTAAATATTATTTGAAAAAAAAAAAATTACAATACGAAATTCTTGATTGAAAAATATTGCGAAACATAATATTTGCCTTTTACGCTTGCAAAATACTATAAGATTGCAGTAAAATTAAGTATTACACTTTTTGTAATTTCCTGAATGAAACCTCAAAGAACGGGGAAATCTGGTTAAAATCGGTAAAAAATGATCGATTTCATCCGATACGCTCCAAGTTTGGCCGATACTCATGCGACATTGGCCAAAATTGTTGTGTTACCTGGGGGGATCTTTTACATGCCACATAATCATATGACATGCGTGCCCAAGATTTTCCCATCCAGAAAATCTGACGACTCAGCCGTTGCTCGAACCCGCGATCTTGGGCTTACGAGGCGAACACGTTAAACCTCTCAGCCACTGAGCCGCTTGTGAAAGTGGAACTAAAAACAAAACAAAACTAAAATATTTTTGTAAAAAAAAAATTTATTTTTTGTTTAGGAGAATACCGTATAATAATATTATAAACCTTTAAAAAAACTACCTTCTCTATCATTATGATTTAGAATAAATAATAAAAAAAAGATAAGTAAAAAACAATTTGTGAAGAATACTGTTTCTCGGCCAATTATAATGAACAGGTAAAAAATATTCTCTCGTTACCTGTTTTATCTTTCGGCCAACTTGCATGCCAGCGAGCTGACTGAAAACTGTATAAAGGTAAGAAGACGATGGAGATGCTGCCGGGCAAAAACTAACGCTAAAACTTGTTTGCTAAGTGAAGACATCGATTGCTCTGTAGTAAGCCTAAACGATCGATCTCGGCGAACTATTGGCGCTATTTTACAGTGGTCTAGTCTCTACGTCGACAGCGTTTTTTTTACTCCAATAAAAACAAGAATTTCAGCGCATTTTTCTTACCTGAGAAGGGAATTTCTACTGTCTTGTGTAAATTCAGATATCGTGCTACAGCTTACAACCTCGCAAACAGTCATTTTTTAAAATTTTAAATCAACGCTTTTCAAGGAACAAAATGTTGTAAAAAGTTGTTGAGTGAGTGGTTTGTTTGGGCTTACTAGGGTTGCTTGGCAACTTTCTGACCGCTTCACTTTGTTGCGCGCCAAGCATCTCCATCTTCTTCTTAACTCAATGGAAAACTGAAATGCTAAAGAAGTAAAGATCACAAAAAGCAAAACATCAGCGACGGCGGCCGTTCTTTTTTTTGCATGCCGTAAGTTGACTGTGAGAGAGTCGGCTCTACGATGGACCCCCTTCGTAACCACCCTAAAACTACAGTTTCCAGATTTTCAAAGAAACTTTTGTGTTCTTTTGCCTTCTTGTGGATTTTCTTCAGTTTTGTGCAATCTCAGGATGATCGTAAGATCTTGTTTCTTCCTACTCGTATCATCAAACCCACGCCCTGGGTTTGTTAAAAGAAGAAGAATAATTAAATTATCTGAATAATATGCTAGTTTTAATGGATTAATTTGATGTATAATTATCTTTTGATTTGCCGTAAGCGATGCATAAATCATATTACGTTACTTGGATGTAAATGTAAACAAATAATGCATAGTTTGGATCGTAAACATATAATTCGATTACGAATGTAATTGTTAATATTTATTTCAGCTAAATTGCTTGTGTTGACTGTTGCAACTGACGAAACGGATGGATTTAAAAGGTTTATGAGATCAGCCAGGATCTATGGCATTGATGTGGAAGTGAGTATTTGGAAGTTTTGAATTATTTGGTGTTTACATTTTAGTTAACAAATGAATTTTTTAAAAATAATATCTTGTTACTCTGAATTTCTACAAATTTAACGTATCATATAGACCCACTTGCTAATACAGTAAGTTTAGTACATGCTGTAGACATTTAATTAAAACCTTTAAATGTTCTGGTAAAATGATATATTAAAAGTTGGGAACAGCTATGATATAATAGCCAGTCTCCTTTGAGTTGTACGACTTGGCAACTTAACGCAAAGCGTCTTGATTTGCATTACGTTGTCAAGTCATATAACTCAAAAGATAAAAACCCTATATTAAATTTTCAATGACCGGCCATTATAATATGTAGTTATATCATAGCTGTACCAAAAGTTGAAGCTCTTATGCTATAGATATTTATCTCATTTTAAAGTGCCCAGTGTTCTGAAGGCAGAGTGTTTTTTTTTTATCATGCTAACTTTATTTTATATTTCATGATGTGTTTAACTTTATACTATGTTCTGTGAAAAATTTATATGGAAATATTTTGAGAAAAAATTTCAATTTTTCAAACTTGCCTCTGCAGCCCTTAAAAATTCCTTGCATAAAATTGATATGTAAATTGGATTGGAAAGCATGAAGTAGCTAAAAAGTAGCCTAACATAAATTTTGTAAGCTCTGGAAGTGGTTATATTTTCGTTTAAAGGACTACAATAGTTATATTATACAATTAATGAATGATACTGTAAACAATTTTGGATATAAAAGGTGAATGTCAGAATAATTTGCAACAGTCAAACTGAAATTGATGTGTGCAGTGTTCATTTAAACCAAACCAGCAACTTCTCACAGTATGTAACTCATGAAAATGAAGATGAGTCATATAAAACTAGGAAACTTTAAATACCACAAAACTAATTTTGTGGTGTACCTACCTGTATGGTAGAGAAAATGTTCCTTTAAACTGGTTATTTTTCACTTTTAGATCTACTTTAAATGATGCAACGAAAATTAGAAAAAATTATCAAAGTAAGATATCATAACATTAAGGTATAAGGTCATTTCAAGTAACAAACTTTTACAATGAAAAGCATGTTTTCATTGTAATTAAGATTCCAATAATCATTCGACAATTTTGTTTAATCTTGCTTATGAATGCAAATTTTTTGAATAAGTTTAAGTTTGCATGTCTTGGTCAGTTCAAGTAACAAACTTTTACTTCAATAAAAGTGTTTTCATTGTAACTAATATCCCAATAACCAGGGTTCGTACACCTCCTGAAATTCCTGAAAAACTCCTGAATTAAATTTTTTTCTAAGAGCACTTATAACTCCTGGACTTTGTCTCATCTCCTGATATTTCCCCCCTTCTCCTGAAAAAGTTGACCATATGAATCGTTTTTCTCCTTTCTCTGCCGTTTTTCTCCCGTACTTTATTTGGAATAAGTGTACTACGCATACACAGTAGAAAACTAGAGTTTGGATATCGTAATACTAGGTAATGTCCCGGAATGCACCACATCAACTTTTTAGGATTTTTTTTCCCTTCTGTTTCATCATTTGAAGTGCAGTGAAGTCACTAGACTAATACAATAATAAACAAACATATTCAATTTTACATCTCATTACCTCCTGAATTTACATTGCTACATTCCTGAAAAACTTCTTAGAAACTCCTGAATTTCACTATTCATAGATAGAGTATGAACCCTGAATAACTATTTGACTATTTTGTTTAATCTTGCTTAGGAATACAAAAGTTTTAAATAAGTTTATTTTTTCAGGTCTTGGGGATGGATGAGGAATGGAAGGGTGGGGATGTGCGACTGTACTCTGGCGGAGGACATAAAGTGAATCTTCTGAAAACAGCTATGACAAAATATTACGAAAAGGAAAACCTAATCATCATGTTTGTCGATAGGTATATTTGAAAAAAAACAAACATATTTTTGCATAACGATTTGAGCTCAAAACAGATATTTTGTTAAAAAGTTTTAAAGCTTTTAGTGTATGTTGTTAAATTTTCTTTACAGTGGCAGTCTTACTATTATACTTTTTGGTCCCCTTTGGTTAGAATGTTGGACTGTTTGTATTGAGACATTTATGTTGTTTGATTTGATGTTTGTATATTATATATATTATATTATATATATATATATATATATATATATTATATATATATATATATATATATATTATATATATATATATATATATATAATAATCTATACATTGCATACAGAGCCAGATTTCTAAATAGGCTAAGTAGGCTGTAGCCTAGAGCGGCGAATTTTTAGGGGTGGCAAATTTTACACCAATTAAAGCGGCATTCGGTATAAAAAATTATTATAAAGATACTAATATTTTTAAGAAAGAAAACAAATAATTTACATTAATGCGTAAACCGTAAACGTATATGTAGTACTAATATTTAGTAGCAAACATGGCCATTTTAAGTGATCAGTTATCAGAAAATGAAAATATCTGATTTTCTAATTATATTGTATTTCAAATAAGCCCATTTTCCTTCTTTTATATTCGTTGTGATAATTTTAAACAGCACATACCACCCTATTTTACAGCTAACCAGCTATCTTTCCCCGAAGGGAGAGAATATTGTGACAGGGGCGACAAATCGATCGTAGCCTACAAGCGGCAAAACTTTAATGATGCCCTGATTGCATAATATCTAATGTTTTGTGCATGGTACTGGTGCACTTTAAATCTGTTTGTGGTCCAATTTTGGTATGCCTATTTTGGTCGCCAACTCAGGTCCCAACGTGTCACTTGATCATGTTGGGAAAATTTCCAAGTACATATTAGCTAAGTTAATCTCTTTATTCAAAAGGTTAGAAAGAGATAGCCACAAGTGTTACCAAAGTACCATTGGTTATGTTATCTACAGTTATTAGTTTGTGACTACGAAAATAAATGTTTTGTTAAAAGAAAGTTGAAAGTTCTTTCAGGTTAAGAGGAATAACAAATAAATTGTAGAGCTACATTTTAAAAATATGTGTTGCTTGAACAAGGTATTGCCAAATTTCAAAATAGTCCATTTCTTTTGGAATTTTTATACCAATAACAATATTTTTTTTACCTACTTTCAAAACCATCTTATTAAGAATCCTCCAACCTGTAAACTTTTCTTTAGTACTCATACTCATGTTATAGTATAATTGCAAAACTTTTAAAAAGAATTATCTTAGTTGTAAAAAAAAATCCCTGATTCTTTTTAGTTATGATGTCATTTTTATGGCTGGACCTGATGAAATCCTCAAAAAATTTCACAAGACCAAGTCAAAAATCCTCTTTTCTGCAGAAGGCTTCTGCTGGCCAGATGCTTCCCTTGCTGTAAGTTTACTATTTTTGTGTTTTGATTGTAATGGTTTTTACATAAACAAAAATAGTTAGAATTAAAGGTTTTAAAAGTTTTTAAAATCATTAAGTATAACATCATGTTTATCTTATAATAGTCACTCAAGTTAACTTTTATTTGACTTGCTCTAATTTTCATATTCACAAGTGTGATTTGACTTGAGATACTATTTCTTATTTTTAACTTGCTCATAAACTTAATCTCGTAGATTGTGACAAAAACACACACTGTCTACTCCATATGTGAAAATGTTTATAAATTTGTTTAACTCTTTAAATCAATATTTTAAAATTCTGGTCTACATTTGAAGAGCTTAGTGGAGGAAGATGCTAAGTGACAAAAAGGTGAAAACGAGAAAATGAGCTTTAAATTTTTTTGGTTTGCACTTAGAACGTTAAAAACGGCACTTACAAAAGGTAAAATAGGTGCTTAGTAAGACTCATTCCTTTACTAAAGTATTTGTCATGGTTATTTGCAAACCTATATAAATTATATAGTATGCATTAATGATATACTTATTTAATTTGTTCTTTCAATAGAAAACATGAAATATCTGCTATCCAAAATTTTATTACATTATATAATAAGTAGTCTTAGCCCCAGCATCAGATATAATTATATCTTATTAGAAAGTGTCAGGGCTATATGAAAGGAAATTACCACTACTAAAATCATTTCTCAGAATCAAATACTAATTGCTTCTAAAAATTAAAAATCTCACACAGCAAAAATTTAGTGAAACATAATGCTTTGACGGAAGAAATTCTCTTACACTCTTTTTTATTTGCAATGTAAAAGCTACATTACATCTGTGATGTATGATTTTCAATTTCTTTTGAGGTTTACTTTTCTAATCTAAATACTTGAATTTTATTTTCAGGACAAATATCCTAAAGTCAGCAAAGGCAAAAGATTTCTGAATTCTGGAGGTATTGTATGGAAATAAAGCTTGTATCTTAATTTTAACATAAAGACTAGTATTTAAGTTTCTAGAATACTGTATATATTTTTTTAAACATTTAAACTCATAGACTGTTAGTTAGAATTTTATTCTATTTTGTATACAATAACACAATTCAACAAATTATTTAATTGTTGATTACTTTGTCATATAAACAACTATTAAATTTTTTTCTGAGGAAAATGCATGCTTAATTGCTTATAATAATTCTATGCTAAAACCAAATAAAAAGTTCCCAAAACCTAAACAAATCTGATATCAAGGCTTGTGTATACTGGAAGTGCAAAACATTTTCTATTTAAGTATTCCATTTTATGCACATTTTTATTGAGCACTTTCTCGAGACATTCCAAATTAGGTATCAGTTCATAGAAATATTTTATGGCTTTTTAAAATGATGGGCACTAAGTCATTCTATGTACTACAGAGTATTTAAATAATAAACAATATGAAATGTAGTTTATGATTGCATGCAAGTACTCATATAAACAACCCAGGTTAATCAAATTATTAAGTAGGAGAATAAATGGTGGATATTTTGAAAAATAAAATGCATAGGTGTTATTTGCATCAATTAGAACTTATATATAAAATTTATAACTGCATAATAAGGTACACCTGTCTTATAATAATTGTATTGGAAGTAAGTTTGTTGTATAAAGAAATATTCCTACCCATTAATGCTCTTTATGTTTTTATTTGTTTTGCATGACCTTTCTAAAATTTCATTATAACATTTCTTTGCAAATAACATAACAATTTAACAATATTTGTATTAATACTTAAAATTGGTATTTTGTGCTTTTTTATAACAATCCTTGTACTTGTTCTTTGTGCTTTTTTTTGTTGGTGAATGGCAGAGTGTCCAGACTTCTCTTACACAGGTAATTGTGTTATATTATACACTACCCGAAACCAAACTTTTTACCTGTCTTGATGCCTTATTCTAAAACGTGCTAATATTAAAAAGCATTTAATCATGCATTTTCCAATGACTTCTTTGCATAGTTATTACAAAAATTAATAAATTGCATTTTTTTTAAAAATTGCAATATGACTTGTATGAAACACTTTATGGCAATAAATTCTAGATAACAGAAATTAAAAAATTCCATAGGTTTAGTTGTCTTACTTTAGACCACCTGATTAGTTGGGCCAAATGTCTCAGCCATTATTTACCTGGATCTACTGTATTAAAAAGACAATTGTGTTCCGTTTTATAAATGTTTCTCAGTTATGTATTTCACTAGACTATATTTTATGCTATTTTTTGGTGATGCAATTTTCAATAATTTATGAGTAAATGTTTATTCTTAATACGTTTAACTAGTTCCTTCATTCTAAAGAAAATAGTTTGAAGTTTTAAAAATTATGTTTTAATTTCAATATTTAAAAAAAAAAGAAAAACAGAGAAATATATATTTGAAATATCTGACTCATGAAAGTGTTTAAGCATGTTATGCTTGTATCTTGGCTTTACTAATTTATAGTTTTGATTCTAAAAACACTAAGAAAACAAAGTTTTGTACAATAAAAAATCTTTCAAATAAGTGTAATTATTTGTTATACTTCAAATCATTGCATTTATTAGTCACTACAACGATAGTATTAAAGAAAATGTAAGTAGTTGTTGTATTTAAACTTAAAATGTGTTTATAGGTTTCATGGGATATTCATCTTATATAAATGAAATGGTTACAAGTTCTTCCTTAAAAGATGAAGATGATGATCAGTTATTTTATACTAAAATATATATTGATGAAGAGCTTAGGGTAACTAAATTTAAACTCTTACATAGTTTTTAGGAATATCTTGCTATGTTATACCATGATGTTCAATTTAATCAGTTATATCTTAATCTAATTCAATAAAAAAAAAAAGAGAGTAGAGATTTACAACACATGAAAATCATCAACTTAACCTTGCCCAGTAAATGTCTGTAGTATAACCTTATAAATAGGTTTTGTCAAATGTTGTGAAGTTTATTATAGTTTAACTAATGTCCTGTCCTTTAATTAGTGGCCTAAAATATATAAATTGTTGTTTTCTAAATTCGTCTATCATTACATTGCAGAAAAAATGGATAGTAAAGTTAGATCACAAAGCAGAAATATTTCAAAACTTAAATGGTGCAGTAGGTAAGTCAATATAGTAAGAAACTTTAATTTTTTAAACCTTATTTTGTAAAATACTAGTTATAATAATAATTGTTATTATTAATAAAATTATAATAATTGTTATTATTAATATAAATAACAAAAAAAATAATAATACTTTTAGGTGATGTTGAATTGAGATTTTCTGATGATGACAGCTATTTACATAATACTGCATATGCAACCAACCCATTAGTTGTCCATGGAAATGGAGCCAGTAAAGTATGTCATTTTGGCTTTATAAAATTTAATCATGTGTGGAAATGTCAGTTAAAGTTATTTCATGTAATTTTTTTTTATCTTTCAGGTTGCATTAAATTCACTTGGAAATTACCTAGCCAAATCTTGGGTGCCAAAGAAAGGTTGTCTTAGTTGTAGTGAAGATACAATAGAAATAGAAAGCTTCAAGGTAATATTAATTTTCACTAATCCTCATATCCTAAATTGTTTTTCGGAAAGGTATTTCCTTTCTTCATGATAAAATAATTTCAAGAAAGGAAATAATTTAAAACTTGTGACCTCTTTAAAAATCATTTCTTATTTAAATCAGAATTGCCCAATCTTTACTTATTTTTCATTTAATATTATTTGTATTGTTTGTTGCATTTTTCTTATATTTAATAAGTTTAATATTTTTAAAAAACAATTTTAGGTCAAAGATAAGCCTCATGTCATTCTTGCAATTTTTGTGGAGCATCCCACACCATTTATTACCGAATTTTTTGAACGCCTTTTAATGCTGGATTATCCAAAAGAAAGAATGGATCTATTTGTGCACTGTGGAGTAAGTAATATTCATCTTGACGAATTTATCCTACTTTCCTTTTTTTTTTTTTTGAAAGATTAAAAAAATGGAAAGTTGATATGACATGATGAAGATATCCGCCTGTTTGTTCGTCCCTCCTTTCAAAGCCTGCTCTATTTTTCGGATCCTAAATATTCTTGTTTTTGTTAGGTATCTGCTGTCATAAATTTCTATCTTTTATGCTTTTTGTCCATCAGTCTGTGTGTCTGAAGGGACATCTGTCTACCTATCTGTCGACAAACTTTCTATTTAATTAGCATTGAAATTTAATTTGTAGTCATTTCAATCAATGTTGTCACATCCACAATTGCATGAGAAACTTTTTTTAAAATTAATATATTTGAAGGAATTTTTTTTAATATAAATAAGTTTGGAATGATATCATAACAAATACAGCCAAACTCCATTACAACAGCCTCGTTTACAACAACAACTTGTTTATAGCGCCATAAATGTTTGGTCCTGGTCCTCAGAATTGTCTATAGACCTTAACGTTACAATGTCTTGCTATAACTTCAGTAAAAAAAATAATTCAGTAAATGTTATTAAAAAAATCTAAATGTGTTGTGTGATTAAAAATATTATGGCAATTATACTATTTGTTTTAATGTTAACGTAATATTTGATTTTTTTTAAGGCTGAATACCATCAAAATGATGTGGATACCTTTTTGGAATATCATCAACACAAGTACAACCATGTTGTGTACCTTAAGCATGAAAATGGCATTAAAGAATGGCATGCAAGAAATCTTGGATTGTAAGTATCATTAAATACAAAATGTATTATTTATGATAAAATGAGAATGATAAGTATTCTGAATAAGCTTCTAGTTACTGTTTGCATCTGAAAATTTTTATGAAATAATTTAAATATGAATATTATTTATATTATTAATAAGGGTTGTAAATGCATTGTGCAAAATGTATATATTAATGCTCACTTTAGAAGGTTCATAGCTTAAACATTCTCCTGTAACGATTTATTTACGATCATCAAAAGGTTTTAACTGTAATAACTTTTATTTCTGAAGTCAGTTTCAAATTAAAGTGTCGTGAAAAAGGTTATTATAATTTATTTAGTGAATTAAAGTTAAAATAATTAATAATAAAATGATCTTAATCTACCTTTTTAAATATATTTTTCGATTTGCAGGGAAGAATGTACAAAAGTAAACTGTGACTATTATTTTGCTGTTGATTCGAATGCACAAATTACCCATCCGGAAACTTTGAAGATCTTGATTGAACAAAACAGGTAAGCTATCATTTGTTTCTATAAAAAAACTTCATTGAAGTAGAATTAATTTCTGTGCTTTTATTCCTTGTTTTGTACTAACAGTAAAATTAAAAACAATAAGCCCTTGTATTTAAATGTAAATTTTAAAGTATATGTTGCATTGAAAAGCTCCCAGAGAGACTTCATTTATGTTTCTGTTAATAGAAATCAATAGTACAAATGTATTTTCATAAACTGATTTTATTTCAATATTATTATTTTTTAAAAGTGCATAATTTGAGGTTTAGTTCTATTTCGTTTCTTATAGGAAATTCATTGCTCCTCTATTAGTGAGACCAAATAGATTGTGGTCAAATTTTTGGGGTTCCTTGTCAACTGATGGCTTCTATGCTCGATCTGTAGATTATGTAGATGTCGTAAAAAAGAAGAGAAAGTAAGTGAAAAGTTTTTTTAAAAATTACATAAATGATATTTCTACTTTTTTTTATTATAGTTATTTAATATGAATTTGCATAAATGTATACAAAACCTTCTTAATGTGAAATTGAAGGGAAAGCTGAAGTAAGGTTAAACAATTTCTTGTTATACAACAAGAAAATGGTGATAAGATTAAGAAAAGTGATGTAAATCTTTTAACCTACCTTTTCGTTGTGTACCTAAGTATTTATTACTTGGAGTTATAGTTAAGAAATAGTTTATAATACCCATGTTATAACATATTGCTGATACAATCTAATTTATTTACATATTGATTTACAATTTGGGATAATTGCATTGAGGCCTCTCATTGCTTTCAGTTTTCTTTACATTTAAGGATTTTGACTAATAATGTTCAATTTAATTATTCATATCAGCCCACCGGTGTAACAATCTAGATATCTGATGCATTTTTATGGATTTTTAAAAATGTTGTACTAAAAATTAAGCTACATTTTACTCAGCTAGCATGATTATATTTTGAAATTATAACTAGTCAAATGTAATAAAAAAATACATGCTTTTTTTGGTTTTATGTTTAATAGATTTAAAGCCATTGGGGGTTGAATTATCTAAATGTTTTTTAAACCTTAACAGTTTAAATACCCGGGCAATTTTTTTTTTTTAAATATGGGAATTATCAGATAAAGAAATGAAAATTTTTAATCAAATTTGGAAGAGTGTATTTACTTAAAAAAAAGTAATTGAAGTTAATATATTCCCCATAAGTTGTATTATGCTGAGTTGAATTCTTCATTATTAAATTTTTTTTCTGAATAAGAAAGCTTACAAAATTTGATAGACTTATAGTAAATTTAAGGATATATTAAAGTTACAGAAGAATATAAAAATATAGATAGGGAAAAATATATAAAATTTTCTTCTTATTTTTTTTTCACAAAAGTATGATGTGTAACATTTGTGTTGTTTAAATAATTGTATGCATATATATATACACAAAAAAAGTGCCATCATATTAAAAGTCACAATTTATTCAGAGTAAAATTCAATATACATTGGGAAATTTTTACATGATAGTTGGCACTACATTTGGATGGAATTCATTGAGGTTGAAAATTTAAAATAGGGGTATGTATTTTTTAAAAATAATAAACCAATTTCATTTTAAAAATATGATAAATTTAATGTTTTGGCTTAAAAGTATAGTTTCGGTTAATATTGAAAGATTGTTTAAAAACTCGAAACTTCTTTCTATAGTTTTGGAGGTCTTTAATATTGATATCTACAGTTATAAACTATAATTTATATGAGAATACTACTGTAACTACTTGAGCTATTGAAGCTATGATTTTTCTTCAAGTTAAATAGCTATTTCAAAAAGTTTTTATTAAGTGTCGTTGCATACATTTATTTGTATTTGAGTAAATTAAATTATAAATAGTCTAATATTTAAAATTGAAACCAATGTTGTAAGTTTAAATGCTTGCAATAAAAGAACAAAAGAAATAAAATGTGTGCAAAGCTTGTAATTTCATTAAAATTGATTTCCTTCCCCCTGCTTAAAAAAAATCAGTGGCGTCATAATTAAAACTTAGAACCATCTGCATACATTTTTGAGTACAATTCATAGGGAAAATCTGGAATTCACCTTAATCTATGTGAGCTATGTGTACTATATACAAATTGTGTAGTGCTTATTAGTGTTGGAAAGAAATCCGAAATTCATTTAGCTGATTGTTCCAAAATCTGCCTTAAAACTGCGCCTGTCTATTGAATATTTGTTGTTGGCTTCACAGTCATATGTTCCAGAATCCATTTGTCTTGCTGGTGTAATTTCTAGTTTGCTTTTGATATGATCATTGTCTTTGTGCCATTCAGTTATCTGAAAAACAGAAATTGAGATTGTTTTAGAAGTACCTATTACTATAGATAATTTACTAATTATAATCAAAAATATAAAATCCATAAGCATGTTTATAAACCGACAAGAAACGTACTGATGTTTTAGAATTAGTATATGCTAAAATGATTGTCTGCAAATACGTAGTAAAATTACTATTTTCCAAAGGTGTCTATTTATTCTGATGTTCATTATTATTTAGTTAGGAGTAAAATTTCATGGAAATTATTTGTTAATGTAAACTCTAAATAGTTTATTAAATGACTATATGTTTGAGCATAATATTAGTGATTCTTAATGCTAAAAAAAGATAAATTATCCATTTATATCACTTTTTTTGCTATGCACAAGTGAAATTGATACATTTATAATTGCATGTTATTAAAACAGCAATCAATGATTATGCTAAGAAGCATATTTCCAGGTTATTGGGTTTAGTTATCTAGATAAAATCTACTTTTCTCCATATAATACAAATTATACGAACAATAATTTACAAACCTTATAATTTACCCACTTTTTTAGAGGAAGCAGATTTACTTTATATGCCTTTATTTGCAAGGAAGGTCAACATCATTATCAACAAAAAGTACTTGGATCGTTTTTTTTTAAAAAACACTCAGTGATTACAACTGATGATAAAGTAATTTAGAAATAAGTGTTTCCAAACGAAATTGTTCAATTCATATTTGTAAATGCTGCTGTTGACCTTCCTAGTATGTAATAAATCTACTATACCTGTAGATATGGATGAGCATGAAGTTCTATTCCGTCTTTAAACCATGTCACCCTTGGTCGAGGATCCCCTTTGGCCGCACAGATGAACGAGATCTTATGTCCAAGTAAAAACTCGTAATCAAAGTGGGAAGCTTTTACGATTTTAGCACCCTACAAAAAGATTTTGAAGGAAGGATTTGTGTGAAACTCCTTTTTTTACTTTACTAACGCAAACTATATGAATAAATTTCTGGCTGCATTAGTTAATCATAGTTGAGAAAGAGGAGAATATGGGGTTTTATGACGTAATTAACGAAATCGTAATTTTCTCTATTCTTAGTATTGTTTCATTGGAATAGTTTTTCTTGCAGACTTCTATAAAAATTAATATTTTTATTTTATTTTATTAATTCCTTCACTACCAGGACGTACGCACCGTACGTCCTCTCATTTCGATCATCAGCGACCAGGACGTACCCTGCGTATGTCGTCCACTCTACAGTAAACAGCTACAGAAACAGCTTTGCTAGTGTGATCTATTATAGGCTCTTACTCGAGAAATTAAGCCTGGAAGTGAAAGGTTAAGTTAAGTTTAATTCGCTGTTATTAAGAATTGTTCCTTAACTCGCTTCCTTCCTGAAGGGATACTAAGCTAAAAGGTGCAAAGGCAATTGTACGCAAAATAGAATAAACAAAATTGTCACTGTAAACCTACGTGAATCAACTTACATTTTCGTTATCATAATACTCTTTTCTTCTCGGGTTGGTATAGAATATCAGTCTCTGGGATCCCATTTTACGATGTTTGGTTTTCCTTCTACCACCGCCTTTCCTGGCCCCATCGCACGAGCTAAGCAGCAATGCCAAAATGCAGACCGTGAACAGGAGCGTTTTCCAATGCATGCTGCATAGATACAGCTCTGACCACTGCTTGATGCAATTCAAATTCTGAAATATGAATAAAAGTTGAAATTAGAGCAAACAAATTGATGGTCGTCCGGATAAATAGCTGTTGCTCTTAATTTATACTGAAATTAGTTTACAGATTTGCCGTAAAGAGAACAATTTAAAATTGATTCCGAAGTATGAAAAAAGTGCACTGCTTTTCATATGGAAATTTTTTCCTTCTAAAACTCCTAGTTCTTCTCGTTTTTGGTTATGGACCCTCCCTCATTACTGCATTAGTTATCCCATTGATGTTACATCAGCCTATTTTTAAACTGAAAATTTTAATTTCATTCAAACAGATTTTATTTAGAGTTTTTAAACCAATTTTTTTGCTTAATACTTTGAAAAAAGATAGCTACTTTATTTAAGGTCCGATTGTAGAAAAATAAAATAAGACCTGGAAAAGCCAACAACACAGAAGGATACACATGCATATTTTATAAACGATTTATAACATTTTGCATTTTGTTATTACAAAAAAAAAAGTCAAAAATAGAGCAGATGAAACTATGTCAATTGATTTATAACATGCATTCAATATTTCAGATATAAGTTTATTTTATGTTACTTATAAATTTAAATGACAATTTTTTTAAAAAACTATTAGTTAAAATATTAGTTTTATAATTTATTGTACATAATATTTTTTTCTAACTCTAAACTCTAAAAAGTTTCTTAACCGTTCACGTGCCAAATATATCCTAAACTCATTTACTAGTTTAATTTGGACTTTGCCGATTTGCATATTATTACTTTAATCCCTCTCCGTCCAGTCCCTCCGCCATCCTTTGTTTATTAGACGTCCGGGATGGCGTAATCATCTCTTTTCACCCTCAAAATTGCTCCGTCACTCGTCAATTCCGTCGCCAATTGAAAAGGACGCTTTTCATTATCCCCACAGATTACTTACCTAATTGGAACCGAGTGCAATTTAGCCGGGAGAAGAGATAAAAACCGGAGAGGAACTATTCCGGGGATGCTGCCTGCCTCTTGCGCCTCCTTCTTCCCTTGCCTCTATTGATCTTGGTCCTGCCGAGGAGATTAATTTCCTCCGCTGCTGGTTGGTAGCTTGTGACGGAGCGAGCTATTGATTTCGGCCAAAGTTTTCTTCGCTCATTGTGTGTGTATAACCCCACTTCGGGGAAACGGGGGGTCTTGACAATGGGATGGGCCATTGTGTTTTTGTTTTTTGCATGGGCTACTATTGTTTTGAGCTGGGCAACTTTTTTTTTTTTTTTTTTTGGGGGGGGGGGGTGGGGGTGTATGATGTGGGTTGCGATTTTTGGCTGGATTATTGTGAAAAATAGGATTTGATTTGTCAGTATTTGAAGTGGCTGACTTTTTTCTGAGGGGGGATGTGGGCCTTGGCGTGAGGTTTTTTTTTTTTGATGGCTTCTATGTTTTGAGTGATGTTTTTTGGGATGGGTCAGGTGAGCGCATTTTAGTAGACTAGTGCGAAAATGATTGATTTAATTAGATGTGGGGACATTTTTTTTGGGTGTATGGTGATTGGTTTTTTTAGACGGCTATGTTTAGTGGTGCTTTTGGAGGGATTGGTTATGTGAGATTGGGCGGTGGTTTTTGGGTATATTAGTGTGAAAATTGTAATTTGATTTTTCATCATTTGAAGTGACCGACGCTTTTCCTTTTTTTTAAAGGAAGGGAGGGGGAGATGGGGTATGGGCTATTGTGTGAGGCTTGAGTTATTGTTTTGAGGTAAGTTTTTTTTTTTTTTTTTTTGGGGGGGGGGGGGGGTTCAATGTCTGATCTGCGTGGCGATTTTTGGCTAGACTATTGTGCAAAATGGGATTATTTGATTTTTCAATATTTAAAGTAGCTTATGTTTGTTTTTTGGTGTGTGTGTGTGTGTGGGGGGGGGGGTGCTATTGTGTGAGTTCGTTTTTTGGACTAGCTATTGTTTTGAGATGGGTACTTTTTTTTGGTTAGGGGGCTTATCGTGGAATTGCAAAATGGAGTATGTGTCTAATAAACTATTGGGGAAATTGTTCTTTTAGATTTGATTTGCCATTATTTGAAATGGCTGACGTTTTTTGGATGGGCTATTGTGTGAGGTTGTTACTTTTCTCTGTGTTCTTTGATTTGAGGTGGGTGACAATTTTGGCGAGTCTAATGTTTAAGGGGCGACTTTTTGTTTGATATGTCATTTGTGATATGGGTGTTTTTTTATGGACTATAAAGCAAGGAATATATTTTTTATTGAAGTTAGAAGCTTTTTGGGTGAATGTTGTGTTATCAAGAGTATTTTTTAGTTTGGAAACTTTTTAGTATATGTAACATGAAAAGAAGGAAATTTTGTCCCACATCTGACAGAGCCAAAATGATTGACAAACTTCCTTCCTTAATAATTTTTATACCTGAGTAAAAAAATGATTATGTTTGAATTATGAAAAGATTTTCATCGATACTTAAAAACCAAAGTTTAAGGGGGTGGTTTTATTTTTGGTCATTTACAGATAGTATATATGTGAAGGGTCAAATGCTTTTAAAAATGTGTTTAAGAATATATTTTTCAATGTAATTGTAAATTATTTTATAATTCACGTACTAATAAAACGTTAGAAGTGATTGGCGTTCTTAATAAAAAATTCTCAATAAAAAAGAACATACAAGTATCGCTTGTGTGGAAACCGGCTAGACCTATACAGTTACAAGGCTGATTGATATATTGGCTATTTATTATAAAGAGTAATTGCTATAAAAGTGCGTAAAATTGCTGACACATTAAATTTATGCTGAATTCAATGTAATGGACGATTCGAACGGAATTTTGTGTGGGATAGAAGACCGCGTATGACGTAACTGCGGCGTCACCATGGGCGTGGCTTTTCTATTTTGGACGAATCAGTGGTCGGGTGGTTTGTTTATGGGATATAAGACAATGTTTGACGTAGTCGTGTCGTCACCGCAGGCGTGGCCGTTCTAGTAGTCTATTCATCGATTTTTTTCAATAAAATTACAATATTCAAATGTTGTTTGTTTGCTCACACATAATGACTATTGCGTGAGTTAGAATCTCTGAAACGTTATAAACCACCTTTATACACAACCGTATTACAGGTCGGTGCTATCTCAATGTAGTTGTTCCAAGGTCTCCGGCACAGGTCTAATGCGATTATATTCGAAACGACCAAAATCGTAACTTTAATATAAGCAACTCTTTCGTTTCTTTTTACTTTCGCTAACTCAAATTTAACTTTATTTATCCGGCGCCATAGTTAGAATTGTTGTTGTTGGTTTTAAAAATAAATAACTTAAATGATAACTTTTTATTTCACCATATTTTCTTAACAAATGACAAGTATAAGCAAACGTATCAAATTAAGTACACAGTCATTCATAACTAGTAGCTGAAATCTAGTTTAGGTCTATAAAAACCCACAGTTATTACCACTAATAATTAACTTTATATGTTTTGTTGCAGAGGTGTTTGGAATGTGCCTTATATCAACCATGCATACCTCATTCATGGCTCTTTACTGAAAGGTGACCCTGAAACTTTCCCATCCTACATTCATGGTTTACTTGACCCTGATATGGCTCTTTGCAAAAATCTCAGAGACAAGGTATTTCATTAGCATTTTCTATGACATTTCATTTAATTATTTATTTATACTAAATCGAACTTTAAAATATGGCTGTGTGATTCTTTATATAGATTCTGGCGCAATATTTAGGAAATAATTTATTGTACCATTTTAAATGTTTATAATTTTAGTATATGTATTTTGAAAGCTTTTAATTTTTGTAACAGCAACTGAATAAACTTCATTACCTAACAAATATGTATATTCTTTAGGGTATATTTATGTACATAAATAACCTGCATGAATTTGGGCATCTTATTAACAGTGAAACATTTGATACCAGTCATGTTCATAATGAATTGTATGAAATCTATACAAATCAAAAAGTAAGTATTTCCCCCCCCCCCATTATTTAAAAATTTATTGATAATTTTAAATTTCTAATATACAATGTAATTATGCATGATAACGTATTACAGGATTGGGAACATCGATATATCCATGAGAACTATTCCAAAGTTTTGGATCCTACTTATGAGGTTGACATGGTGTGTATGTTATGTTATAGTTTGATATTTATCCAAAATACTTAATATTATTTAAATATTTCATATATTTTTTAATTTTATGCAAAATTCAACAGTTCTGAAATTAACTACCATCATAGAAAAATATCTGTAATGTTTTTTAAGCAGCTCAATGAAAATATTTACAAAAAAAAAAGTATTCTGGCAATTAAGAATTTTATGCTCAGTCTTTTGAAATTAAATTTTACTTTTGATTGCACAAATATGTGTGGCAATTAAAAGAAGCATTACAACTTTGGGAAAAATAGTAAAATGTTCATCTTAGAAAATAGGTACTCCTACTTGAATAGAAAAATTATAGTTGTGTATATCCTCAATGAAAATAAAGCTAAAACTCAAAAGTTAATATACAAATAACATTTTATAGTTCTTATATGTAAATAAACTTGGTCATGTCTGTCATACCTTAAAAAAAATTAGATAAAGTTCAATTTTTTTTAACCCTAAGTAGTGAAAGAGTTACTTCTGTTTCATTATAAGCAAAAGTTTCTTAACTTTATGTGTGCCCTAATTCAAAGAAATAACATAATGTTTAAGTCATTCTGATTTTGCTAGTATGTCATGACATATTATAATTATATTATTGATAAATCATTTATATTGTATCAAAACAAATTTTACATTAACGAAATATCTACCTTCAGAGTTCTAACGAAATATCTACCTTCAGACTTTCAGAGTAGTGAGGATTAACATGTGAAGTAAATAATTCACATGACTATAAATAGTATTTCTTTTTTTAGCCATGTCCTGATGTTTTCTGGTTCCCAGTAGTTACACCAACATTTTGTAAACACTTAATTGATACCATGGAAAATTTTGGTCAATGGTCAGATGGTTCTAATAAGGTAAAAAACACATATTTATTTTAATTGTAGAAAATTATTATTGGATTCAATTGATAAGCATACAATAATTTAATTCGGCTTTAGCCTTCAAACTGAAACTGATGATTGGTAAGAATAATTAAATATAATGGCAAAAGTTATTGAAATTTGTATACATTTGTGTTATTTTATAAATAAACATATTGTTTGAACTTATAAAAACCAAAGACTAAAGGAAAGAAATTTATAAATTTCGTAAAAATATTCAATTTCTTTCGTTTTTTAAAAATAAATTTTAATTCCAATGAGGGAGTTTTTAATACTCATTTTGAAGGCTACAACTTTTAATATTATCTTTGAATTTTTTACTTACAAATTAATTGTTATTCTTAAAAAAATTGTGAATAGATATTGGATAATGTAAATATATCTAAGCGATATAGGTTATTAGTTATAATATGTGTTTAATTATTAATGAGTTAACTGGAATTTTTTTAGGATCCCCGTTTGGCTGGAGGTTATGAAAATGTCCCTACTCGAGATATTCATATGAACCAAGTTGGTTTCGAACAGCACTGGCTGTATTTTCTTCGTGAATATATACGGCCAGTTCAAGAAAAGATTTTCATTGGCTACACTCATGATGTAAGAGATTAATATATTTTTTAATTGCATTTTTTTGTTGTCTTGTGGCTTTTTTATTTTATGGTAGGATCAAGGTATCACATAGAAAATTAATATTAAGATTAAAAATTTTAAAATCTATTAAATTTGAGAAAAATCGTTTAATGAAATTTGTTTATGTGTTCTATGTTATAAAGATTATTTGTGAAGTTTTGCAGGATGAGCCATCAAGTTTTTAAAATACCTTAAAATTGTTTGGTTTAGTTTTATCCTGTGTACTTTAAAATAGATTTTGAATCTTCTCAAGTACTTGACATTTTCTTAATTTTTACAATGTTGGTTTTAAGTAATATTGAATAGTCACTCAATGTTGGTTTTCAATGTTAAACACAAATATTTGGTACCTTTATAATGTTTTATCAAAATCCAGCTCAACAAATTATATATAAATGGAGTAATTGCTAAAATAATGTAAACACAAGTTTTACACAAAAATAGGTTTTCATGTAAAACCCATGTATTTTCCCAAATTATGTTTAAAAATTTGAAAGAAAAAGGGTATAGTTGGTTATTTTTAAAATTCCATTGTCGAATTTAAATTTTATAAGTGATTCTTAAATTAGCCTTTGTTTAAACTTTATAGCAAATAAAATCATATTTCACTTTCATAAGAAAAATTATGTAGGTATTGAATGACCAAATTGTGCTGGGAACAAAATGGATTGAATTTATTAAAGAGTACGCTGCTAATTTAAAAACTTCAGTATACACTATGAAGTATGAGGATGTAAGTAGTTTATAGTAAATTGGTGATGGTCAGCAGGGCAATTCTTTATTCCCTTGATCTTGGTGGGGTTTACTTCGAAGCATTATATTTTGGCTCTTTTTGAGGTATTGAAAAATAATTTTTTGTTTTTTAAAAGTTTTAAATGATAGTTTAAAATGCATTTTTTTTAAAGGAAAAAGTTTTTAACACTGTATAAAACATATTTTTGTTCAAAATATATCTACTAAATTCCTTTAACAAATTATGTTTAGTGTGGTTATTTGACTAATTATTAAGTCAAAATTGGTTATTAACAATATTGACAAATTTTATGTATCTCTTTGCTTTGTCACTGTATTTTGTGTTGAAGCTATATCAATATAATCGCTAATGAATCTTATGTAAAAGCAATGCACTAATTCACGCAAGTTAAAATGCACTTAAGTATAATAAATTAATATTTTTTCTAAAGCAAACTTTTTATTTACACAACTTCTGCCAATATTTAATGGATGCTTTAAAAATAGTTTCAGCACATACTAAAATTATTATATTTTTGCTATCTTCTTTCTAACTTAATTATCTTTGCTTTACTAAAGATAATAACCCCAACTTTCCTACCAAATGCTTTTTTTTCTAATTTCTAACAATAACAACTTTGCATGTACTCATTGCTGTGTAGATAAATGGGAGAAAAGGTCCACTTGGTTTTTTCAAGTATTAAAATGTGTATATCAAACCTTACTATATTGAATCATTGGTCTTGTGAAATTACAGTGAACTAATCATTTTTAGCAAAGCCATTCAATGGTCTTGGCTGAATTTGTATACATAAAAATATGTTTGAACAAAATTTGACAGTAAAATCTTTGTTGATAGTAAAATTTTATTGGGTCTACTGGAGATTCTCTATAATAGGGTTTGACTGTTATATTACCATGTATTGTTTACTGTGTTGTCACTTGTACTTCATTCAAAATCCTGGAAAAGTTAGTTAATTGCAGAATGGTCACAAGAAATTCCGGTGATGATGATTGACTAGAATTATGTATCTGCGATTTAAAAGAATGTGCATAAATCACAGTATTAAATATACATACACTTTTTTATTGAAAAAAAATTATGTGAATATTTTTTACCTCATAAAAACATTCCAAGCCTAAAATTGATCTGGGATAAATGAAGAATTTTGAAAATTTCTGGAGAGTGGCAACATTTGTAACAAATTGTCCTTCTGTAATTATATTCTGTTATTTATCTTATTTTCATTTTGTCCTCTAGCCCCCAAAAGCCCTGATGAACTTTGTTGTCAGATATCGTCCAGACGAGCAGCCCTATCTTCGCCCACATCACGACTCTTCTACTTACACAATTAACATCGCCCTCAACAGGCCAAATATTGATTATGAGGTAAGACATTTTTTAAATTTGAAAATTAAAAAAAAAATGAATTGTTGGTTTTTGACATGGTGGAGATTTCCGTCTGTACCCCCTTTGAAATTGCATTCTATCTATCAGATTAATTATTTTTATTTGACAGGAATGATATCAGAGACTTATTTTTTATACATTTTGTCAATCTGCAGTATTTCAATTTAAATTTATTAGTTACATGTTATTGTTTTAATTTTATATATTTTGTTGCAACTTATTGTCTTGTGCATGTTATGCTTCTAAAAGCGATGCAATTTCTAAATGATGAATCGGTTTTTAACTTTAAAGAATAATTTTGAAAATAGTTTCTCCAAAAATTTAGTTTAACATATACCTCTCTCTATTAATATAAAATAAGTTATATTTGTTCTGAAATACAGCACTTCGCAAACATTTCTTGTATATTAGAAGCTGTAGTTTCTAATTACCAAAAAATAATTGCCCTAAGTTTTTTTTTTTTAAAGAAACTTCCGTAGAGGTGTACACCTAAAACAATGCCTTATATTATTTTTCAGATTACTCTTTGCAATTTTTCTAAGCATGATATTGAAGGATCTGTTCACTTGCTTTTTTTCTCTTCTTTATAAAATACTAAGTAGAGCCTATAGTTAAATTATAGTTTGTTATTTATTAAACCAAACACAAGATTATGCAAAAATGATAAGAAATAGCTTGCAAATAAAGTCAAGTTTGATGTCAGTACAATTTTGATTGGTTTTTTTACTAAAAACACTGTTTAATTGTTATGGACAAAATTCAAAATTACCATCTATTTTATCTTGTCCATAAAGTAAATAGTTACATAATTCTTTTAATTTGTCGGTTTTATCACGGTTGTATAAATGATACTGTTTTACTTGTATTTATGAGGACTATTGTTTGCAAGTGTGGCTGAGTAGTAACACGATGCATTACCATACCTCAGGTCAAGGGTTCGAAACCTGAATTGGGCAAGTTTTACTCAACCTTTTTTCCCTGTTGTGGGTCTATAAACTACTAAGGATCAAGCTAGCTTGAGGTGGGGTTTCGCTTCAGTCTAACTCAGGGTTCGAAATTCACGATTGCTAGTCGCAAAATGCGTCCAAATCCTACAATTTTGCAACTTCAAATTAAATTTAGTCGCAGTAATGGTGACTAGTTTTTTTTTAAAATGTCACTATCAACATTAAGGTGGTTTCCAAAGATCTTACCGAAAACAATTAGCTTGAAATCTAAAATCTTCGGCGATATTGAGTTCGTCAGAATTCTAAAATAGTAAAACTCCAACGTAAAATACAATTACATAAAAATAAAATTTTTTAGTAAATATCTTTCCTAAAAATGCTCCCAGATAATGTGCATTTGCCCCTAGGTTGAAATTTATCTTTACGGGATTTTATCTTTAGGATCACACATTGCTCCTAAATTGTTTCATACCATTTCTAACACTGGTCTAACTTAATGACGCTAAACTGGATACATGTGATGCATATCATTACTCTCGATTTTGTAAGCTGAAGTGGGCACAAATGACTTTGGCTATTGCTCCACTGAGCTCAGAACACACTCAGCATTTATTTAAAAAAAAATCAATTTTTTTCTAGGGTGGTGGCTGCCGTTTCATTAGATACAATTGCAGTGCAACTGACTTGAGACTCGGTTGGACTCTTATGCATCCTGGTCGGTTGACCCACTACCACGAAGGACTTCGGGTCACAAATGGAACTCGGTACATTATGATATCGTTTGTGGATCCATAAACAAGCCAAAACCAATCTGAACATGATGTACAGTTCCTTTTAAACACAAAAAACTGACTTTAAATTGGAGTCATAAATTATCATAAGTGTAAATTTTAAGAATTTTATTTAATTGGATATGTAAGATGTTTTTTTAATGATTAGGTTTTAATCTTTGAAGCCATAAAAGTTTTGCTATATATATGAATAATTTATTTTCAAGTTTTCTGTTATGATTTAAATTTACAACTAAAATTGCATAATGGGTCTTCGGTTTTATAGGTGCTGCTCTGAAACTTTAATTGACAATTTTTATTCAAATGACTCATTATAATTCTTAAAATTATGTATTATAACTGTTCATGTACTTAAGTATTTTGAATAACATTATCTATTTTATTTGATTTATTTACTGCCATTAAATTGTCATCAGATTAATAACCAATTAATCATTAAATTATTTATTGCATTTATACCCAAAAAATAATTACTAATACTATATTATTTGTGTTTGACATGTTGTGTTTTTAGGACAAAGGTTTTAAGTAATGGGCTATTTTACGATTTTATACAATTTTTAATACCTTTGTTTATGGTTGTGTATACCTTTGTTAAAACAAATGAATATTATATAACTAGTTTTGCTTAACTTTTAATTATTGAAAGCAAAAGCCTTAAAATTGGGCTGTGAAACAAAAATGTTTATTAATTTTATTTATTATAGTTTCT
Organism: Oedothorax gibbosus; assembly: GCA_019343175.1. Classification (NCBI taxonomy): domain Eukaryota; kingdom Metazoa; phylum Arthropoda; class Arachnida; order Araneae; family Linyphiidae; genus Oedothorax; species Oedothorax gibbosus. The sequence goes on from CM033279.1 coordinate 26,582,841, forward strand.
CAAAAGTTATTTAAAGAATAAAATGTGCTATTTTGAATGGTATGTTTTTTGTACATGACATTTATAATGGTGTCCCTCCTTCACATTACATACAATGTTTGAAGCATTTTTATTGAGAGTTTTAATATGTTATTTACTTTTAGCAGTTTCTGCATTTGGCTTCTACTTATTTGTTATAAAAAGTTATGCAGCTATATATAATTGTTTTGTGTGTTGTCATTTTATTATTTTTTCAAGATTTTAATTCTATTGTCTTCTATATTTTAATATTTATCTTTTGAGCTTTATAACATGAAAGAACTTTTATATGGTAACACAAATGGTTGTGTAACTTTCTTCCTTGAATGAATTTGTTTAAAAAATGAAATGTTTTGTAAAAAAAACTTTTTTAGATGTGTATGTGAAAGGCGAAGCAATAAAAGATTTTTTTTTAATATAAAAAGTCATTACCATACTTGTGTTTGTATTCCAACACTTTTAGTAACACTGCTAACATCATTTGAGCAGTATTTTAATTTATTATAGAATTATCAAGACAAACATTTGAAAAATTTATTTTTTGTTGAAAACTAGGTTATTTGAAATTTAACTTAAAAATATGACAATATAATCTGGCATACGATATATATATACTGTATATTATTATGGTATTTCTGTGATAAATTAAATATCTTAACTATGTTCCTTGTAAAAGTTATAAATTATATTTTCCACAATTTTAATTGATATTCAATACTAAACTTATCCAGTAAAGATGATTTTTACAATTTTTATGCAAGAATTGTAAGAACATGAAATGTTTAACTCCACATAATATTACATATAATAGATACTACGATTTCTAAACAACATGTATGTTGAACTTGAATTCTTTTAAACATAATGTAATTTCACAGCAAAAATCCACATTAAATAGTTTAACTAATGCTCCTTCGAATCAGTGGTATGTATAGCATCAACCATACCAGTAGGCTTCCCAGGAGGCACCCAAATGCAATGGTTTTATAGTATGCCCAAGGTTCTAGACGGATTGTGTACTTGATATTTCCGTCAGAGCTACACCTACATTCAGTCCCTTGCTGCAAGCAGGAGCATGGTTTCCTATCAGAGGGTTTGTCAGGAGTCTGAAATAAAAATAAATTAGATCAATGAATAAAACTGGAACGTCTATGTCTATGGTGACGTCATAGCTATGTCACACGTTGTCTTATATCTCACAAGCAAACCACCTGGCAGCTGATTCATCTAATTTCAGGACCACAGTTATAGTTCCTTTTGAATGTGGTTAAGCATTTGTGTTCCAAAAAATTTACCTAGTGAGGTAGCGTCATAGCTGTAGTGACCGGGGACAATTTACAAAAAATGCCTTTTTGGCACATATTCCAAAACTGATCTCTTTCAAAAATGTGTCTCAACCTAAATCATCTAGTCTTATGGCCTCAAAAAAGTAGTTTTTGTGTTTTATAAACATTCAATTAACCATAAATATAAATTGTAATAATAAATTCAAAGTATGCTGTTACTAATAAAAAAGAATCATCATCTATATATATATATAAAAGAAAGTCGTGTTAGTTACACCATTTATAACTCAAGAACGGCTTAACTGATTTGGCTGAAAATTGGTGAGAAGGTAGCTTAGAACCAGGAGGTAGGCTATGGGATACTTTTTATTCGAACCCAAACGGGTGTAGGGGTGCAAAATGTGAGCCGATTTCCCCATAGGAATAGCATTGTAAGATTAGAATTTATACTTTTTAATTCAATTTAAAGAAATTCAGCCCGTTCAGCGTGAACGAAAATTAAGAAAATTAAAAAAAAAGCGCGTGGGGTTTAATTTTCTGGATTGTTATTTGAATATCAGTATTTTATTTTATTTGTTGATTTTAAATCTTTTTTTTTTTATGGTGGATTAATGGAGATCGGAGATCGAAATAGAAATCGCAGCATCGACGCGTAGCGTCCTTTCTGCACATCGAAGATATCCCAAAAAAGGGGCGAAATTGTTCAGGTTTCAGAGAAGCCGCAAGGCTTGTAGAAAATAGAGATGTAGGCCACCTAAGGGGCAAGCATGGACAGCAGAATCTGCATCTTGTCTGCTTTGTTGGTGGTTGCGGCCAGGGCAGCTGCATTCTGTTTGAAGGCTTCTAAGTCTCCGAAGACGTCAGCGATGGCGTCTTTGACGGTTCTTAGAGCGGCCAAAAGGGAGGCAGGATCCTCTGCACTCTGGAGGCGGGGCTTTGACTGGTGCTGCCTTCTGGCGGCACTTTCAGGAAGCTCCCTGTTTGGAGGCTTCGGACGGCCCGGGCAGGTCGCCGAAGAGCTAGGGTGGGGGCCACCGCAGTTAGCACAGCGGTGGGTTTGTTTGTCTTCTCTGGAAGGGCAGGTGCGGGAATCGTGGCCGAGGCCGCAATAACGGCATCTGGTTTCCATGTGGCAATGGCTGCTAACGTGGCCGAAGTTTTGGCACTTGTAGCATTGCGGGATCCTCGCAACTTTCCTGTATGGCTCGAAGGAGACCTTCTTGCCCAGGAGGTTGCTTTGCTGGTAAATTGCCTTGAAGTTGCCCGTACGAACAACAAGGACTTGGAAAATAGGGAGTGGGGCTTTGGTCCGGGCTTTCGTCAGCTGGGCCACCCTGTTGATGATGTATCCTTCCGCGACAAGTGCGGCGGAGATTGACTGAGGATCGGTTTGTCGGGGCAGGCCCTTGATAACCGTCTTGATGAAGGAGTGTGAGCGATGAGAGTGGCGGAAGTATCCTTGCTTCTCTTCGGCTAGGATTGCTAGGATCTTGGCCTCCTCCTCCATAGTTCGTGGGTAAACCTTGACGAACTTATGGAAGGGTTTACATCCTAAGCTGCCGCCCACTGCTTCACGCACTCGTAGGCAGATGGTGTCGCCGACATCCCCTCCGAGGAAGAGAATCGGTAGAGGTTTGGGTGCCGCCTGGAATTGGGCATCAGGGGTCTTAATGTCAACCGCCTCCGGGAATTGGGCATCCGAATTTGGCTTGACCTTCTTGGCCGCCGGGACGTCCGTGTTTCCCTCCTGGGACCGGGCTTCCGAGCTTACCTCCGGGAATGGGGCATCCGGGGTAGCAGTCCCTGCCGACGGGAATTGGGCATCCGACGGCAGCTCCATGGACTCGGCCAAGGGCAAGAACTTGTTAAAAGTTGGTATGTTGGCCTGGAATTGGGCATCAGGCGTTTTAAGATCAACCGCCTTCGGGAATTGGGCATCCGAATTAGGCTTGATTTTCTTGGCCGCCGGGACATCCGTGTTTCCCTCCTGGGACCGGGCATCCGGGCTTCCCTCCGGGAATTGGGCATCCGGGGTTACAGTCCCTGCCGTCGGGAATTGGGCATCCGACGGCAGCTCAATGGACTCGGCCAAGGCTTGGGAGACGGGGATGTTCGCCACGGCTTGCGGCTCTGCATCTGTCTCCATCTGGTGTGTTGCCGGCTTCGGCTCCCCGGCCGTAGCTTTTGGCAATGGATAAGACTCCATCTGCTTATTCATAATTTCCATCAGCTTGCCGTAACTTCCAGCCGCCGAGATCCTTTGAAGCAAGTAGGACAGATCGGGAGCACTTCCTCCTTCCATCTCTAACATCAGGTGAGAAGAATGATCGGTGGATTAATGATTAAACCAGTCCTATTATATGCATGTCCAGCCTGGGCTACTGCCAGCAAAACAAACAGAAAAAAACTACAAGTTTTTCAAAACAAATCCTTAAGGAGAATGGTTGGAGCTCCTTGGTTCATTAGAAACGAAGATCTGCACAGAGACTTAAAAATAGAACCAATCGACTCGGCAATTCTATCAATCGCGCATAAACACGTCACTACTATGAAGAGCTCTAAATACGAGCACATACGTGAAATAGTAAATTATTACTCTACTATAGACCAACCCTTTAAAAGGCCCTGTACTATTCACCATAACTCAAATTGGTGAATAACACACAATAACTGTTTATAGCTATTGTAAATTTGTCTACTAATTCAGCTGCAGCAGAAGCTGCACTTTGAGACTAAGAGTCCCTCCGTCCCACTGGGGTTACCTGCGATGGAAGTTTGGAGGCCCTCGGGTCAAAACTGATGTTCAAGTACGATACAAGATATGGTGGATCAGATTTCCTCAACTAGATTTAAATTACGTTTCCGAATTTAATTTAATTGACGTGGAGGAAAAAATGATGATATGGAGGAATATAGGTTAACCTAAAGAATCGTGTCCGGATTTGGCGAATTTTCAAAATTGTCGCCAAGTCGAAGTGATAACAAACCCCGGCACTTGCCGAGATGGTTACCATCTCGAAATGACCAAAAATACTACCTAATTTCAAAATGGCCTACTTAAAACAGCGGAAAAATTCATTAAATTGCAGACCAGATTTATAAAAAAGAAGTGAAACTTTAAAATGACGAAGAATTGATTTAAAAATAAGTAAATAATTATTTAAAATCAGTAAGCATCTAATTAATAAAATATTAGTATAAGAAAACTTCAGAATAAATTATATGCGTTTAAGATTTAAATAGATTAACATTTAGAAATTATCAATGCAATTGCTAATTTCACCAAAAGTTGCCATCGGGGTTACCAGATTTGGCGTAAAATTGCCGGCCACGATTCTTTGGGTTAACCGGAATATATTCGGCATAAATAAGGAATTTTTACTTTATAAAACTTTTCCAACCATACAAGAGGATGAATGTCTGTTTTTTTTTCTGATGTTAAGATGGCGTAATGGTCGATTGAAATTTGGCATTTGCGGCTTTTGGCGAAGTTGAAAATTTAACGTAGGGTAGCTATTCCCATTCAGTTGTATGGGCTAGGGTTAGTTTTAATTATCGTCGCATTAAAGCTACACACGAGTGCTATTAGAAACGGGACGTTAATTTAAAACCACAGTCAAGTTACGAGCCTACACGTAAGTAGGTACCCGATGCAACTTTTAAGGGCGACATCCTACGCAGCGTTGGTTATTTGGAGGATATTTAAAGTGCTCTTCCTCTATACGGGGTATTATTCGTCGGACATTTTTTGGCTGCACGAGCCGTTCATAGGTCTGCAGTTATTTTGGCGATGCCCGAACCTGAACCTGGGACCTACCGCATGCAAGACGAAAGTCTTTACCGACTGGGTCCCCCAACCATCGAGTTGTATGAAATATGAAGTGGAATCTTTACCACATTTGGACAGTTTCGTTTTGCGCTAATTGTGAAATAGAAACAGGCCATTATATCATATAGCTGTTTTGGCAATTTGAATAGGGGCATATGGGAAATCCCTCAAACTCCGGAAGGGACTGGATAAAATCAACCCGTTCATATCAGAATGGGAGGAGATTATAATATCCTGATGGAGTGGACCACAGTGGAGGGATCAATTGGTATAAAATAAAAGTTTACATAAAAAACCCCTACTAATTAGGGTTATTAAGAGGGTGCACCCGAGCAACGCCGGGTTTATAAAGCTAGTTTATACATAAAAAAGAAGAGTGATCCCTTTTAGAGTAATAAATGCTGCACTAGTTATTAGTCAGGGTGTGTTGTGCGGATACAACTGAACTCAAAATTATTTGAATATATTTTTGGTAGATTTGAAAACTTACTTAATGCATATGTGCTACATTTTCCAACTCAAATGCTATGATGTAATCATTTGCTGTCAAAAACTGTGTTTACTTTTTTGAAATTTTTTTGTGCTATTTTTAGTTAAAGTATAATGAATACATTTTTATTATGTTTCTCCTAAAATATACGAAAATAATATGCATTCGCCAAATGAAAAAAGGCTGGAAACTAGCCCCTTTTTTCCCTTTAAACAGCATGCAAGGGATTTTTTTTGTTGAAGTGGAACTCAACTAAGGAAAGAAATTTAAGATCTCGCTTAAGGAATATCTGAATTATGATTTTATAGATCGTTTAATTACATTTATTTGGAACTAATTATCATGTTCGTAAGTCTAGGTACGTTTTGGCAGTGACAGGGCAGATATATTCCTTTTTGTTTATATTTTAAATTTATTTAGAAGACAAAAATTACAACGGACAAAACCCAAAGAAAAGCATAGCCAAGTGGCCCCGTAACCTGCACTAGTAGCATGTACGATTTTTTTTAAATAATATTTTTTGAAAAAATAAATTTTGAAAAAATGAACCATATGAACCCTGTTTCCAATAACAATAAGGTATGTTAAATTATTTCAAATGCATGAGCATGAACTTTGAATTTATGCATGTTTGTGTCCATACTTTTGCAGTTCGTTAAAACTATTGCTTAAGAAAAGAATGTGACCTGATAATGATTATCATCAAAATCATGAATAGAAGACCTCCAATGACTCCAATGATTAAAAATTGATTGTTTTCTATTCATAAGTTTGTAAATTGTTTAAGGAAATTAGTATTTAAAATGTATAAAAAATTATTTCAATATTATAAGTGTGTACATTTTGTTAGGGTCATTGAAAATTATTACCAGATTTGTTTGTAATATATTTATTACTAGGGGGCACGCCCCCTTCTCGCTATTGCTCGCTATCGCTCTACCGCTGTTTTTCTGCCGTATCGAACTATGTTTTGTACATAATATTTATAGTTATTTTTCCCTTTTTCATGCCATTCCTGAAGAAACAGTTTTTTGTTGTTTTCAGTCGGCCATTTTGAAATTAGTAGTATTTTTGTTTATTTCGATTGTTGCCATTCCAGAGATAGAAATATAAGGAAATTTGGGTTCCGTAGCATTATATATATAGATTTAGTGAGTAGATAATTTTATCTTTTATAAAACCAGCTCATTTAACATTATGGCTGCTAAACTTTCCCTGAACATAACTCAACGAATAATAAACGAAAACTTGTGGAACTTGGAATTTTGTATTAAATATTTTTATAGATTTGAAATCTGAAATCCATATCGGACACTGACGATATTAAATATTTTAAAGTTGGTAGCAATTTCAATATGGAGGCGGTCCCCTGACATAAATTTTGTTTCCATCGATCAACTTAAGCTGTTGTTAATCTTAGATATAAATTAAAGTCCCATTTTTTCGTTGTGACGGCATCACGCCTGAACGGCTGGACCGATTTCACTAATTCTTTTTTCGTTGTGTTTGTTATTGTCAGGAGAAGGTTCTTAATGAATGAGTTATTCGAAATTCGAACCCGAACGGGTGCAGGAGTGCAAAACGTGATCCGATTTCTCCATAGGAATAGCATTGTTATGAACTTTTAATTTATAAATTTCGTTTTCTAATTTGAAAAAAATTTCAGCGCGTTCAGCGTGAGCGAAAATTAAGTATAAACACGTCAGAGCACGTGAGTTTAATTTGTAGGATTTTGATTTGAATATCATTATTTTATTTATTGAATTGAAATCTTTTGATTTTTTTTTGTTTCCGAATTTAATTTAATTGATGTTTATAAATGGTAAGAAGTGAAGATATTGCTAAAATGTATCATGGCAGTAAAGGCGATTACTATTCTAGATCTGATGAATACTTCTAAGAAATGTTAATTCCCTCTACGTAAAGCGTAAAAACTTTATGTTTATGAAACTGTCAATTTGGTACAGCTATGATATGGTCAAATGAATGTTGTCATTGGCGGCTTTGGCGAAGTTAAAAATTTAGCGTAGGGTAGCTATTCCCATCCATTTGTATGGGTTAGTTTGAATTATCGTCGCACTAGAGCTATACAAGATGGATATTGGCCACGGGCGTCTTTTTTAAGAACCACAGTCATGTGACGAGCCAACACCTGATTAGGCACCCAATGCAAATTTTACATCGTACGCAGCGTCGGGACTTTGAAAAATATTTAACGTGCACTCCCACCACATGGGGTATTATTCTTTGGACATTTTTGGCTGCATTTGCCAAGGATCGATGGATTTTTCGATCAACCTTCAATTATAATTTAATATTCATAGTAAAGACAAGACAACGTCTGTCGGGTCAGCTAGTCATCTACAAAAACAAAAGAACCATGTCTCGTGTGACAAGTAAGTAGTCGCTGGTGCATGGTAACTTTTTTTTGCAGTTCAAGACAAGAAGATTTCAAATATTATGAAGCACATGCTTAAACTCACATTTTTTCGTTCAGTTTGTTATTAGACAAATTAACAATGACTGCCGAAAGAAACTGAAATTTAACAACGAACTTCAGAAAAAAGCAACTAACTTTACAGTAAAAATTGACACCAAAATATATCTTTATTTAATTTATTTTCTTTTATAAATAAATATTAAGAGCTGTGCACTATTCCAATAAATGTGCGTGTTATTTTATTTTGTTTGTGTTAATAATAACATCGCGATCTAAGTTTTTCTATTTTCCCGAGTTCGATTATTTTCTTGAGTTTTAAATTATTTTGTTCAATCCATTAAAAATTCGTCGAATCCAGGTTAAAATTTCACACACAAAAAAAATGGCTAAACAGGATCAAGCCAGACTTTTAATGAGAAAACTGTACTTAAGTACAAAGACAAATTCTAAACTGTATATTAGACCATTCGATTTAAGGCAAATGTGCCGACAGTATTTGTTGTGGCGCCAACTGGTTAAATCAAATTATAATTTTTTTGGAATACGAAGAAAGAAAAAGCCAAGTAAGTACAACATTTTAAAATTAAGTACAGATGACTTTTTGGATTTATTAAGCTCTTTAAATAAAGTGTACTTTCTTCATTTATGGTCTACGATATAAAAATAAAAATATATACATAAAAATAATAAAAATTTGACGTTTTTATGTCTATTTTTTATGATGCATAACGCTTAATTTCAATATCAGGACTATGATGTAATCGCAAAAATGTTAACGGATTAGGACCAAATATATTTGCAAAGTTGCTTGATTATAAATGTCTCGAAATTTTTGTCTTCAAAACAAAGTTGTCCTACAATGCAAGCATAAACTAATGTTTTGATTTTCTGGCAAAGTAAGCCAAAAACTAGAAAATAATCTATTCATAACTTATCATTACATTTCAAGATTCGGACGATCATGGTAACAAGTTACAAATAAAAATCATATCAAGATAAATAGGACCAAGCATCAATGTCTAATCAACATTTGAATATATTTCTTTATATAGCATGTCGTCTATTAGCGCGTTTCAAAATGGTTTTTCAGAATATGCAAAAATATTACTACTATATTATTAAAAAAATCATTTGAAATTCCTTTTTAAGGAATATAATAAAACCACAATGCTAAAGCAAGGTAACTCACAGCTTTTACTTCTAACGAGTAGTTCTTTCGTAATCTGGACGAAATCGAAATATTTTCTATTAGAATTTGAGTTTTTTGTGGGCATTGGGATTGAGAGATAATAAATGTGTTAACTTGTATTTTTACAAATAAATTAACTTGTATTTTTACAAATAAATTAACTTGTATTTTCTTTATAGAATTTATGAATTTGATCGATACCTCGTACATTACTTACTAGAAAGATGTTTCTGGGTGTCTTATGGAGATTCGGATCTTGTCTCTGATCTTCTAAGTGTCTTGTACGAAATAGATGGACATTTGGGGAAAATATTTTGTGGTCATGCCCTACCTATAAGACCTTTCTGTTCAAAGAAAAAGGAATCGGAGTCCGAGAATGACGAAATTCCTACGAGATATCCTTTGAAATCCACATGGAACATGGAATTATTACAAAAGCAAACTGTAATTTTGACTATTTTTTGTTTTGTTTTTAGGTAATTAAAATGGGCGATGCCTTGATATAACAGCATCTAAAAAAATCTTCTAAATTTTTTTTTTACTCAAAAGGTTTTCAGTTTATTAAATCAGTTTAATAAACTGAATCAGTTTCTTAAAATGGTTTTATTATGTTGTTAATTATGAAAACTTGTTAATTATGATTACTTGAAAAAATGTATTTCGAACAATAAAGTTTATAAGTTTTAACATTTAAAGGAAAGAGTGGGATTTTTAAAAATTCTATTAAAATGTAAAATTTTAACTGAAAACTTAATTTTTCTAAATTTTATGAAATTTTATTTCCATTACAGATAATAATAAATGACTCCTCCATACTTTCAATTTTATAATTTAGTACAATTTGAAAATTTTATATATTTTTTTATAATTTAACAAAAAGAAAAATATAGGAATTAAACCCCAAAAAATATTTAAACAATAGAAATGGTTTGCATAAATAATGATATTTAGTAAAATCCAAGGAAATGAAATCAACATAATCCAGCCATCACAATTCAACAACAAAACATACATTAAAATTCCTTTCCTTTCAAAAGTTGCTCAATTTCACTAGATTCACGCTTATACAAATGTCTTAAGTCTGTTAGTATATGAAATATTCTTCTATTACTGCTATATAAATGCTTACTATTATATAAATGCTCTGCATATTAAAAAAAAAAGTTTGACATTTTTTTACCCAACAAGTAATTTTTAAAGCTAATGTAAGTCTTAAAAATCAGATATGCTTTTACAGGTTAACTTATTTTGCAAACTTATAACTTTCGAACTAAGTTATTTACGATTTCTTCATTCTTCAGGAAAAACCTATTGATTACTTCATTAAGCATGCATACAGAAAGAAAACCCTTTTTGGTAAAATGCGATTTGGAGAACATTGGATCCTCAGGCACAAAATGAAGACAAATACAGGTGCCAATGAGTTGCTGCTTCTCCCACCCAGCTCAGTTTTCTTCATGGCTCCCGAGATATTGCGCAGGCTGTTGGAGCATGGATTGTTTGCCAATGCAGATTCTGACGATGAACACGTTGGCAGACTGCTGACTGGCCTCATTGGAATTTGGGCCACTGGTGGATTCGACGCAAGTACCTCAGATTCTAGCACGCCATTGTCTCAAAACACCGCCAAAGTGCTTGAAGGGGCGGCCATGTTGCTGAGGGCGGTCAAGTCTGTGGACATCTCTGTCTTGCTGCAGTTCCAGGGAGTGAGAATGAGGTCCGTGGTCATTCCGAACATCGTGAATACGGTGTCAAGTTTGAACATTCTGCCCATGCTGGAGACCCGGTGTGGCGGACTTCAGAAACTTCAGCACCTGTGCCGATGGCAGATACGAAAGCAGTTGTACGATTGTTGGCAGCTTCCAGGCGGTATTTCGTTCTTGCCGCTACCAAACGCCTTGCAGCAGTATTTGCATTTGAGAAAAGATTAAACAACATTCAAAATTTGAAAGGATTAAAAATTAAGATTAACATTAAGATTAGATAAAAATTAAAGATTGAGATTAGTACATTAAGAATTGATAAAAATTAATATGTGTGTACCCATATTCCTAGATTTGTTGTTGTCTTACATAAAACTATTCCCCGAGTTATTTTTTCAAAATAATGAGAGTTTATAAAAGATCATGCGTTCTTTTCCCCCTCATTAAACAGAAAAACACTTAAGAATAATAAAATTATTAAAGTCACTAAAATTCAATAAACTGCACTAAACGGCGGTTGGGAAATAGATATTGTAATTTTGGGCATTGTAATTTTTTTATTTTGTAAAAAAAACCCTAAAAAATTCCTTGAGCACGAAAACAAATCTAAATTTTGTAATCTAATAATAAAGCTGACATTATTTTTTACTTGTTTCACTTATAATTTATTCTTTTATTAACCCTACATCACCACCACAGCCCTACAAAATAACACACACAAAACGAAATTTCGAAGTTTTTCAAAAATCCTACAGCAGTTATTGAAAATGTTTTTGTGATGTTTCAACCATAAAATCAAAGGAGTTGTTAAAATTTAAAATAATACAAATAACTTGATTCATCGGGTACAAGATTAATTTCATACTTTAATTATTTATTCCAAAAGTGCTCTATCAATGAAAAATTTGCTTAGTGTTCCTGCATATAAAATTAAATTTTAATAATAAGTACATTTAATTAATTTAAATTAATTAAATTATTGGAATAATTAATTTAATTAATTTTAATTAATTAAATTTACTTAAACGTAAAATTGGCCTTTTGATCACATCTGTGAAATACATGAAATACAATAAGTAACTATGTGTATTTAATTTAAAAACGCAAGTTTTAAACACAACGTATACAAATCAAAGAATGATAAGATAATAGATAAATACCTTGTATTCATAAATTTTTCTGTCTTAGAGATATTGAACCAAATTCATCTGTGTTAATTTCTTAAATACGCGCGAGTTCACGGTGGTCAAAATACTTAACATTTTAAAGCACACTACTGCTAATCAACAAATAGTTTTTTGAAATATTAAAATAACACGTTTACTTCCCTTGTAAAATTCCACACACTTTTTAGAATCAAGTAGTATTACTAAGTAACCAGTTGACTGAGAATTTTTAAGTTCTAATTTACTTAATTTACATTTATTAAGTAACTAGCTTTTATAAGCCCGGCGTTGCACTAATGTACCCTTAATAACGGTGATTTGTTTTATATGCAAATTTTTATTTTTATGAAAATTGGTCCTCTCTCCACTGGTCAGCATACCATCAGGATATTATAATCTAATCGCATTCTGATATCAGCATTAATTAAAAAAATAAGTGGATGCCCGATTGTATCCAGGCTCTTCCTGGACTTTAAAGGCTTTCTCATAGCCCCCTGAAAAAATTGCCAATTTCATAAACAAGGAAAAATCTGACCCGGGATATATTTAAGGATAAAAAAACAGTTGAACAGTTCATTTGCTGCTGCTCACACAAACTTGCTATATGGAGAGAGAATTGCATTTCGAAGAAGTATTCAGCAGATCTAGAATAGTTATCACCTCTATACTGTCATGAGATATTGTAGAGAAAACCACCAAATTCTCCAAAACATGTTTCTATATTAATTCTTGGTCATCATCATACATCAAGTCTGTACAGTAATGACAAACGAAAGGAAACGAAACAGACATGCATCATTTTGTATGGCTGCAAAAGTTTTATAAAGTGCAAACTCCTTATTAACTTTGAAAATATTCCGCCATTTCTTCGTTTCTTAGCAATTAAAACATCAATTAAATTCAGTTCTGGGTATAGTTATGCTATAATGGCCGTTCTGTTCATTAGAGACTTTGACGAACTTCGAAATTTAACGTAGACCGGGTTGCTATACCTATCAATTTGCATAAAATATGAAGTGAAATGTTTACCACATTTGTTTGTTTTTGTTGCTTGGCAAGGTAACGCAAATTGCCAAACTGTCGAGAACGTTAATTATATAATAGCTGTTCCCTCCTATTCGGAAATATGATTAAAATCGAGTAGAAGAAATCTAACCCAGCATAACAAAATGAAATAATAGTTATTTATGCAACTAGTGTGAAAAGTAAGACGAGCGAGTGAAATAAATTCACGAGTTTAAAAAAAGGCTATTTTCAACGTGTTGTCATACACTATTTTTTATAATAACGTGAAAAAAGTATTTATTAAATTGGTATTTATTGATTGGCTTATTAATTATTTTATTATCACGTTCAAATGATTTGAAGGTGATTATTTATATTAAAGATTATTTTAAAATCACGTGCAAAAAGTATTTCTTAGTTTGGCATTGGAAATAAGACGCCAAATAAAGAATCACGTTCAAATAAAGAATTTTACACCAATCACAAAGCCGCCGAATAAAATATCACGCTCAAATAAAGAATTTTACATTAATCAGATGCTCTTATTTACTTTGTCGCACTAGTGCGTAAAAGTAACTTTGAAACACGATTTCGTTAAAAGTATCACTTTTGCCACGATTATTGATTTGAAAAAGTTAGTTTTTTTGCACGATATTATAAAAATATCTATTTATTTATTGATTTCAAATCTTTTTATAATGTCGTGCAAAAAAAACTAACTTTTTCAAATCAATAATCGTGGTAAAAGTGATACTTTTAACGAAATCGTGTTTCAAAGTTACTTTTACGCACTAGTGCGACAAAGTAAATAAGAGCATCTGATTGGTGTAAAGTTCTTTATTTGAGCGTGATATTTTATTCGGCGGCTTTGTGATTGGTGTAAAACTCATTATTTGAACGTTATTCTTTATTTGGCGTCTTATTTCCAATGCCAATCTAAGAAATACTTTTTGCACGTGATTTTAAAATAATCATTAATATAAATAACCACGCACCAACGTTTTCGGGTTTTTTTTTCTTCAAAAGAGAATTTACTTTTTGCCTGGTTAATTTTCAATGCCAATTTAATAAATAATTTTTTTTGCACGTTATTATAAAAAATAGTGTATGACAACAGGTTGAAAATAGCATTTTTTTAAACTCGTGAATTTATTCAACTCATTTAAAAAAGCCTTACTTTTCACACTAGTTGCATAAATAACTATTTTATAATATCGTGCAAAAAAACTAACTTTTTCAAATCAATAATCGTGGCAAAAGCGATGCTTTTAACGAAATCGTGTTTCAAAGTTACTTTTACACACTAGTGCGACAAAGTAAAATAAGAGCATCTGATTGGTTTAAAATTCTTTATTTAAGCGTGATATTTTATTCGGTAGCTTTGTGATTGGTGTAAAATTCTTTATTTGAACGTGATTCTTTATTTGGCGTCTTATTTCCAACGCCAATCTAAGAAATACTTTTTGCACGTGATTTTAAAATAATCATTGATATAAATAATCGTACTCACGTAAGAACGTGAGTTTAATTTCTAGGATTGCTATATTTGAATATCATTATTTTATCTAAGCTTGTAGTTCCAGAGATTTAATCGATGCCTATCTTCTTTACGTAAAAAAAATTAGCACGTGAATTATTTTTGAACCAGTGAGATTTGATTTTTCACGTAATTATAAAAATAAGTGTATAAAACACTTGCGAAAAGTAAACTTTTTAAGACACGTGTCATTATTTCACGAGCGATGTACGACTATTAAGGCTTCGAAAAGTAAGGCTTTTTTAAACGAGTTGAATAAATTCACGAGTTTAAAAAAGGCTATTTTCAACGACAAAAAAAGTCGTTCATTTTAACGTAAATTTACTCCACACCATTACGAAAGTTCCTTTATACGAAATTCATTACGAAAGAACCCTAGCATAGAGAAAGAACTTTCGTAATGGTGTAGAGTGAATTTACGTTAAAATGAACGACTTTTTTTTGTCGCTTTTGAAGAGGTGACTATCTCTGCTTTGTACTAAAGTGCAAAAAAGAATAATATGCCGCTATTTTGTGATTTTATGTGGGAAAGACTGCACTTTTCATCAAGAAAATCGGTCAATGCATGTCTCTAAATCCACGAATTCGTGCTAAAACTTTAAGGTGATTGACTGGTAGGTATTCGGTTCGTATTTGGAGATGTAAATTGTACATTTGAAGCAAATATGATTTGAATAAATATTTAAAGTGTCTATATTGTCTTTTTGGTGTAAAATTGAACCAATATCGTTATTAAATCTGTTAAGTTCACCGGATATCGTGTTTTTCAATTTATCAAATTAAATCCATCAATAAATATGCGAAATTAGGCCATTATCTACTTTAATATTAGCATAATCTCGTATTTGTGTCTAAACTTTTGCATCATACAAATTTTTATTTTATGAAATTTTTTTTTATAGCAAATCAAACAATTATGTTTCAATTATAGCATTTCAAAATATTTATTTAATATGTTTATCGGTGTTTTGTAATTCTACTATCACAATTCTAAATTTTACAGCTAAAAAACGTCATTGTCTAAACTTTTGCATCGCAGCGTATATACAAAAAAACTCATATACCAGAGGATTAATCAGTGCAACTTACTGGTGCCGAAGAGCTGCAACCCGAGGAATCGTGGTCATGGAAGGAATGGATACCGTGATCGGCCATCGCGGAGGATTTCCGGAGAGTGTTTGTGTGTCCAACAATTTAGGGAGGTGGACACGAGCCCGGATGTTCTAAACTTGGATATTGGGATGGGCTTTATCGCAACATTGACACAAACTAAAAGGAAAATTGATTGTAGATGTATGGCGTTATCATGGAGATGAACAGACCCCATAGACCTAAAGCAGTAGCTCGAAATCCTAACTTCTATGAAAGAATTGCATTGCTATGTGAGCATGTTTTCACCAGGTATGAAAATAGTAATAATAACAAAATAAGACAATCTGCAAGTTAAAATATCATCCGATCATTTAATTATTAGGGGAGACCGGGTCTAGTTGATACATTTCTTACTTTCTGATTTTTGTAACTTTTTTCTGTCAATATTTTGAAACAAACTAAGTGTAGTTAGTAACTATAACTGTTTGGCTAACGGCTAAGATTTTTATAATCTTAATAGAATTGAATTTGAACTGACAAAAAAATGTTTTTCAAATGTTGCAATATGTATCAACTTAACCCGATCTGGGTAAAGTTGATACGGCATTGGGTCAAGTTGGTGCGCATATGAGTAAGCTGAGACGGTGCTAGGAAATATTTAAATATCTAATAAAAAATTACAATAATTACGAAAAGTGTTTTATTTTACAATACAAATAGGTTTTTAACTTTATATGATACAAAGTTTTACATGATAGGGCCTACATTGATTGTAACTGATTACTCCGAGTCTGAGAAATTGGGATCTGATTGACAATTGAAACACGTGTAAAATGGATTGTCTTCAGCACATGCGATGTGTGCCCACATCTTACAGGATATGCATTGTATCCGTCCAGGCCAGGCTTTGATGTTGAATATGTTTTGAAGCACACCAAACAAAAAGACACTTCGCCTTCATCAGAGTCCGATTCTTCTTTTTCAAATTTTCTTCGTTTCTCTCTTTTTACAAAAGTTAGAAATGATGGCCCCGTCATCCAACCAGATGGATGTGCCCTGCCGATACACCCTGGTGGTCCTCCCTTTATAAAATTTTCTTTGAAGAAAACTCTAGGGAAAATAAAAAGATGCGGGATAGTGTTGCCAATGGCACTAACAGCAGTTGCAATTGTAACTGTTTGTCCTCGCTCGGCTGAAGTAGCTTTTGCAACTTGACGAATTCCTTTTTAAGCTACGATTTTGCTGGGTCTTTGGACGGTTTGCACGCCAGATTCGTCTACATTCCACACATCCTTACTTTGAAATTCGTATTTTACTAACACTTTTTTAAGATTTTCGAAAAACGTTGAAACGTTGTGCCTGTTGAAGCTTGTCGCTCGACTAAGACTAGTCGCCTCTGGTTCCCTCAGAGAAGAATAGGTTTCCTTTACAAAAATTTAGAAACCATTCCGCAGTTGCAATTTTAGCATTTATCCAGGTGTCTGGCATCTTTATTTGGTTAACTAGTGCCAGTTCATAGGCCAGCTCTCGAACATTTTTTGGAGTCAATCCGTAGTAAATTTTAGAGCTTGTTAAAGTATATCTGCTAAGCTCCTCCTCAAGTTCGTCAGTCAATATTTGTCGATGTTTAGCATAACCCATTTTTACAACCTCGTCAGTAGCCTCTGGCGTTTCAAGGTTTTTTTCCTTTTTTGTCTTGAACCTGTAAAGAGTCATTTTGTCTATATTAAAGGTTTTGGCCGCTTCCCTTATAGACATTCTGCCATTTCAAATCTCTTCATAAGCTCTTCCAAAAATATCAATTGGTATTTCGCCTCTTGTAGTTTTTTTCTTGTAGTTTCTTGGCATCTGTAAATAAATGCAACATAGGAAAATTCGTGTGGGTTAAGTTGATACACCGTATCAACTTGACCCCAAAGAAGCGTATCAACTTGACCCAACCGTCGCCATTACACTAAACGACAAAATACGGGAAACCAATAACACCTAGAACAAAGTCTACTAGGTTACATTCTTACCTTTATAGCATGTAACAATGTGATGTTATTGATAACACAATCCACTAACAAGTAAACTTTCAATAACACTTCAAAACCAGGGGTAAAAAATTACTTTTAAAGCTCACACAAAAAACCAATATTTAATTCACAACTCATAGAACCGTCCTCAACAACCTCCTCTCAGTGCTCACGCGTGGTTGCTGAGGACGGACCGGCCGTCCAGTCAAGCGAGTACCCACTTGTTTGTGTCTGCGCATTACGGAGTTATTTTGACTGTATCAACTTGACCCTGTATCAACTAGACCCAGTCTCCCCTAATTGATGCAGTTTAAAAATAGTGTCATATGTCAATAATTAACTGTCATTTTAAAACTTCAAAAATAATAGCTCAATAACCAGATGAACTTTTTTTTTTATCTTATCATCCAGTTTGCAAAGGGAATCTATGGTCGTTTCTGTGGTGCAAATTAATAAATTATTGGCGAATGATTTGGCGCTATTCTGAAGTGGAATCGCTGTTGCCAGAACGGTATCCCATTAAAAACGTTACTTAAAATGAAAATGCGAAAGAGAAAAATTTAAGTTGGCTTGCCAATCAATGGTTAAAATTTAAATAAGTCACGACCCACATCGTAGGATAGGAGTGAGGTCCGATTTGCTTTCAATCGACTTGGCGACTTTCAGAAAGCTTCACTTTTCCCCTTCAAAGGAAAATGGTAGTAAGATAGTGTTGGTTGTAGTACTTTTGAATACAAATACAAAAATTGTCGACCAACAACAGGCCAGAGGCCCAGCAAGGTTGGTCCAAAATATATCTAATTCTTTACTAGTTTCCAATAACTACCGAGATTCTTTTTGAAGGGAAGGCTTTGTCTCGAGAATGTCTATAACCATTTTAATTTTAGAAACATCACGGTTAAAATAGAATGTTTTATT
The DNA here is from genome assembly GCA_019343175.1 of Oedothorax gibbosus. Taxonomy (NCBI): domain Eukaryota; kingdom Metazoa; phylum Arthropoda; class Arachnida; order Araneae; family Linyphiidae; genus Oedothorax; species Oedothorax gibbosus. The sequence continues at coordinate 26,601,532 of CM033279.1, forward strand.
TTAAATAAAAATTGAAAAAGTTATATTTCTTATCACTGTTTTAGATAACTCACTCACACTTTTTTTGTTGTGTTAATCTTAATAAATACTTAGTTATAAAACTAAAGGAATAAGGAACTATTCAGTGAAATAAATGACAATTGTAGAGTATTATCTATTCTAGATCTCCGGTATCACGCAAAATGTATGGTTGTAAAGAACGAAAAGACAATTTTAGAGTTTAATTTTTTTTAAAGGCTTTATGTTTCTGTTCAATAGATTTTTCCAAAGCCAAAATGTGTTTATCTTCCTCAGAATTTAAATTGTCTTTGAATAAAAATATGAATGTTTATTCTTTCATATGAAGTTTGTATGACATGCATTTCTAAGAGATACATAGTGTTTTTCGAATAAATTAGAATGAAAAAATGTTCTAAAACTATCGATACTTATTAATAATATAATTATAAATATAATGAGCGTCAACCATCAAGTACAACTTATGTAAAAAAAATTACCGCAATTCCATAAAGTTTGTTTTGTTGGTTTATAAATTAATATTTTTTCTTTTATTTAAATACGGATGTTTTTTAAACTTACAAAAATGAGGTTTTTGATGATTTTTTAATATTCATTTTGCCTTTATCTTGCAAAGAAAATTATAAATACGTGGAAATGTACGAGTAGATAAATACAGTAATTTTTCTACTAAAATTCATAGAAACGAATGAACACAATAGAATATAATATATAATTTTTCTTTTTGTGACAATTAATTATTTTAACTGATGTCAATGTGAAAGTTCTAGTGGATTAAAGTTGACATTTTCCCATATTCCTGATGGATTAATCATCATACTAAATCTCTTTAGAATTGAGTAAGTTAATGAATTTACTATTTTATTGTGTATTTGAAATCGTTTTGAAAACGTTAAAAATAAATGTTCAATAAACTTTGTATTAACACTTTAAAAACCATCCTTTGTGTGTTAATTTGTGCTATAAAAACGCTTAGGATATCAAGTACTATCATTGTTTTTTAATAATAAAATTTTTCGGTGCATGACAATAGTGGAATAGTGTATCTAATAAAGTAAAAATCTCAATTTAGAAATTTTACCAATATCGTTGATACTTTGTTATTTTAGATGATTCCACTAACACTGTTCGAATCGTCCTCATTAAGTGTCTTTAGTTACTGAGAAATCGGAATACCACTGAGTGGTATATGTGAAATCGCGAATTTCACATATACCACTCAGTAAATCAATACATATAAAGGTAATCATATACCCTTTAAGGTAATTCAATAAGTTTAAAACCTAGAAAGTTCTATAGAACAAACCCCTTTGCGCATGTGCGATTTTCTTAAAAACTTAACGTTTAATGTTAATTTTACCAGTTAAATTTTACGTAGACCAATATATACAGAAACTGAAATAAATTATAACGTTGTAACTTATTTGAGCTTTGAAAGCTAGTCCCCAGTGGAGGTAAATTATTCTCCAATCTCACACTTTATACAAATATTCTTTCCAACTTGCTTCAGTAAAAATCCCACTATAACATTAATCTGTATTGCAGAAAGTATGTGACATTTTTACTGGAAGATTTCCTATGTCCGTTTCTGCTGAAATTAAATATGTATGAAAAGAGCGTAATGGGAAATACTTCTATGGACATATCCCTTACTACATTTAGCGAATCATATTGCTTGTTTCTTTATTGAAAGTTCACAGTGGGAGGCCTGAGTTTGGTTTTACACAACATAAACGGTGGAAGCAGTTCAGCCGTTCTATAGTTTTAGCGAGGAAATATGTTTTTGTCTTAAACTCATATAAAATAACATTCATTCTGGTTTCCATTTGGACTGTTGTTACCTAGGGAAGGAGAGAGAAAAGAATAAGAACTATTGTACATATTATTAGACACAAAAAATAAGGTAAAATTATTTTGATATTAATACTAAATATAATTTTTTTAATCCACTTTCTTGAATTCGTAAGATTGAAGCAATATAATGTCTGTAGAATTATATGATTAATCATTGAATATGAAAAAAAAAATGTAATTAGTAACTTACCCCCAGATTTTTATTGCATAGAAACGTATCGAAATAAATTTCAGGGGCCTTTTTCAAGGCCCTTCTTTCAGGCCCAAATTTCAACCATTTTCATGTAAACAGATATTAGCATTTTAGCTACAGTTTCAAAATTCTTAACTAATATTTTTAGGTAATGATAGCTGGAATATTTAGTCTCTCTCCAAAGACTGAGAAAAAATACTGGCATGAATTAAAATGCATAAAAAAGCAAAAATTAAGTCTAAGTAGAAAACTTTTACATTCATAATGAATTTATATCGTATCCGTATATAAATGTATCCGTTTATAAAGGGTTTTCTACGCCTGTTTAGTACTCTTAGAATTGGTACCGGAGGAGGGGATAAGGTTAACTACCCCCTTTATGCTACAAAAAATATCTATAGATGCAATTAGAAAGTTCAGAAGAAAAAATGAATTTTTATTGTTCTTAACTAGTTTTGATAATTACTCCAATTACTTCGTCAATTGATCGCATTTTTTTAACGTACTTAATACTTAAAGTTTTGGGTGAGTTTTTCAACTCCTTTAGAGAGCAAATTTCATTTGTATGCAATTGAGTAGTTATAATAATTTTTTTTTTACTTTCTTTAATTTTTTTTTGTATATTTATCAAAATAAATTTAATATAGTGGCCAAACATAAGATTATATAGTATATAAATTAATGCCATGGACTTTTTCAAATCAATTCTCTAGTTTTTGGTAATTTTTAAAAATATTTTCCTTTCAAAGAAAATGTTTAATTGCTCTACTTCGAGATCCTACCGTATCCCCTGGTGAAATTGGCGTTAGAGTATCTAACTCTCAACTCCAAAGAGACAATTTGTACCTCCCTTAATTATGGGAGCCCTGAAGCGGGTCCTTTCATTAACTCTCTTAATTTGAATCCCGAGCACTTATACCGCGGACGACAAAAAACAAATCGCAACAGCAAAACAAAGTTGGATGCGCGCGCTCTCTGGGTTGGATGGGAATTTATGTTCTGTAGCGAAAGCAGCTTAAATTTGTTTCTGTTCTTTCGAAAATTTTTTTGTCCCCTTAAAAATTTGATACCTTTTTATTAGATTGAGTTAGCAATTACTATTTTGTCTTAGAGATTTAATTTATTTTTATTCAAATTGTCAAATGAATATAGGGGAACTAAATCGTATGTAAGTTATTTGTAAACAAATTGTTTAAATATTAAGTTTTTAAATTATTAAGTTATAATCTTTTTTTTTTGGAAATAGGTCACCCCCTAGCTAAAAATAATAAAAATAGACAACCAAAATCTTAATAACGTTAAGAAAAAGAGAGTATCTATTAACAAGTAACATTACGTAACACATTTTTAAAAGCATTTGGTCCTAGATGGGAAAGTACCAATTTTTAAAAAAATTAAAGTGCTTAATACTAATATCAAAATAATCTTTTAAATAGCTCTTGTTTTTTGAGATATTCATATTTTTTTGTGTTGAAGGGAAAAAAAATGATGTTAAGTTTTTCTCAACAAAGGTACTAAGCGATTCTTTGTGAAATTTGTGCTGCTGTGAACGAATCTGGTTTTCGTTTCCCTCTACCTCTATGGTTTTGTCATAATGTGACTTTCCATCTGAAAAAGATGCATTTTGCCGTTTTTCTGAGACTGATAATATAACAATCTTAAATAATTTCTACTTTCTCAACGGCTTAATCTTTAACGACTTTTAAAAAGCGAACTTTTTGGGAGTTAGTTTTTTTGTCAATTCTTAAAACATAAATATTTTCAATTGTTTGAAAATTTTAAACCTAAAAACCGTTATCCCAATAATGCAATATAACCTGTTGAAACCGGGGTGTTTTTTTATAAAAAAAAGTTGGGACCTGCATCAAAGAAGTATAATTTTTTTTTATGTTTTAAGAGTTAAAACAAATTAATTCGAATTTAGTAGGCGCGTTTTTTACGCAAATGTTAAGGGTAGCCACAGAAAAAAACAGAAAAAAAAATCGATTTTTTCAGGTAAAAACCTTACAATATGAGAAAAGCGTTTGAGGTAGAAACATAGAAAAACCAGATTCATACTCAGCGTCAAAAGCTTTACTTGAGAATTGCCCATTACGTTTTTTTAAAACAAACTTTAAATATGTAAGTTGTTTTTGAAACTGGCCTAATTCATCTTTCAAATTCTGCATAATATTTCAATGAAGTGATCTCCTTCACATAATATATTAACTTATGATATTAAGTAAATTGCCAATTCATTCCATAATAATCTTCCGGCAACATTTGATAAAAAGTTAGAATAAATTCTTTATTTCAAAAACAAATTAAAAGAAGCTTTATGTATGCTACCATTTCATTTTAAACGTGTAGTGTGTTGAATGTTGGAAGGATTGTATTTATTGAAAGGGTACAAATTTTTCGAGTATCAGGGTAATTCTAAAATTTAAATACTAGCCCTAATATCAATTGTCATTTACTATGATATCATTGAAAAATAATTTCTTTCGATATGTTTGATAATTTAGTTGGTTATAAAGTATTGGATATGTGATTAGTAAATTTAATTTTTTTTATTTTCAGAAATTTTGAAATATTTCATTTGTAAATGCATTTATATGTTTAATTCTTGTTTTAGTTTATTATTATAATATAGATTCTTAAACTCTTTTATTTTCTTTCGTTATTTTTTTGTTGGGAGAGGTAGGCCGTTAGTTCTCGGGGGACGGCACATCTGTATTGCCATCAGGGTTGGAAATTCACGGTCGCTAGTCGCAAAATGCGACCAGCTATTTCGATTTTGCGACACCAAAATACATTTAGTCGCAGTTATCGCGACAATAGTTTTTCGTGAAGTCGTCAATACTAAATTTTTAGAATGTGGTTTCTAAGAATCTCGCCAAAAATAATTATCTTGAAATCAGAAATCTTCACCGATCCTAAATTTTTCAAGCCATAGAAACTCCAACAGAAACTTTAAAAAACTCAGAGGACCGTAATATCCACAAACTTCGGCTGTAGTAAACTGTGATTTCTTAAATTTTGGAACTCCAGTTACTCTATAATTTAGAAACGCTTGTGATTCCATAAAATGGCGAAACTCCGGTGACTCTATAAACACGCTACGCCGCCGGCTACCTTAAAATCGTCCAGTTGGGTTCTGTACACTCCAAAAATAGTGGAGAAAGTTTTACATAAAGTTATTTTTTTCATATTAAAAAAAATGCTCTTAGGTAATGTGCATTTGTTCCTTAAAATAGTCGCACAGATTGCTCCTAAATATTTCAATTAAATTTTGAACACTGATTACCATTACATAAAAAAATAATAATGGGGGCTGGGGAGCCCAGTCGATTAAGGCGTTCGCCTTGCATGCGAAAGGTCCTGTGTTTGGGTTTGGGCATCGCTATAATAACTGCCGATCTATAAATGGCCCGACAAAAAATGTCCGACAAATAATACCCTGTGCAGAGGGGTGCACGTTAAATATGATTCAAAGTCCCAACGCTGCGTATACGACGACGCCCTTAACTGTTGCGTTGGGGGCCAACTCAGGTGTCGTCACTTGACGTTGGTTCTAAATTACGACACCCGTCACCGATAGCCCTCGTGTAGCTTTAGTGTGGCGATAATTCAAACTAAACTAAAAAAATAACACCCCATTATTGGCCACTAACAAGAACATATGCCCCGCACCCCTTCATTCCTCCCAGAGCGGACAGAGTGTAGAAAAGAAAGTTGTGAGTCCGCCCCTTTTGCACCCACCAGTTGAGCCTTTCCCAAAAGCCCAGGAATCCAGGATCTCTAGAGAACTCCCGTTTCCCACTTCAGGATGGGGGCAGACGGGAGACGGACACCGGAAGGGTAAGACACTCCTCTTTTCTGAGACACGCACGCACTCATGCACCGCTCATTTGCGAATCATGTTTTTAGTCCATTTCCGTGCATACGCTTACGCACATGTAAACTAGTCAATTTTTATGTTAAGTAATGTTTTTCCATGATATGTTTATTACAAATCTGGTATTTTTTTTATTAGTAGTTTTTCTTGGTGGTTTTTAAGGGAATTAGTCGGTGCACTCCTTTTTGTGGCACATGCATACACGCTAATGCGTTTGAAGAATTCTTTCTTTTTATTCTATTTTAGTGCATACACAAGTCAAATTTAATGTTTTATGTGATGTTTTTACTCAATATATTTATTACAAATCTAAGTTTGTTATTAATAATAGTTTTATTAATATATTTTTGGGGGGGTTTTTAAGAGGGTTAGTCGGTGCACTCCACTTTCGTGACACAAACATGCACTCTAATGTGTGCTAAGATTTTGTTTTTCTACTTTTGTACTCGTGCATAGATAAATTAGTTAAGTTTTTTTCTCGTTTACCTATAATTAATCAAAATTTCTAAAAAATACTTTTTACTAAACAAATATTGATGTTTAATGAATAAGTCGGTGTTGGTCCTTTTTTGAGACACATACTAACATGTTCTTGCTAATGCTACTAATGTGTAGTTTTCTCTTATCTTTTGTTCACATATAAATTTGCCCATTTTAATAAACGTTTTTATATATTTATTATAAATGCATATTACTTTTATAAATACTGTTATATTGTTGAATTGATGTTTTTCAACAAAACCAATTTTAAAAATATGCAATTTTTTCAATAAAAATTCTGAGTATTGTTTTTCAGCAACCATCAAATATTTTCTCCTTCTTCCAGATATTCCTTAGATTTTGGTTAACAGGGTCGGCACTGTACCAAGTTAAATAGAAATTGAAATAGATGATATAATTTTTATGAAATTTGGTAGTTTCGTACGAATTTATCAACAAAATAGCTAAAAAATTATTAAGGTTTTTTTAATAGTACTAGATTTTCTCACTTTTTCTGTGTACTCTATTTATAACTGTGTAGGAAATATATGTTGATGATTAATAACTAATGTTTCTAAAAATTATGACCTTGAACGTGGGCGGATACCTTAAGCTTTTTAAGTAAAGTTTTTTTCTATATATTTTAAAAAAATCTTGTTTTTTATTAATAGGTTTTTTTTTTTGAAGTTTTTAAAGTTAAGTCGGTGCATTCCTCTTTTGGGACACATGCTTACACGCACTGCTATTGCTTTTAGAGATTACTAGTAATTTGCTTTTGTGAACATGCACAAATAAATGAGTAAAATTTATTATTTCGCTAATTTTAGCTTCCACACTACGTTTATAACGTAAAAAGTGGAAGGTATTATAATCGTTCAGTCCGTCTGTCTGTCCGTCACCCACTTTCATAGCCCAAACTACAAATGCTACGGACAAGTGTGATACGTCAAAAAAAAATTCAGCGCATCGAAATTAGAATACATTGAAAATTTCAGAAAAAAGAATTCGAAGTACTTCGAAAAATTTAATGCTCATTTAAAAAGCATAGGAAGCCATTTTTATTAGAATTTAATCATTATTGCCATTCGCAACAATCGATCGAGAAACTTTAATTCTTTTAGACAGTAAATTAAATAAATTTATTTTTGCGACATCGATCAGTTTGAAATGGTGTCAAATATATTTAACTTCAGATTCTTTGTATGTTGATATGAAATGTTTTCATTCTATTTAAAAGCGAGGAATATTACATATTTATTCTTTGAAATATAAATTAATTTTTGCAAACGATACGTAATAATTATTGAATTTTCGAAATAAAATAAATGAAACTAGCCAAATTTAGCATGCAAATGTTTAATATAGAATTAATGCTGTGTTTGGCGCCTTTTTACCTGTTAAACACAACTGTTGTGTGGAAGCGGGTTAAGTGACAGATTCTGTCACAAACCTAAAATTGTTTATTTTTAGTATTGCTGAAAATTATTGAAATAACTTTTCTTTGATGATGCTCAATGAGTAAGTCAGCTTTAATGGCTCTGGTGACTCTCCTTCCGAGACATATGCAAGTACACACTGTTCCTCCTATTGATGCATGTCTTTTCTATTCGTTGTACACATGCACCTATAAACTACTAGATTATGTTGTTTAAAAGAAGGTAGTATTTATCGACATATTTATTACTAATCAAGATAAATTTTACAAAGACTTTTTGTTTTGGAGTTTAACGGCAAGTCGGGCATTCTTCTTTAAGACACGTGTAATACACAAAAGTAAAGCGGTGGAGGTTTTCTTTTTTTTTACTTTTATGTGCATGCGTGTATAAATTAGTAAATTTAAATATTTGGAGTGTGGTTTTATTCTCGATATATTCTTTACTAATCAAGATTATCATTTAAATACTTTATTGTATAAATTTATTATTTTAAAATATGTTTAATCTATTCACACAAGTAGTTCAATTTTTTAAAATATGTTTTGGTTCAGAGTCATAATTCGCTATTTAAAATTCACAACTAATGGCTGCAGAATGATTTTTTTATGTCTCTTTGCAGTAATTGCATTCTACAAAAAACTATTTATTCAATTAGGTTTAATTTTTTAAAAATATTATTTTCAGATTTTGTTTCTTATTTGCAAAATGCAAAACATTTGTTAAATCATTTAAAGTTTCATAGTGTGCTCAGGTTGAATGTGCTTTTTATATAAAGTTCATTGTGATATGGCTTTTTTAATATCATTTGGGATATAGGAATAATTTTCCGTATAGATAACAATTTTCTTATTACATAAAAATATTTTTAAATGAAACACACACACACACATCTTTTTATGTTAGTTGATTGTTTATTAAAATTATTCTTTACAAACTGTGACGCATCTTTATTTTTATTAGACGCTGATTGCTTTTTAATTTAATATATTCTTTACTAGCAAATTTATACCCGTTCTTCGCACGAACTAAAAGAATATCAAATCGATCCAAGTATATGTGTCATTTAATTTGCTATAGGATAATAAGCTTTGCCTTTGTTCCCGTTCATTATGAAGAATAAAAACCCTTTACTTATATTGCTTTAAAATTCCAAAATAAAAATACGTCACCATAAAATGCACATACTCATATAAAAAAAATCTTCCTCAATAGGAATTTACTGTCATTGCAATTTTTCTGATAAATTCAAAATTAATCATAATTGTATAACAATGTTATTTCACGTCAAAACCTCCATTCTGGGTTTTTCCTGAAGGTAATGGCAAGAAAATAAAAGCAATTTCAATTTTAATTAATTTTTGTGTTCATTTTAATTTCTTCTGTCGAATGGCAACACGAAAGGGAAAAAATGATCGGATTTGAGCGAAAGTGGTGTATTTTTTTCAGAAAATTAGAATTTTCTATAAAAATGGAATAAATATGAAAAAACTAAGCCTCAGGTGCACACGCTGGTATTAAAGGGAATCTATATTAAAATTTTCGAAGTTTTGAAGGCAGTATAAGTAGGTCTTTCACGGTTCACAGACAAACAGACAGACTCTTTCTTTTATTATTATAGATTAACAAACTTTTATCAAACAACTTTTTAACTTTTCTTGTTGAGTTTTTTTATTAGAAAATAAAATTGTTAATTATCTATATTACTAAAAATCTTGGTAAGTCTTGGGCTTAAAGATTTTCGTTTAAAATAAATTGTTAATACTTTATTGGAAAATTAAGTAGTAAAATGTACTTAAATAGGCAATTGAATTATGTTTAGAATTACTATAATACTACATTAACAATTTATTACATTAATACTATTTGTAATAAAATAATATAGTACTTGTACCCATTATGGATACAGTGCTCTCAATATAGACACCCCTAATATCTTTAAAAGTTAAATTTTTAAGGGGGGTCGGATGGGTGTTTTGGTCAAAAATGTCGATGTTCTGTTTTTCATTTTTTTTTAATCTGCATATCTTTAGCTTTAATTAAGACCAAGATTATCAATTTCTGTTCAGTGGTTGTCTTTTTATAAGTATTTTTCAGAAACTCTGTACATCAGTTCTTACCTATACCTTACTTTTCTTTTGCGTTTCCTGAAATATAAGGTTTTTCAACAGTTAAGAATATTTTTCTCAGGAACTATATGAGATATCATCATGATTTTTTTTATTTTGTTCCTTACATATAGCTCTTTGATTTAAACTGAGGAAATTTAAATATATCTTCTAAAAAAAAATATATAACTTTAAATCTGATTTTTTTTGTGTTTTTCAATACATATTTTTTTAAAAATCACTGTAAAAGTATTATTTGATACTTTGAAATATCCTCTCTCTCAGTTTAAATTAAAGAACTATATGTAAGGAACAAAATATTAAAAAAAATTATAATGATATCTCATATAGTTCCTGAGAAAGCTGTTCCCAAAGTTAGGCAAATTAACATGGGCGAGATGGAACTATCCGACCCGAGAGATAGTACAACAAGTCCTTGAAGAAAAGCAGTTAAAAAATATTTTAGCCTAGAAAGTGCATTAAAGCGCGATGTTCGCCCATTCAAAAGTAATTTGTATTTTCGTGGTGTGCTGATCTTAATAATAGGAAAGTTTAAATTCTTATGATTGAATAATTACTTTAAATATTTAAAAGTGGAGGGTTTTAGAAAGTTTATAAAAATATTTTCGATTTATATCACATATATTGCTTGATAATGTTTTATTTGTATATTTATTATAAGATTTAGAACATTGAAAAATGCATTTAAATAATTAGAACTCTATAAACTTATACTTACTTACTCTTTTATGCACAAAAACTTCTTATCAAGATTTTCAAGCACGTAGTAAGGTGCGAGACATTTATTTTGCATTGCAAATAATTTAACGTAAATGTATAACAGGTTTTTATGCATTAGCTACCTAGAGCATCCATAAACTATTTTTCATATTATATTGAAATCGTACAAAATAGGACCTGTCCAATTTTGAATCCCAGTTCCTCTCTTTTACGATCATAATTCGATAAGTTACGCTAAGGAATATTTCAATCACTTTTACGAAATCTTGCTAAAAATGGAAATAAGGCTTTGTAAATATTTGTAGCCGAGAAAGTTGTTACTGATGAAGGTATTGATTGCCCATCAACTAAAATAATAGAAGGAGGGAAGAGGGTTTCTAACTTTTAATTAATTTATGGGCTAATTAATTGAGGGTTTTAGATGGTTTTTTTTCTAATTTTTCGTGTCCAGAGTATCTTTGGAAACTTCAAAGTTTGAAAAATCTCTGTGTAAATGAAGGGCAATTAATACTTTCATCAGCAGCTGCTTTCTCAGATACAAATATCGAATGTCAATTTCAATTATGTGTGGTAAAAAAATAATTTACTAGAACGTCAGTTGTACGAAGCATGACGAACATTGAGCTTAAAGTTTTACGAGTTATCCTGATGTGCTCTAAATTAAAAATTTGATATTTAATAAGGGTGAAGTAAAAAAAATCAATTTAAAAAACTATAACTATAAGAAAAAGTATAACTATAAAAAAAACAAAAGTATAACTATAAGATATAATGCGTTCATTCATTGGCGATTTGTGAGAATCGTAAATTACATTGGTCGAAGTCGCCAATGAACGTTCCGGACCCTATATCTTAGTTATACTTTGGAGAATGCGAGTTTCGTGATTAGACCCTTCATATATACTATTGTGCTAAATAATTTGTACATTGAGTTTCTATCGCCCATGGAAACTAGAGCTACTGGACTAGCCCTAGTCCGTACAGAACAGTTGTGAAAAGCCATAGTTTGGGCGAGTTGGCAACCGCATTTTTTTTTTTGCCTTCCGTATCAATATGGTACCAGGGCTGTAGGGAGCCTAGTGGTCAGCGTCTCGGTCTCGAGATAGGAAGGTCCCGCGATCGAGTCCCGGTACCACTGAAGACCCACCGAGTATATGCGGAGTACGTGCTCGTTAAATCTGTTCGGTCCGAAAGTCCTGTGGTCGGTCATTGCGCAGTTCACCACGGGTACAGGTCTCTGGAGACTATTCCCCTCCCCTTCAGGGACATGTCTAAATTGTGGAGGTGGCGATAGATGGCAGCATCTGTCTTGCATGTGTGTGTATGTCGTGTCCGTCCTTCTTGACGAAGGTTTATAAGTGGGTCTCTGTGACCAAACACACAAGCCTGAAAATATATGTCTACCAACCTACCTCAATATGGTACCGATTAAGTGCCCTTTGGCCAGTAGCTATCCACAGTGCTTTGGCAATTGCATATTACCAAGTTTATCCCAATCTTAAGTACAAAAGTAAGGATCCGACTCGGCGGCGCAACGGTTAGGGAGCTAGCCTTTGGAGCCCCTGGGTTCGGGTTCGAATCCCGGTAAGGCATGGCTGTTTGTGTTTGTCGAGTATATGCGGAGTACGTGTTCGTTAAATCTGTTGGGTCCGAAAGTCCTGTGGGCGGTCATTGCGCAGTTTCCCACGGGTACAGGTCCCTGGAGACTATTTCCCTCCTCTTCAGGGACATGTCTAAATTGTGGAGGTGGCGATAGATGGCAGCATCTGTCTTATATGTGTGTGTATGTCGTGTCCGTCCTTCTTGACGATGGTTTATAAGCGGGTTTTTGTGACCAAGCACACAAGCCTGAAAATATATGTCTACCAACCAACCAACCAAGTAAGCTTACCATGGGAAAGTATTTTGGTCCCCAAAGGGCTATTATTAGGCCCATATACTAATATAATACAACAACACACTGTTCTAGTCCCATCTAACGTACATATTTTTTTTTACTAAATTGTTAGCTGTACAGAAGTTTGCTAACCCTTAACTCCCAAGTGTTTAATGTAATTAAAGAAAAAGCCCCCTGGAGGGCAAAAGTTATCGCAACTCCACTAAAAGTTACGAGGCAGAAACTCCTAAAAACGTCGAAAAGGCGGGAATCGATTCGCCATAAAAACTCCACGAGAAACATCAAACGAGGCGAAAAACTTTCCTTTTATTGTACAAGATATTTTCGAGCTCTCAAGTTTCGGCCAAGAAAGACAACATCATAAATTCTGGTTAAATGTCTTCTTTTATAATGTATTTGAGCTCCATTTGAAGAGGCATTTACTTCGTTGGTCAACAATGGAATATTTTTTCTTGTATAGATAAACAGCATTTCGAACATATTCTATTTATAATACTTTCTTCAACTTTATTAAAGTTAAATATGTTTATTTTTAATTTATATATTTTTTGCAAAAATATACTTATTAATTTTTTAAATATAATAATTGCATGGAATTATAAAAAAAAATTATTTCTACAAAAATATCTTAAAAGAAAGATTTTGGATAGTTACAAGCCATACAAACATTCTAGACTCTTTGGTTAAAAGTATTAAAACTACTAGTTTTTTTTTAAAATTTATTCACGCGTATAAAAAACTTAGATAACTGTGAGACGATAAAAAATCTTAATTTAATATATATTGTTTTTATAAAAGTACTAGCAAATTTATACCCGTTCTTCGCACGGAATTAAAAAAAATATCAAATAGATTCCAAATATGTGTACCATATACCCTGTTATAGGATCATAAACTTATTATTGTTTCCGCTCGTTATAAATTATAAAATCCCGTTTCATTGCCTTAAAATTCCAAAATGAAAAATACGCTATAAAATGCACTCATAAATGTCATCACAATTCCCTCATAAATACATAAAACCTTTTAGCTCATTTGGCGTGTTTGGGAAATGATTTGGCGAGAAAATAGATATAGCTACCCACACCCATTATACAGCTCTAACACAATGACCTTAGAACAACCGAACAGCTTATAAATTATTTATAAAAGAAATTGCCTAATTGGCGAATTTTAGTTAATAATTTGGCGAGTTTGGCAACGTCTTTGGCAAAAAAATAAAGACATAAAACATTAATAGCTCTAGTGCGATGGCCTTTATTAACCATCATAGTTCAGTAATAGCTTAACTATACATTTATTGCTTAAATATGCATACATGCAGTCAACAGAAAAATCAATGAAAAAATCATCAAATAAACCCACAATAAAATCCGGGAATGAAGACTGGCGGAATTACGTCACTTGAAACATGTCAATATTTTTCAAATAATGAATTTAGTTTCTGACATTTGAATTTTAAATGTTTTCGTTAAAAGTTTTATTTAATTTTTTCAGCCGATGGCATCAGGAAAGAGAAAAAATGATCGGATTTGAGCGAAAGTGGTGTATTTTTTTCAGAAAATTCGAATTTTCTCTAAAAATTGAACAAATATGAAAAAACTAAGCCTCAGGTGCACACGTTAATATTAAAGGGAATCTATCTTAAAAATTTCGAATTTCTGAGGGCAGTATATGTAGGTCTTTTACGATCCGATAACAGACACACACACACACAGACAGACAGACTCTTTCTTTTATTATTATAGATATATTATCTCATTTATGTTAAAATAAAAAAAAACTGGTTTTATACGAAACAGAAAACAATCATAAAGTACTTTCACCAAAATTAACAATTCTAATATCTGCTGGAAATACAGTTAATAAAAAGAAAAAGTTCTTATCATATTTTCTTAGTTTTTTTACCAATAATGTGAAAAAAAACATTTCAATGCTCTATATGACTATCTTTTTCTCTTTTGCGCTTCCGTAAACAAAAATTCGGATAAAATAAAAATAAAAATATTAATCCTTCATTGCATTAACTACAGTTTTCTTGAACCTCCACCATAGTTATTAAAAATGGCTTTACAAAAAAAGTTTTAAACATATTTGATATTTTTACTATCTTAATTAATGTTAACGAAATTCATATTTTGAATTGAGCATTTAATAAAAGCAAACTATTTTTAATGGTGAAACAAATTCAATGAATGTAGAAAAAACTTAGTTTAAATCTTTTCGCATTTTTTCAGATAGGTAGTGTGTTTAATTAAAGCGATATATATTTCACCAGTCTATGCTTTAATTAAATGAAAGAATATCTATAATAATAAAAGAAAGAGTCTGTCTGTCTGTGTGTGTGTGTGTCTGTTATCGGATCGTAAAAGACCTACTTATACTGCCCACAGGAATTCGAAATTTAAACGATAGATTCCCTTTAATATAACGTGTGCATCTGAGGCTAGTTTTCATATTTGTCCATTTTTGAAGAAATTCGAAATTCTGAAAAAAACATACACCACTTTCGCTCAAATCCGATCATTTTTCTCATTTATGTTAAAATAATAAAAAAACTGTTTATACGAAACATAAAAATCATAAATTTTTAATCTTTCATTCTAAAATTAATCAATTTAATATGCTGTGGAAATACAGTTTCATACAGATAAATTGTTTTATATATTTTCTTGAGTTTTTTTGACCAATAATTGCAAAAAAAAACTATTTCAATGGTCTATAAGATGACTAGCTTTTTTCTTTTTTTTTTCGCCTCGTAAACAAAATTCGATAAAATGCAAAAAATTTTATAAATATTTATCTTCGTTGCAATTTAACTACAGTTTTACTATATCCTCCCCATATTATTAAAAACGGCTTACAAGAGTAAAAGTTTTAAATATTTGATATTTGTTACATTTATGAGTAATGTTAAGCGATTCTATTTTGGAATTTTAAAATGCAAACTTTATTTTAATGGGGAAACAATAATGAAGTTATGAAAAACATTATTTAAACTATTTGGATTCGATCTGTATTGTTTTTGTTAATTCCGTCGATGCGTTAATTTGCTAGTATATAATAAATGCTTAGCACAAATATCTCTCGAAAAGATTGTTTTTAAAGAACTCATAAGTTTTTCTCATACATGTTTTTTATATTCCTAGAATTTCAGAATTTCTTTTTAATATTATTTGGAATTTAATTAATTTTTCCTAATTAATTTATTACCTTTTAAAATTGTATAAAAGACAATAAACACTTTAGATTTATAAAAATACCAGCACAGTTTTAATATCAGCGAGCGAAATCATTTTAAAATATTCAATTGAAATTCAAATCAACAAAGTTGCGGAAAACTGTAATATTAAGTATTTGTGTTTTAAAGTTCTACTACAACAAAGTTCAACAATAATTAGTAAATGGACGTCGCGCATTTACACAAGACGGGTTAAACATTGAAAATAACAATATTTAATTATCATTGTTACAAAAAATATTCATGTAAGTTATAAAAAAATATTTAGAAAAAGATTTTAGCATCAATTCAATTGTAAAACTATTCAATAAATTATCAAAAGTCCACTCTTTATAGCACATTAATATGTAAGGTAAAAGAAAAGCAACATTTCTAAAAAGTCTCTCTACTGTCTAAAATGAAATTAAAGGTACTGTCTGAATTAAAATTAAAGGTAGTAAACAATTACGATGTATAAGTAAGGGTTATTCTTCAGCAAATACATTATTTTTCAACAGAAAAACGTAAAGACAAAAAGATCAGTTTTTGAAAGTTTGATTTTAAATAGACTTACTTTTTTGGAACCTTAACATCTGAGCAAAGAATACGTTGAAAGTAGCATAAAAATTGAAATTTTAAAATTTGGCGGTCTAGGGCTAGTCTTGACGCTGTCATAAATGCCTTGCCTCGGACATTAGGAATAATATGATATCAATGTTATATATAATACATATTTATATGAAATAAAATAAATATATAGAAAGTTGTCACCGTATTTGATTGGTTGCCTGTTTTTTTAATTATAATTAAAAAACGTCAAAAAAATTTGTTGGTATAGTTGTACATTTTGACGTTTCTTTGCATCTATAAATCTTTTTCTTTTGCAAAATTATTTTTTGACTTGATTTTGAAAACTTCACAAAAAAATCGAATATCAAAAGATATTCTCTATTTTGGTAGATCGAAATGAAAAATCGTTCTAAAAAAGAGGAAAATAATAAAGGAGAAAAGAAAGGACTAATAATAAAGGAAAAATCTTTTCCCATTGAAGTTCTTTTACAATTTGTACGACATCTGGTCGGGACTTGGTTGATTGTCGGAAATAATCTTTTCAGAAAAGCTAGCCTTGTACAAAAAATATTAAATGTCAATGAACAAAATAAATACATTTTTATGAAATTTTTTTATTGAATCAAAGTCCTTAAAGAAAAAACCTGGTAGTGATAATGGCTTGATTACAGTAGTAAAAAATTCCCTTTTATATGCAATAGTCCGACTAATTTTTTAGAGTGATTTCACTATTTTTTCTCAACATAAAAAATTTAAATGAAGTGTAACAGCTATATCTGAAAAAAAATTATTATTTTAATTTTGTTACTTAATCTATGATTGATACTTAACCTGAGATTCATATTTTAGTAAACTAAATTGTAAGAAAGTATACTTTCGAACTGAAATTAAGAAGATAGTTTTAGTTTCGAACTAAAATTAAGAAGATAGTTTTAGTTTCGAACTAAAATTAAGAAGATAAATTTAGTTAAATAGTAACTTTCTAATTGACAAAACTAACTTTGATCTTGTCTAATTATGCAGCTTCACACGTCATTTAAAACTTCCATTATTATAAAGAAACACGTAATGTCGCATTAGCGCTTATAGCAAACTATACTTTCGGACTAAAATTAAGTAGATAGTTTCAGTTAAAAAGTAACTTTCTAATTGACAAAACTAACTTTCATCTTGTCTAATTATGCAGCGTCACACGTCATTTAAAACTTTTCATTGTTAAAAAGCGACAAGTAATCTCGTATTAGCGAAGTTAATTTCGTGAAGTAGAGTGGAAAATCCCAAACACTGTTTAATTTTTATCTCTTAACAGTTGTTTGTTTCCTGTTAAACTCTTTGTACTTTCTTTGCATATTATTCTATTAGTTTAGTTCAGTACATATATTATAAAGCATTTTAAATGGAAAGCACGAAATATTCAAAATTGGTAAGTAAAATAGTTAAACGTGCAAAGCATTTCTTAATATTATTTAATCTTTTTGAGTTTTTTCCCATTTCATTGGTTTTAGTTTAGAGCGAATTTTGTTTTTTGTAGTTTAAGCTGGGGCATTATAAGTCTTCAAATTTTGTCTCTTCAGGTTTAAAATTCCTATCTATCTAAAATTAAGTGTATTCCTAACTATCAAAAATTAAGTGTATAAATGGGATTTTTGATGGAATGTTTTACATTAACAAGAAGTTCTAAAAGAACTAAAAAAGCCTACTTTACTGTTATTTAAGCAGGAAAGTCAAGTAGGTTTGTAACAGTAACTATCATCTAGAACCGCTTCGACACAAGACTTATACACATTAAATAAATTCGTCAAGCAAAGCATCCAGTTGTAATTTAAACTTTTAAAAGCCAAAGTCCACTATTTTCATTAATTTTCTTACGCTAATTAAATTAATACTAGGGGGCACGCCCCCTTCTCGCTATCGCTCGCCAACCCCCGGGAACTGCTTGCGCAGTTCCCGGGGGTTGGCGATCGAATTTTAAGCGAATAATTATCAAATAGTTCAGTTTTTTTTTCTATGTATTCTGTTTGCATTAGAGAATTTATTTTGCTACTTTCTTTATAAGTTAATCCTGTCCATTTCTTTCATCGTTAAGAATTCTTAAATCGTATTAATATATTTCAAATATTATTAATCATTAATTATAAAAAGAACTCGTTTCTTAAATTATTTGTTGTGCACATTGTTTTGAACTTGCAGCAAACTGTTGAGTTCGGATTTTCTTATTTTAAAATATCGCTACGATCTATGATCGCAAATGCCACGATAATTTTTAATAAGGAAATCTTTTATGTTCTCTCAGCAGACATTTTCAGTTTTGAGTAGCATTTTAAGTAATTATTTGTTGTAATTTCACAGACTTGGCAAACGCTCGGTTTGTGTCATTTTGACTTGGCGACATTTTTCGACTGGCGCCAAAGCCGGACATGGTCCTTTAGGTTAACCGCCTTTAGTATCATTTTAAAATAACATAATTACAAATTAATGCTTATAAATTAATGGTTATCATTGCGAAAATATGTCGCTGCTTGAATAAGATCCATTAGTAAATAAATTGGAAACCGTGGTAGCCGTCAACGCTTAGAAACTATGTTTAAAAACAATTTTAATTTTCCCTTTTTATTAACAATAGTGTTTGGTACAGTCGATAGAAATTATAATTTAAATTTTCAAACTTTAATCGTCCCTAATATTATGCATGTTTAAATTTAAACTTACTGATTCTATCCTAAAGTTGTTGTTTCAAGCACTTTTATGTTGTTTTCAGTCGGCCATTTTGATATTAGTAGTATTTTTGTTCATTTCGATTGTTGCCATTCCAGAGATAGAAATATAAGGAAATTTGGGTTCCGTATAAGAGTATTATATATATATATAGATTATGTATAGCCTTCTTAATTATTGCAGTTCGAAGAATAACCATGTAAAATTGCTTTATTCAAATCCTTGCATCCGTTTCAGAGACATTTGGTGGACTTACATAATTTTGCAACACCTTAAATCACTCGAGATTCTAACTTTTGAATGAGTATCAACATAAAAATTTCGAAAAATCCGACATTTTTTAAATGTTCAGTGACAATAAAACATGAAACAACTACAAATTGCATTAATGAACGAGGAAATATTAATTAAAACTAACCAGCTTTTTATTTAAAAACAAGTAGGTTTGTAACAGAATCTGTCACTTAACTCGCTTCCACATATTTGTGTTTAACAGGAAAAACGCGCCAAACACAACATTAATTCTATATTTAACATTTACAAGCTAAATTTGGCTAGTTTCATTTATTTTATTTCGAAAATTCAATAATTATTACTTATCGTTTGCAAAAATTAATTTATATTTTAAGGAATAAATATGTCATATTCCTCGCTTTTAAATAGAATGAAAACATTTCATATCAACATACAAGGACTCCGTAGTATTTGACGTCATTTCAAACTGATCGATGTCGCAAAAATAAATTTATTTTAATTTATTGTCTAAAAGAATTAAAGTTTCTCGAGCGATTGTTGCGAATGGCAAATGTGATTTAATTCTAATAAAAACAGGGCCTTTAGCTATTTGTTTAAGCTATTTCAAAGTTTTAAACGCCAAAATTAACTATTTTCATTAATCTTCTTTCTCAGATTTAATAATTAGACTTTATCGTTTGCTGAATTTGTTGGAAGTTCGAAGAATAATGATGTAATCTTTTTTACTAAATATTTTTGTCGCCACAATTTCCCATTTATATTTCTTTCGAAAATTCACTTATTTATAGTTTGTTAAATTAATTTACAGTTCAAAAAATATATAATTTGTACAATTGATGCTTTAAAAATTAAAGCGAAACTTAGCATATTTTCTCTATGCATCTTTCTTCATACATTATATAGAACCATTAAAAGAACTCTATTGTGATAACACAACAATCCAAACCGAATTATATCACATAAATAAATATTTTTTCAAAAGTGTATTTTTATTTTAACAAAAGTTTCTCGTACGTTTAAAGAAATGGCAACAGTGAAAATATTGAATAAAAATGGAATTTGCATGTTATTTCAATGTAGATTAAATTTTTAGTTATTTAAATTTTAAATAAGTTTCTAGTTTAAATTTTTTAATGAAATTTGGCATGTAGCCTAATCTGATTTTTTGCTTCAAAATGACGTATCCCACTTGTCTGTGGGACTTGTGGATGACAACAGTGAAAATATGAATAAAAATAGAATTTGCATGTTATTTCAATGTAGATAAAAAAAATTTAGTTATTTAAATTTTAAATAAACTTCTAATTTAAATTTTTTAATGAAATTTGGAATGTAGCCTAATCTGATTTTTTGCTTTAAAATGACGTATCCCACTTGTCTGTTAGAATTGTTGTTCTTTCTGTGAAAGTGGGTGACAGACGGACAGACAGACGGACTGAACGATTATAAAACCTTCCACTTTTTACGTTATAAACGTAGTGTGGAAGCTAAAAATGGAACGCCTTGCCGCTTTCTCAATAGACAAATAATGAACAATCTAACATCACATTGTATTTAAGTCCTATTACTTCGAATAGCTTATAAAATCGGTTCTAAAGTTAGGCATGAATTAATAAAGTCTATTAATGCAATGTTAGTCCAATAGTTATTCATCGATATTTTTTTCTTCTTGTAAATGATTATGATTGTTAAATTATGAATTTTATGATTGTTAAATTATTTTATATTCTATAAAAATTTGGACTGTTTTACAAACATGTAAACAGTCCAAATTTGATTGAAAGAATGACAATGATAACTGTTGTTATAATAAACTTTCCTTTTACCGTCGATATTGAGGTAAAAGAAAATAATAGTCATAAAAATATAAATTGTTCGTTTTTTGATTACATTCTTAAGTTACTGTTAACATTGTCTTTTTTTCTCAATTGCCTAATAGTATAAAATATAAGGTTATGAAAGTATTTGATGGTGGTGGAAAAGTCCTAAACGGATATTTTCTGTTTACTACATGTTTTTGAAGGTGCTTATTCTAAAAAAAGGTTTCAAACATTTGTTCATCTCTCTATCTGAAACCACTCTACCTTTCGAACTAAAAGAGACACAGACTTCAAAGCTGGTACACGAGTTTCCAGTACCTGCCGGACGTCATAATAAGGTGTCTCGAGAAATTTCACATGCGCAAGGGATATGTAGGGCTGCCATAGAAGTTTTTAGATTTTTAAAGTTATTGAAATTTCCTTATAAAGTTTATTTTCCTTGTAAAGTATAAAGTATATTACCTTTAAAAGAGTGTATTGATTTATTGAGGACAATTGAAAGTCTTGTAGTGTTACGCACCTCCAGTTTTGTTCTGTTATAGCAACCCTTAAATTTATTTCTACTTTCGTCAAAACTAGAAGTCAGAACCAATCAAATCGACGTGATTACTAGACATCGCGCTCGCAGTTCGTGCCCAGCAGCTTTAATAGAGTACTTGACTGCATCGCTAAAATACCTTCCAATATTATTTAAATTAAAGTTGAAAGTCAAAAATAACAAATGCGTATATATTTTTTGCGAAATAAATCTTTAAATCATTAAAAAAATTATTTTAAAAATGCATTTTTTTCACGTGATCATCACGTGATCACAAACACGTCGGTTTGGCTGACGTCACTAGTAACTATAAACAAACTGGCTTGATGTTTTTTGTTTTCTGATTAAACTTGATTTAATCTAATTTACTCTAGAAATAATAAATATTGAGATAATGTAAGGCTTTTTACAGAAGTGGATATTTCAAATTTGCCTGAAATCGATTTCAATGTGGTGTTTCGAAGTTTGTTTATAGTCACTAGTGACATCACAGATACCCGTGACAGCCGGGAAGCGTTTTCGGGAGTGATTTTTCGTCCTAATTTTAAAATTCATTTTTCTGCCTTTTTATGGGGTTTTTGAAAAAAAGAAAAAATACGGGTCTAATATTTTTGGCATAAGAATATTTTAAGCCAATAAAAAATTTTTAGTCAAGCACCCTATTGCCTGGGACTTAAGGGTTAAAGGAAATCAAAATTTTATAATACATATAATTTTCTCTAAGATTGAAAAATTGACACATAGCGTTATATGAGTCTTTAGTTTTCGTATTTTATCTCTTAACTTATATTCCAGATTGCCATGACAACTAAAACTGCTACGGATGCTGCTGCTGTTGCCATGCGCAGAGAGACAAATACATCCAGGTAAGTATTTATAAGAAAGGGAAAAAAAATCCAATGCCACTATAGGAATCAATTCGCTGGTATATATTCGTAGTTTAGAATAGAAAACGCACCAGTTTTTTTTAAAAAAAGATTTTAGTTAATATGTTTCATAATTTGCTTTTTTAGCTAAGCATTATAAATTAATCAAATTCTAAACTAAATTTTTTTCCCTCATTTGACACTTTATTTATATAAATGTCAACAGTTTGGATAATTTGACGTTTAGGAATGAAATTTTAATTTAGTATTATACTTGCATTGTTCCACATAGCTAGAATTTAAATTACGTTGGCCACTTGCTAAAATTTCAACGTCGCCAATTGTAAAAGTTGCTGTACTACGAGTAGTTCATTGGTTATATAAAACCCAAAATCCACAAAATAAGATATTCCACTTGATTTTATAGTGGAATCGGCACCTAACTAGATAAAAAAATTCGAAAGTAAATTTCAGAAAGAAAATCCAATTTACGTAAAGTGCCAAATCTTACACATGAAGGCGTTAAAAAGCGGTTAGGCGGAAGAAGTTTTTCGCCCTCGAGGCAAAGTAAAGCAAAGTTAATGGAAAATAGTAAATGTGTTTAGAGAATAATGGGGGTAGAGAGGTCTTGATCCTGGGTCTACGAGTTTGCTATTTTACGGAGATGTTCGGAAATATCTTAAATTAATTTTTTAGGTAGGAGTTCCGGGGGTAGAGTCTAAAAGGGGAATTTATTTAAATTGCCGCAAATATATTAAATCGCATTTTTTTACGCATGAATTCTGTGTATAACTCAAAAATAAAGGCAATGAGTGATTAATAAATGTGTTGCTTAAATATTTCTGTACATATTTATTGAGTTGATTTCACGGCATAGGATACAATATAAAAAATTCGAATTAAAAGAAGAATTAGAAACACAAAATCTAACACAAATGAAATTCAACAAATACCTTATCCGCAATATTTTCTTCGAACTAATTACAAAACATTACATATTTCAAAATCTATCAGAAATTAATAATTTTTAATGCAATGAGTGACTAAAAAATTAGTAGAATCAGTATTTCTCTAAATATATTTATTGTTTATACATTTTAATGCACCTGATATAAAAAAAAATCCGAATAATAAGCCTGGAAATCCAAAATCTTACACAAATGAAATGGGAATGTTTCAGATGATGTAACGCTCTTGGGTTTTTTAAAAATCTGTACAGCGATTTCATTACTCTTAAAACTTAATTAAACTTAATAAACTTACTTAATTACGCTCTGGTTTTACTCTTAAAATGACCGATATATATGAACAGCATCTTTTCTTTCTATGCAAGGTTTCTTGAACAAATATTTTAAACAACCAAACACAGAAGTTGGCATTTAAAAAATTTAATAAGTAAAATATTCTTAGAAAACTCATTTTCGAATACCAAAATATAAGTAATTCCAGGCAACAAATGAAAACAAACCGTTGGAGGTGTTGCCATCCACGACGCGAAACAACGTCATTCAACAAATACCTTATCCCGAATATTTCCTTCAAACTAATTCCAAAACATTACATATTTTAAAATCCATCAGGAATTAATAATTTTCCAGGAACCCCTTCCGTTAAGACCCCATCACCCCACAACAAAAGAAAGGCGCGTAAACTTAATGACCCAATAATCAGTGATTTAAGCTTCCTCCCAGGACGTGTATTAAACCCCCCAGAAGAACGGAAAATTAATGGTGGCCGAGAAGTCTGAGGCAAGAGATAAAAGCACGGAGGCCGGAGTAACATGGGGGTGGTGCCTTCTCAAAATCAATGTAAAACCAGGTTAGTCAAGTGAAGAACTTTATCGACTCTACAATACACCTAACCATGGCACAGGTTTAAGTTAAAGAACAAATCAGTAAAGTAATGCCCAAGAGGTGTTCAATATTAAGACACATCTCCCCAAACCTGTCAAAGTGCAATTCAGAAAGAAAACCTACAGCTTTGAAGTATTAAAAACATTTTAACAGAAAATAAATAAATTCTTGGTTAATTTTATTAGTCGCTATGTTTAGTAGTCAATAAGATTAAGAATTAATAACGGGGCCTCCATCACAAAGTCTTCAGAGAGTCTGCCTCTCATCGAGAAGGTTCCTGGTTTTAAACATGCTATATAGGTTTGTATAGTTAAAAATAGATTAAATCACTGGGTTCCTCGAGTATACTCTGAGACAAACATACTCGTTTAATCTGTAGAGTCCAAAGTCTCGATGGCGTTATTGTACGATGTCGCTCAATAGGTTCCAGTTCAGGTGTTAACATCGTCAGTTGATCGCTTTTAAGTACGAGGCGTTCTTTAAGCAAAAGTCGGACTTCTTCCTGATAGGAATTGAATGATAGGGCTCATTCACATAAAAACCGTCTTTTAGCCTCTTGCCGTCTTCTATGGACCTAGCAACTGTCAGTCTGATATTGTGAGCATTAGTAATAATAACAATAAATATTTATATATTTAGTATGAAGGGAATTATTAGAAACTTGTATTAGTTCCAAACCTGATTTCCTGAGCAAACGGGTCACGTGCTGCCCCAACTTTTGCTCAAAATATTTTTTGGTAAGGTAAAATACGTTTAATTTAGTTGACCGACATTGAAAAAATTCTTTGATATTTTTAAAATGAAAAATAAGTTGAATAAACTTAAAAAAATTATTCGTTATACGTAATATTTTCATACGTATTCAAGCTCATTGCCAATATTAATGTTCTTTTTCAAGTAATACGTAATAATTTTACTCGAGTGCTTTGTTCTCCATTTCGTTGGCACCTAATTCTGCTGTCTGCAGTCTACAGTCTGCATTTGAACAAGTTGCCTTTAAAGAAAAAACACCTAATTGCCGATACTTCTCGAAAAAAATTATTCACTTTTAAAGGAAATCTCACTTAGAGTGCGCTTTGCGGTTTGTTTGGCCGTATGAGTGAGAATTGTCGAATAACATGCGGCTTCATCCTTTTTTCTCGCCAATCACCTCCGTTTTATTCTTAGCTCCATGCCTTCCGCGAGCGAGTACAATGAAACTGGTGCTATCTTATCAAAAATTCTGCGAATATTATTAATGGACTGGAATGTCCCCTTTGGGCTTAAGTCTCAAATTTAGAAGCGTTGTAAGTAAGCAAGTGTTGAATTCCAATGCGATTATTATGGATGTTGTACCCGTGTGGGATGGTTTGTTCACTGTATCGAAAATTATTGCTTTATGTTTGATGGTATTTTGTTGAGTTGATAAATAAGGTTAATGCATCATTATCGTGTGAGTGAATTATACTAACGGAATAATATTTAAAGCTTTATTAATAGGCAAAAAAATGTTGAACTTTTAAAATTCATAGAGCAGAAGAAATGTTTTAAAAGGTTTACTTAATTTAGATGGATGCATTATTCGTGATAAACAGCCTCAGAAACAGAATTTTTCAAACGAAGTTAATGTCCTTACCAATGAAGCATTTGTTCATTATCCTATCCGTTTGAGAATTTCAGTATAACATTTCAGGTTAGAGGATAAAAAAAAAGAAAGAGACACTAATTCAAAGTTTTTGAATGCAGTACATTGTACCCAAAGAAACTTATTCTGCAATTGCAAATTTCCAATAAGGGAATTCATCTTATACAATTATTAGTGTATTTAACATTGTATTTATAAGACAAAGTAAATGTAAAAAATACGTAAGTACACTTAACATGTAGTACGTGTATTCATCCATTTATTGAATAAGAAATTAAAGTTAATGAAAAATGAAAACAAACTTATTCCATATCATAACAAATTTACTATACCATTTGATTCATTTTAACTTTTTCTTCAAAAATACTTATTACTACAATAAAAATTTAACTCTATATGTATAGAAGCATTTATAAAGTACAGGTAGGATTGAGATACCTTCTTTCTCATGCAGGTCCCGTAGTTGGAGACCCAGGACGCATCCGGAGCGTATACTTTTATTTCTGCTGCTGGCCACACTAGGTGTGTGCGGATTTATGGTGATCCTACTCTACCACCAGAGCCACCCCCCGCTACAGCGAGGTAGGCGGAACGGTACGGTATCAACGTGCACCATCTCTCCTGACACGTCTTTCCTTTTTCTTTCGTTTTGCACTCTATGGAACATTACGGTCAAATGGGGTAACTTTGGCCCAAACTTTTCAAGCTAATAACTTCTTATTTAATACCCTCTTTTAAAAAAGTGCTTGCCTTGTTCAATGAAAGGCAAATCTGGCTTGACATATGAGTAAAAAATAGTCAAGAAAAAACAAGTAGGTTTGTTACAGAATATGCCACTTAAACCGCTTCCACACAGTATTTGTGCCCAACAAAAAACGCACTATTTATACACCTCTGAAAAAAATTCGCCCAAACAGGGCCCTCAGCTTATAATTTATTTCTAATTCAAACTTTTAAACGCCAAAATTAACTATTTTCATTAATCTTCTTTCGCAAATTAATAATTACTCATTATCGCTTGCTGAATTTGTTTGAAATTCGAAAAATAATGATGCAACTTTTTGTAATCAAAATCTTTCAGTTGCCACAATTTCCCATATTCATTAACTTTCTTTCGAAAAAGAAAATAATAAATAATTAGTAAAATTGATGCTTCAAAAATAAAAGCGAACTTACGCTTATTTTTTTATTCAAAGTTAGAATTCTCTATGCATCCTTCCTCATACATATATAATGAACCATCAAAATAACTCTATTGTGATATTACAACAATCAAAACTGAATTATATCACATAAATAAATATTCTTTAAAAAGTTTTTATTTTAATTTTAAATAAAGTTTCTCGTACGTTTAACGAAATTGCAACAGTGAAAATATTGAATAAAAATGGAATTTGCATGTTATTTTAATGTAGATTAAAAAATTTCAGTTATTTAAATTTTAAATAAACTTCTAATTTAAATTTTTTAATGAAATTTGGAATGTAGCCTAATCTGAATTTTTGCTTCAAAATGACTTATCTCACTTGTTTGTGAGACTTACGGTTTGTTCTGTGAAAGTGGGAGACAGACGGACGGACTGAAGGATTATTATTAAACCTTCCACTTTTTACGTTATAAACGTAATGTGGAAGCTAAAACCAATACTTGGATTTCATGCTTGCTTCAAGTTACTCCATTCGTCTTTAAAGTTTGGCAATTCGTCAATCCTTGACTATCATTATTTAGTTTCTTAGTTTGGAATGATAGGTTTATTATCGATTTCTTTAATTTCATGCATTTTTCTGATGCAATTCAAAAGTAACAGGTTGTAACGAAACTTTCCAGCCGCGGAAAAACACCGTAGCCCTACAGTTCGTGTAATTTATCATATATGGTCTAATGATTGTTGGACATTTAATAGAGAGAAAGACACTTGTTTTAGAGTAGTGAGCTGTTAATTTATAAAAATAATATTTTTTCCAACGGGGCTGCTTTTAGGCAGAATAAACCTTTTGTGACTCTTTTTTTTTTGCAAGAACTGAGAGCTATTTTTTTATCGCACCATCTAGGGCGGCTCTCGCTACCAATTTTGACGCTCAGATTGCAATGAATCTGAAAAAGAAAATAGTTTTTTTTTAATATGAGGTACCTGAAATAAAGCTATCATACTGCAACATTAGAATCACCTATTATTTTTTTTTCTTTTCAAAACACTACTTCTGTTGTTGTTGTTGTCGTGTCCATGATGTGTGCAAAAACTAGATGGATCCGAAGCTGTCGTAGACAGCTTTCGCTATTTCTTCTGCATCTTCGGAGAGAATTAAAATTTCTGGGTCTTCAAAGCCAATCCTGAAGAGCCTGGCTTGAATTGCTGGGCAGCCAAAGATATGCTGCGGGGATAGTTGGACACCAGGACAGTTTGGGCAGGCGTGGAAAAGCTCGTGTCCTTCCGTTGTGTATTTTCATATCTTTTAATGTTGTTGTACTCTTATTAGAAGATATGTACGTTTTTAGAGCAGGAGCTGTTAATATTTAAAATATATTTTTTTCTAACGGTGGGCTGCTTTTAGGTAGAATAAACCTATTTGTGAGCTCTGTTTTTTTTGCAAGGAATGTAACTATTTTATCCACATCTAGGTGCAGGTTCTGGCTGCGATGACCTCGTTGAATGATCTGAAAGAAATATTTTTTTTTGCACTTGACTCCTGAAATAGCTGCAGCATACTGGACATAGAATCACTATGTATTATTGCAAAGATACTTCTGTTGGACAAGCTGAGTACTTTGGGACCGGTGTTCGAAATTGGATAAAGAAATTTAGGATCAGTTTGTGCGACTAGCTTAAAGAACTAGGCACAAATGCACATTACCTAGGAGCATTTTTTTTAATTATGAAAAAATAACTTTTTGAAAAGTTTCTCCTCCATTTTTGGAGTCGACAGTGCCCAAATGGACAATTTTAAGATCGCCGGTCTTGCGTGTTTACATAGTAACCGCAGTTTCGTGATTTTATAGAATCACAAGAGTTTCGCCATTTTAGGAATAACTGGAGTTCCAAACTTTAAGAAATCACAATTTACAACAGCTTTTTTGCTAAGTTTGGGGATATTACGGTGTTCTGAGTTTTTTTATTTAAATTTAATTTGAGAGTTTCTATATATTTGACAATAACCACAATTTGGGGATTTTACTAAAGCCCCAATTTGGAGATTTTATGAAGTTCGCCGAAGTTTCGAAATTTGTAAATCGATTTAGAGCGATTTTAGGACTGCCGAATTTTTGCGATTATATGATCACACCAATGGTTTAAAAAATTTAGGTTCGGTGAAGATTCTGATCTTAAGATAATTATTATTGGCGAGATTCTTGGACACCACGATATAAAAAAGTTTGTATTGAAGATTTTTCGAAAAACTGTAGTCGCGATAACTGCGACTAAATTTATTTTGCTGTCGCAAAACCGAAAAAACTTGTCGCATTTTGCGACTAGCGACTGTGAATTTTGAACCTTCATTGGGACATACGAGCACATTAAATCGTAGATTCTAATGTTTTTACACCACGCACGATGTCACGATTGGGTTGCGTGAGGTGCCGTATCAGGCGTTGTTCTCAAAACTGTACCGTGGTTCCTAATACGTAGCTCGTCAGCAATAGCACATGTGTATCTCTAAGGCGATGTTATTTTACGAAAAAACCAAACCTTGTTGCCGATTAAGGCAAAACGTTTTAATGAGATCCGACGCAAAAAGTACTATATCCTTTTAAAGTTAGTTCAAGGTTACATCTGTATGCATAATATGGAGTTTCTCAAGTGCTGCATTTGGGTCCACCAAGTTTCTGTGCCAAAAACGTAGTAAATATACTAAAATGTTGGCAGAAAGTCATAGATTTTGGGGTGATTACTATTCTCATTATTTGTTTGATTTTCGTGTTTTTTACTTAACTTTATTTAAAAAAACATTTGGGCTGAAAATTTTCGTCACAATTTGATATTCATGAGAAAATCCCAATCTTTTAATACTTCACTAATAACTCAATTTAATACTATACTCTTTAGCTATGCATTTAGATTTATAATTTATGAAATTTTCATTACTTTAAATTAAAAATACATTTTGACATCCTTTTTCAGTTTTAGATTGCGTAAGAGATACAGAAAGTTGTCAAAATTCTTCTTGTTCTCATACTTGCCTCACAGAAACTTGCGTGCAAGCAGGTAATATACACAGTTCTTATAATTTAAACATTTGTCTTAATTTTAATTTTGAGGGGCTTATAACAATAATCTTTTAATTAAGCAAAAAAAAGTAAATATTTCATTTCTTCTTCGCAATCTACTTTTTTAAATGTGAAAATCTAATCACTACAATTACTAACTCATATAATAGATGGTTTGAGGAATTTTAATCGTAAATATGTCAGGAAAGCATGAAATTTCATTAGTTGACTTATTTGCAATTAACCAATATTGTTCCAAAGGGAAGAAAAATTCCAAATAAATTGTTTGAGTGATAGTGCAATATATGTCAGTTGCAAAAGATATCTGGAATCAAACTATTGGAATAAACTTAAGTCACACAGATGTACGACTTAATTTCTATGAAGTAAATTAACTTAAAATAGATAAGCACCTTATGAATTCATTTAAAAAAACACCTTATTTATAAAATTGGCGTGCGTGTACATTTTTCTTTGGACAGAGACAATAGTTATTGCTTTTCGTTTGTACTAATTTTATGATGACAAACATTTTATTTATTTAAAAAAAAAGAACAAATATTAGCCATATAGTTCACATACGTTTTGCTTTTTATTGATGTTTGCTTGAATAGGATATGTTTTGCGTTTGTTTGTGTATAAGGCAATCTAAAAATACCCTTAAATGCTGACATTTAATTCTATTATCCTTTATGAGCTTAAGTGTTCCTGTGAAGATATGTAACCAAATTTTTTTGGAGAACTCACTTCGTAAATGCTTTTGCACTCGATGAAAAAAATATATAATTAAATGCTGATTCAGTAAATATTTTGAAAGTAAAGTTTCCCTCTTAATAAATACAACTCTTTGACGCAATTCTCCAGATAAGTAACGCCCTAATTCCCGACTAAAACGCTTTTGCTTTTCATGGACGTTAATAATGGGCCCGGCACATCAGAAATCAGTTTTCGCCAAGCAAATCATGTCTGGGGAACGCATTACTCTCTGGTGATAATGGTCCTCATTTTCCCGAGAGTTGTTTTAGTTTATTGAAGAACAAAACAATATATTTTCTTTCTCTTTCTTGTTCTTTATACTGAATGTTTGGTTTAAAAGCCACTATGTTTTTTTTGGCTACGAGAGTTCTAATTAATTTAATTCAGGAAGAATGCTTACCGAATTTACTGTTACCCTTTAGTAAACTGATTTTCAGTAAATACTTTTAATAAAGGTAGCCATGTTTTTGGCAAACATAAGCCAGACAAACGTGACTATAGCTAACTATCCAAGTCACGTGATGAATATGGCGAAACGAAACTGTAAATTTACGTGAATTTGGAGTACTGTTACTCCATAAAACAGGTATAGGTGTAAACGGTAGCAGCATGTGCTGCTACCGTTTATACTCAATTGTTTCTAAAGACGGCAGACTGGTAGTTGCCAGTTCCGTCGAAGGCGATAAAGGATGAAAAGGTGGGATTTCATGCGAGTGAGCCCCTGTGGAAGAAATTTCGTTTCTTGTCCAATGAACGCCTTGTAATTCAAAGCCTTAGTCAAATCACAAGGTCGTCACTTGGCACTCAACAGAGCATCAAGGGATAGCTTGCGCTAATGCCGCCAGGACTTAGGACTCCAAGATTTAAGACGACCTTCTGATTGACCGCGGAACTCCAAACCTAAGTGCCTCTGTGTTAATCCAATGGAAAAAATATTTTATAAGCCACATTTCTCTATATTTTAATTTATTTTTACAAACGTTTTTTTGAAATGATAAATGTAGATGACCTACAGGGCTCTAACTTTTATCTTTAATTTTAATCTAACTTTTTGAAATTGGTTCGAATATTTTGTTGTAAAATTATTTATTGAAAATTTAAAAATATATATATTCTAAATTGGATTAATACAGAGGTACTTTGGTTTAACACCCCGGTCATTATTCCTTAATTAAAGTAACCGCTTGTTGAATTTCAGCGGCCGCTCTTCTCAAGAACATGGACCCAGGGGTGGATCCGTGCGACGACTTCTATCAGTTTTCTTGTGGCAAGTGGGCCCAGCACCACGAGCTGCCCTCAGACAGATCCTACTACGACACCTTCTCGCTTATGAAAGACGAGCTCAAGGCGAAGCTCAGAGGTATGGCTCAGGTTCAGAAGTAAAACTCTTAAATAATAGCACAATATATCGTCTGATCACTTCTCGATATCGATTCGATATCGCAATGTTATAGTGACATGTAAATTATGCCAAAATAATTTTATATGACATTACAGACTTTTGATAATGTTTCAGAGTCTTACTTGTTCTTTATTTTGCCATTTTTGTCAAGCGCAAAAAAAGAAGAATTAAAAGCATTTGCAGGATGCATTCAGGTTAAAATATATTTGTATTCAACGAAATTAATGTAACTAATACTCATGCCATGAAATGTTTTAAAATACGTGTTAATTTTAAGAAACTAGGACGACCAATTATTTCTTTCTTCTGACTGAATTCCAATTTCCAAGTATGAAGAAAATAAATTTTCTCAATTCGAAGAAATGATTACTAGAAGAATTTTTAAAGAATTGGTTTGGTTTGGTCTGAATGCCATATTAAAAAATGTTATGGAATTTGAGAATCCATATCTGATAGTTTGTTTCACTTTCGTTTTATACTTCCCTTTGATCTCAATTTAAATAAAATTATAAGTAGATTTTATACATTAAAATCAATTGTGTACTTTACAATGCTTTGTAAACTTAATTGCATATCAAAAGAGGGGTTTTTTGTGTAATGTTTCAAATTTTTTTGTAGAACTTTTGGAAGAACCTTTTACTGAAGAAGACAGCAATGCCACATTAAGTGCAAAAAATTTATATGCTTCATGTATGAATGAAAGTAAGTACAACGTATGATTTTTTTTTTTTTAAACTCTCATGAGATGTAAAGCAGTGTAATAATTGTGGAAGTCCTCAACGAAGCCTAAATTCAAAATGTCATTTTTTATGTCATGGATAGTTATTTTAAAAATGAATAATATGTCTTAAAATATTAATTCATTTAAAATTAGACTTCATTCTTACAACTCATTATATTAATCGCAATCTCACGCATTAATTTTTTTTAAAGTTACAATCGCATTTTTTAAATATTTTCCTACAATTTCAGCTGAATCAACTAAAAGCACCAATAGTTTGAGTATAATTTTAGAAAAGTATAAGTTAAGAGTCAAATCAGTTCAACAAAAACAAACTTATTTTAGAAGCGGTTGAAACATCGCTATACAAATTTCATCCTTGTGATAGGCAAACCAATACCCGTTTGTTTTGACTTGCCAGTGGACAAACCTCACATATTCTGGATGTGACATTTTGCTCCACATGCCAAAAAGAACATGCATTACCTTAGCACATTTTAGACTACCTAGGACTAATGGTCTGGGCAGACATTTATAACTGTCCACATCTAGTGTCAGAATTCATTAATGTCAATTGCTTCACTGATATTGTCGGACTTCGTCTGACAAACGGGAACACAAATTTCATGTTTGAAGTACATGTTTAATAAAAATATTACTTTTTTGTATTGGTTTTAGGAGCTATTGAAGAGCTTAAAGAACAGCCTCTGTTGACCCTGCTGGAGGAACTAGGCGGCTGGCCCGTCACCAATTCCAACTGGTCCGAGGACCATTTCAATTGGGTTGAACAAATAGGTCAATTAAGACAGTATAATAACGATATACTATTGGGACAATGGGTGGCTCCTGATGGTAAAAACTCATCCATCAATATTATTCAGGTAAATTGAACCACAAAATAACCTCTTATTACTTTAATTGAATATGAAATTAAATACTTATTAGTGCATTATTCTCTTAGTAAACCAAAATTATCAATATACAAATATAGTACAATGATGTCTTTAATTGCTTGCAATAGCGCAAAGTGTTATATGTATAGCCCAAGCCAACAAAAGATAAAATTTAAATGCTTTTTGAACATTACTTTTTGAGCATTATTAGAAGATACTCGAAGATATTTCAAAACCGAATATCATCCATAGTTGACTTTATATCTAAAAAAAGTTTTAGCTTCCACACTACGTTTATAACGTAAAAAGTGGAAGGTATTATAATTGTTCAGTCCGTCTGTCTGTCCGTCACCCACTTTCATAGTCCGAACTACAAATGCTACGGACAAGTGTGATATGCAAAAAATTCAGCGCATCGATATTAGAATACGTTGAAAATTTCAGAAAAGAATTCGAATCGAAGTACTTTAATTATTTTAAAAAACTGCAAAATTTAATGCTCATTTAAAAAGCATAGGAAGCCATTTTTATTAGAATTTAATCACCATTGCCATTCGCAACAATCGCTCGAGATACTTTAATTCTTTTAGACAATAAATTAAAATAAATTTATTTTTGCGACATCGATCAGTTTAAAAGACGTCAAATATATTTCACTACGAGATTCTTTGTACGTTGATATATGAAATGTTTTCATTCTATTTAAAAGGGAGGAATATTACATATTTATTCTTTGAAATATAAATTAATTTTTCAAACGATAAGTAATAATGATTGAATTTTCGAAATAAAATAAATGAAACTAGCCAAATTTAGCATGTAATTGTTTAATATAGAATTAATGCTGTGTTTGGCGCGTTTTTATTTATTCAATATTTTCACTGTTGCCATTTCGTCAAACGTACGAGAAACTTTATTTAAAATAAAAATAAAATTCTTGAAATAATATTTATTTATGAGATTTAATTTAGTTTGGATTGTTGTAATATCACAATAGAGTTCTTTTGATGGTTTATTATATATGTATGAAGAAGGATGTATAGATAATTCTAATTTTGAATAAAACAATAAGCGAAAGTTCACTTTTATTTTTAAAGCATCAATTTTACTAATTATTTATTATTCTCTCTTTTCGAAAGAAAGTTAATGAATATGGGAAATTGTGGCAACTAAAAGATTTTTATTACAAAAAGTTGCATCATTATTTTTCGAATTTCAAACAAATTCAGCAAACGATAATGAGTAATTATTAATTTGCGAAAGAAGATTAATGAAAATATTTAATTTTGGCGTTTAAAAGTTTGAATTAGAAATAAATTATAAGCTGAAGGCCCTGTTTGGGCGAATTTTTTTCAGAGGTGTATAAATAGTGCGTTTTTTGTTGAGCACAAATACTGTGTGGAAGCGGTTTAAGTGACAGATTCTGTAACAAACATAGTAACCAGAGACATAACAAACCTACTTTTTATTATTAGAATTAAATCCCCATTGCCATTCGCAACAATCTTTCTAGAAACTTTAATTCCTTTAGACAATAAATTAAAATAAATTTATTTTTGCGACATCGATCAGTTTGAAATGACGTCAAATATATTTCACTAACGAGATTCTTCGTATGTTGACATGAAATATTTTCATTCTATTTAAAAGCGAGGAATATTACATATTTATTCTTTAAAATATAGATTAATTTTTGAAAACGATAAGTCATAATTATTGAATTTTCGAAATAAAATTTAAATAAAGCTAACCAAATTTAGCAAAAAATGTTTAATATAGAATTAATGCTGTGTTTGGCGAATTTTTTTAATACGTTATTTTTCCTAGCGCTTACAAAAATATTGAATGAATCAAAACTGCTACAGAATTTTTTTCCTGACATGCAATAAATGCAGTGGTTTGTATAGAGTTCAGCTTATAGTATTAAAAATTCCAGGTTTTATGTATTGTTTTTTTAATCTGTGCAAAAAGGTTCAACAAATTGAATTATACGGCTTTATATTCGATTTCAATTAGTCGTTGAGATATCCCATTAACACCTTCATTTCAGAATAAAAACGTTATATTTTAGTTTTTGAAATTCGATTTTTTGTGTAACTTAATTCGTTTCGCATATAAATTGTTCAGGACTTTAGTCTCCGTTTGCCTTATTTTTTGTTCATTTGGATAAACAGACAGCTCCTTTTCGTGTGCCAACTTTTCTTACCAATCGTCAGTAGTGGTTAATATTTTTATGTGAAACCTATTCATAGCTTGTATAAGTATCCATTCTCTTTTCTTTCTGAAGTTGGATCAAGCTGACTTGGGTCTGCCCAGTCGTGAATACTACGTACAGGGTACTCAGCAGTTGGAAGCGTATGGCAGATTTATGGTGGACATCGCAGTACTCTTGGGCGCACCGCAGGAGAGGGCTGAAAAAGAAATGAGAGAAGTTCTGGAATTTGAGGCACAACTGGCAAATGTAAGGCCACAGTTCAGTCTATAATGATTTGTTGATAAGTAAAATATGTTTTTTAAATAATAAAGTAGTAATTTATTATCTGTGGTTTTTGCTACGCGCGTATCCGGAAGCGGGTAAACTTTGGCTTAATTTTTTTCTATATTTATCGATAATATTTGAAATGATATTCTTAAATTGTAATTCACAATTTGAGATCATACTGTCTTAATTTTTTTCTTATCAAATTGCTCTACATCCGCCCCTGGGTTAGGTATAATTAAATTTTGAATTCCTTGATTATAATTTTTAGTGCATTATAGATATTTTGAGTTGAAAGTCATGTGATCAAATCTATTTATGCTCATATTTAAGTGTGGTACGTGCGGAATACTTGTCCTCCGTGAAAATAAATGGTTTATCAATCCGAATACCCTGTTCTTTGCTTCCGTGGCTTCTTTACTGAATAAAAAAAGCGGTCCAAGGGGCTTTAGGCAGTCAACGACGGCATACTGTCTTTTATCACCTGAGTTAAAGACAATGAAATACTTTATTTTTGTAGCTCTTCGTTATCCCCAAACTTTGTAAGATTATATAGCATGTGGCCGGTTGATGCATATGCAAACGTCCAAAACAGTTAGAATGTTTGCAGAGGAACTTGTAAGATTTTATAGCGATATATAGTGTTTTATGTATAATTATTCGTATTAGGAAAAATTAAAAATATCACACTTAAATTCATAAAAAATATTTAACCTAAAAAAATGGCAGTTTAAAGTAATTTGATTATTGTTAGAATTTATTTATCTTGAATTAGTCTTTATATTATTCTGTCTTCTTTTATTGCCTTGAATTAGTCTTTTATTATTCTGTCTTTTTATTATCTTGTTTATTATTATTTAATAGTCTTATAAAAACACTGTATTATATATATTGAGTTACATATCGCTGTACACTTCCATGGTAGAAAGTTTTGATCATTTTATGTCTCCTCAAAATTTCAAAATCTATATTTCTGTTTAAAGAATAAGAAATAGTTTTTTTAAAGTGTTTAATTTCTTCTTTTTTTAAAGTTTACCATTCCAAGTGAGGAGCGGAGGAATTACACAGCAATCTATTACAAAATTACGTTAGCAGAACTTCAAGAAAAAATTCCACTGGTAAGAAGTATCTGAAGCGTATATTATCTTAAGAAAACTGCTTTTGTTTGAAACAGCAGCAATTGTGCCATTATTTGTTGCATTTTTAGTGAAAATAAATCTTAACAATTTTTTTAATTTTATGCGGTCCATTTTAAATATTATTTACAAATAAAAAACGATAATATGGTGTACATAAGTTATATTTAGTCTTATTTAAATATGTAAGCACATAATTCTACATAAAGCTAGTTTTAGACCTTTTTGTCCCTTTTAAAAGAAGGGGAGATCAGAGCTAGTGTTCCAAAGGGAACCAAAATTTGGAAATAAGCGCCAACAAGTACCTTGTTTTATGAAGCAACATTATGTATACCACTCCACAAAATCTTGATTCTGTTTTTGTTGTTATCAGATTGCCGTTAGAGTGGTTTTGTGATTTTTTCAATGTTGAGTAACTTTTTATGCTAAACTTAAATTAAACATGCAATTATTAAACATTGTTCACCATTTCATTGTTGCTTGTAGTAAAAAGTGGTTAATTTCTCTAAGTAACTATGCTTTTTTTCAAAATAACTTAAATCGTAATAGTAAAGGTTCTTTTATACCAAAATGTGGTCAAGGGGCAGGTTTTCCAAAATTTTACGGGGCATGAATTCCAAAAATGCCTTGTAAAAAAACGTTCTTCGACCTTTATAAACTAGCCATATTATGCCAAAAATGCCATTATTTTAAAAAGCAATATGACTACATATAAAATTTTAAATGTATTTTTTGTTTGAATTTAAAAAGGGTCCATATAATTTCAAAAAGAAAGTTGACAGGAGCCCAGGATTTTAGAGCAACATATGCTATTTTTTTTAAAAAAATATTTAACATTTTTCTGTGTTTACGTTTTTTTGGCTATTTTAGTTCACAATAAAAGGTGCATAAAATAAGTAAGCATGGTTCCGTAAATGTGTTAAAACAGTTAGGAAATACTTGTTGGAAAATTTTATCCGTGCTTATTTAGCAGGCTGGAGAAATGTGCATCGTATACGAGGCATGTTTTCCACATCAACGTGCTTGGACCACTTGCTGTCAAAAATTGTATTTAGGCTTTCGAAAGGTAGTAGCGCTATTTTGTAAGTAAAGGTGTAAGGAAGACAGCGATATCCTGTTTTCATCAAAATAGATGAAGTAAATAATGTATGAAAAAATAAGCTGGAAAACCAGTGTACGATCTCCCCTATGCAAATTTTGTTTAACACTGTTATGCTTTGTAAAATCTTTAAATCATGACAATACAAATATTATAATACTATTTATTTATTAATTGTAGGTATACTCGTATTTACCAATATTTATTGAGATAATATCTGTAGTGTCTACACAAATCACAGAAATAAAAGAGAAAATTTAATAAAAGACTAAGAGAAATATTCTTATTTCCCTTGCTGTCAAAATCAAATTCGTTTAAAATGTCAAAATTAAAAAAAACTGCATATTTTAATGAAAAAAATTGTGGTTTAGATTTTGAACATCAGTAGCTACTCCCTTTTTTGTAATTTACAGTGTTCGCGATATTTTTAGGTGAACTGGACGCTGTATTTCAGCTTAGCCATGCCCCTGGAATTAACAGAGGAAGACGAGGTTGTCGTGTACGCTGTTCCCTATCTTCTTTCTATGACTCAGCTAGTCATAAACACAGACAAGAGGTAAAAAAAAGCATCAAAATTAAGTTTATTGAATGTATTTTAAATGTATAAAGAAGTTCAACATAAAATAGGTTTCAAAGCATTAAACAAAAATTTGGAAAAAAGTTTTAATTTAATAGCTGTTAAAGTTAGTTTTTTAATTTTAAATGTATAAAAAAGTTCAACATAAAATAGGTTTCAAAGCATTAAACAAAAATTTGAAAAACATTTTTTGAATTTAATAGCTGTTAAAGTTAGTTTCGTAGGTAATTCCATTTACAAAAGTTTGTTTAAAATTAAGAATTTTTTTATTTCATTAGAACGAAAATTCATCAAAGTTAATAATTTGAAGAAAAAAAAGAGTTAAGGAAAATTAAACAAGAAAAAATATTTTTTTTCAAGACATAACAAACAGGGGTAAATAAATTATCACAGACTTTTTTTAAAACCCTTTAGACGGCAAATGTAACAAAAAATCAGGATCATATAGCGGTAGTTAATGGATTAAAAAATAATTTAATTTTTTCCAGGATTGTCTCAAACTATATCTTGTGGAGGTTTGTCTTCAACCGAGTGAGCAATCTGGACAAAAGATTCCTCGCCAAGCAGCAGGAATATTACGGAGCTTTGTACGGAACTCAGGCCATATCCCCCCGGTGGAAGACGTGTACACTGTACGTCAACAAGAACATGGGAATGGCCGTCGGATCTCTGTTTGTGAAGAGACACTTCAATGAAAAAAGCAAAGAAACGGTACAAAATAAGTCAAATGTTTGCTGCTATTTATAAAGTACATTTGTGGACGGGATTTTTCTTTTAAATGCAAAATGTTAAAATAGTGTCTTTAAACTACACCGGGTTGATGATCAATAATAATTGCAAGCTATTTAAGGCTAATAAGATAGAAAAACTCAAAATGTACTTTAATTTTAAAAGTTTCTGGTACCCTATGCTTTTAACGAAAGGAACAGTGAAAATTGAAAAATGGAATTTGCTTTATTTCAATGTAGATAAATTTTTAGTTATTAAATTTTTAATCTAGTTAACAACCTCACGGTAAAAGTAAAATATGAAGGAATTTTTAAGCAAATAAAATTTGGTGTTTGGGAATAATTGCTATTTATAAGCTAGCAAACAAAAGCTATATTGAAATTAACTATCTTTGCCAACTCCAGCCCCATATTCACATGTCATCAGTTTCTTCGTCAAGGCACAATTTACTGATTTAAAGTTAAAAAGAAAATTCAACCTTTTGGATCCCTATTACCTTAAAATTTCCTAAAACATCCCTGTAAAATTTTGAACTTTATAAATATTTGTATTAATTTGTAATTCGTATACGTTAGATTATAGTTTGCACATTTTAAACTTTTGTAACATACAAATTTGGGGTTTTACAAGAAATGCTATTTTCTTAACTTTAAGTAGGCTCAATAGCACTCAAACATTAACTTAAATATAATAATTGTTAATATTGAATAGTAAATAATAATATTTTAAAGATATTTAGGAATTTATTCTTAAATAACTTTAAAATATTCTTGAATGATTTATTTTCTGTAGTCAAGCCGCTTAAGTTTACTTATGACATTTTCCCGAAACTTAGAAACGGGTCTTTTGAGTTAATTATTTCCAAAAACAATTTCAAGTGATATTGCGTATTTTACAATTGGAAAAATAGAAAAGTTGGGTGGAAAATTTTAATTAACTAAATATA
Source organism: Oedothorax gibbosus (assembly GCA_019343175.1). Lineage (NCBI taxonomy): Eukaryota > Metazoa > Arthropoda > Arachnida > Araneae > Linyphiidae > Oedothorax > Oedothorax gibbosus. The sequence continues at coordinate 26,642,535 of CM033279.1, forward strand.
AAATTAATTCATTAGAATTTGTTTTAGGCTGAAGAAATGATAAATGACATCAAAACAGCATTTCTGGAGTTATTAGATGAAGTGGATTGGATGGATTCAGAAACTAGAGCAGCTGCTAGAGAAAAGGCAAAATATAAATCTTATAAAGAAACAAAATTGTTAAACAGTTTAAAACCAGTTATTTATATATTTTTAATTTTAATTTAAAAAAATACAGTTTCAAATTTTTAAAAAAGTGCTCTTCTACTTAAATAAAAATAATAACTAAATGGAATACAGAGTTTTTATCATCTTTATTTATCTTTGTTTAACAATCTATTTAACAATGATTTTTGCAATAGTGATACTTAGAAAACAAGACAGAAACAATAATTTGTAATGCTATTAATTTTTTTAATGACAATCTACTTTTGAAATCTTTTAGGCTGTAATGATGAGTGAAAAAATAGGATTTCCTGAGTACATTACAGACCCCAAAGCATTAGATGAAGACTATGAAGGGGTGAGTATAGTTATCGTCTGCATTATATAACGTTTTTGCGAAAGCAAATTTTACTTCTTTACATAATTGTCAAATTAGTTTAAGTATTTGACTTTTATTAAAACAATGCTTATTAAGTTTTAGTAAAGCAGTTAATAAACTGCACTCTTAACTTAAAAGAAATTATGAATTAAGTTTGAAATTTATTTAAAAATACAAAATAAGCTTTAATTAACTAAAATATTTAAGAAAAGTAAAAAAATAATATGAGTTTTTTGAAAGTGTTTTTTGTTAAATTATTTAAAAATAAATTTCTTCTGAATGATCATTATTTCTGTAGAAATATTAAAGATAATTCTTATTTTTCTCAAGACAATTATACTTTTACTGGTTAAACCTATTTTAAACTTTTAAATTTTAATAAGTACTTATTACGCTAAGTAAATTTCTATTTTCTTTAACCGCATTGTACTTCAAACATTTTAGTAAAAAATTATAGTTTACGTTAGAAAACTATAGAAATAAAATATACTGCATTATTTACTGCTGAAGTTACTTCAAATTATAACTCAATTATTTTTAAAGAGTATTCCAACACCAAACATTCCAATATTCCAACACTTAGAAAAAATTGTTTTAACTTTCAATGCGATTTTTTTAAATTTTTACCAGTCATTTCAAGTTATGTTGAAACAATACACAAATTATGTTGCGACCAAATACTAATACATGGTTAGCACAAAAAAACGTGGTAAAGGCGCAGCACTCATGTATTCTTTTGAAATGTACAAGTAGTTCAGCATAGGATCGTTAATGGTTAGCTAATGATCGAATAAATAGCTGTACTTAAGCTTAAAAATGTATGTTACGGTACTTTAAAATGAATGTTATAGTTTTGTTAAACATATTTTATAAAAAAATTTAGTTTACAAAGAATCGTATCCTCTCGCGATCATCAGTTGTGTTTTAAAAATACAAATTTGTATTCGTATGTCATCAGCGTAATTCTTGTATTGAAACAACACAATATTGTACTGTCGCCACTTTTCCCAATACTTATGTTTCCCTTGTGCTGTTTGAATACAAATTTTTTTCTTAATGTAATAGCCTTTCTTTTTTACTTTAAAAAACTTTTAAATCACCTACAAACTATTTCTACCTAATTCTGTACCTCAGAACTAGATAAATATGTCTTAAAATATGTTAACTTATTAGAATATATGCTTCTTCTGGTTCTCAAGAAAAGAATTGAGGGGTTGCTTTAGTGAAAGCTTAGAACAAAATAGTCTTTTTTGTAGAAAGAATTCAAACCAGACACATATTTTGAGAATGTTCTATTAAATCTGAAGCACTACTCGAAAAAAGAGCAGCTGAAATTAAGGCTACCAGTAGATCGAATGCAGTAAGTACCCTTTTAAAAAATAATTCATAGGTATTAAAGGCATTAAAAATGCTTTAATTTGTTTATTAAAAATGTACATACACTTTTATTTATAACGTTTTAAATTCATAATGTTTGAAAGTTTTAAATATGTTTAATTTATGATTATTATTTTTTAAATAATTTGTATTTCTTATAAATATTATTCAAGCACTTAATTTTATTTTTTAAATACATTATATCATTTTTATATTAAGTGAACATAAATAAAATTAAAATATAAATTTATGAATCGAGTAATTTATCTGAAACGTATTGCTAAAATAGTCTCATATGTATTAGTTAATCATTTTATTTTATTAATAAAACGCTATTCATTAATAAATTCTATCCATAGTTCTGTCCATTCATCATTTCCAGGTTTAAAGAATATTAATTAAATAAGCAGATGTTTTAAAATTGAATTCAAATAAACCGAGTACAGTAATTTCATTGCACTATTTACGTTTTAATTACATGATTGTTAGATTTAGTTAGCAGGTTTAATTGGTAAATTGATGTTGAAATTATTTTAATATTAATTCTTATTTAAAATTAAGGAAAATTAGTTCAATTAAAGTTTTAGGGGTTTTAGTTTAGTTTATAAAAATAATTTTTCTCAGATTGTAAAAGTAAACCAATAAAAGTAAGGTGCTGTAAATAGTTTAAAATTAAAGTATAAGATCTTTTCGATATCGTTTTTGTGTTTTTTTTCTACATTTATTCATCCTGTATTATAAACATATGTTTTCAGATGGGTGACTTCCCCAGCCGTTGTAAATGCCTTTTACACTCGTTCAAAGAATTTCATCAGTAAGCACGCATTAAAAAAATTTAGTTTGTTTTTTAACCTTAAAAATATACTGTGATTTTCGTATTAACTTTTTGTGTGTAACTTTTCACTGCTTTAGCATTCCCAGCTGGGATTTTACAGCCACCACTTTTTCACCAAAATTACATTAGGTATGTGTTTTACATCCGTTAACAAACGTTTTCCATTGATTCGTTTTTTATTTGATGTATTATGCCTTAAAAACTATGACATTATATTTTAAGTATATGCTATTTCAAACGAGTATTGCATGTTTTGTAGAAAACTGACGCTTCCACTACTAATTTATTTCAATCTTAGAAGTGTAATTTTTAACGTGCAATATATTTTTCTAAACTCTAGAAAATTTAATTAACGGAAATTTGAATGACAATTTTGCGGATGGAGCATTTCCGTGATTTTACACCATTTTCGTTTCTGACGGATGCGAATGCGTGGTTTAAAACCGCAAAGGATTCGTCAAATAACGGAAATATAACGTACTAGATGGAAACGGAATTTATTTGTGAAAATGGGAGAAAATTAGTGTAAACAGAGACGATTTTTTTCTGACATTGTATGTAATTGAAGTTTAAATACATTTCACTACCATTTTAAATACAGTGAAACGAGCAAAAACCATTTTAATATTCACATTTGAGTAGAAAGCACTTAATTTTAACTCAAATTATATAAATACTTTTTATTCAAGTTTTTTTTCTAGCACGGTAATTTTAATCGTATAATAGCTCAACTAATTCTAAGTTTGCCTTTTTTTTTATTCTTGAAATTTTTCTTCAAACCCATGCAACTTTTTGAAAATTACTTACACGTTCATCTAAAAACCAAAACTAATATAGTATGGACATATTTCTTGCAGATCTCTTAACTACGGAGGTATCGGTGTAGTCATAGGGCATGAAATCACTCATGGATTTGATGATAAAGGTAATAAAAGTCTAACGTAATTTTAATGTTTTAAAATGGAATTTTTTTCGGTACAAATATGCTGACAGTTTTACCCAATTTTATTGCAGATTTATACATTTTCATATACATATTTATATGTATATATCATTTTCATACTGATTTCTCCATATATCACCGATATTCAGTTCAATGCATATATCAAGAAATAAGTTGTATAATATAAAAGTATAATATGTAAGTATAATATAAAAAGTTGCATTAAGACCGAATTTACTAATCTTGTAAGTCTAAAAGAGGCTCAATATTTAAAGTATTAAATCAAGAAATGTGACATCGTATTATTGGCAAATAATTAGTCTATGGATTGTTTCAGATATTCTTTTTTCTTTATTTTATGCTCATCAATTAAATCTTTAAGAAATCTTGAAAAAGATACCGATAAAAAAAATAGAAATATTAAATCCAGTTAGCTTGAAATGAATGTGGACTAAATTTTCAAATTTTGTGACTGTGTGAACTGGTATAGAAAACTAAAAGATATTCCTAAAATTGGTAAATATATCCGGAGCATATGAATTTGTGTATAGGTATATATTTTGGGGGAAAATATATTGAAATAAAATTTAAAAAGTAAATTTTTCTCATGGCTGCGTCTTTTACGGTGTTTGACTACGAAAATTATATAACATTTTATGTTGCTGTGTATTTTTGTTGATTTCGTCTATATTAATGGGCAATAATTTTAATGGGCAATTTTAGGCACATACCCGCAAAGGAAATATTTTAAACTTTTTCATTGATTAAATATCAATATTACCCTATATTTTCTATTATAAGTAAGGCATCAAGTTGTTTAAATATTAGATTAAAAATTTTAAAAACCATGCAGGTTTAAAAAAATTTAAAGCTAACTGTTTAAATATTAACATATACAATGGAACGAAGAAACTTTTAAACATAAATCTGTACTATGTAGTAGAAAGAAAAAGTCCATTCTCCAATGAAGTCTGCGGAAGATTTTCCTTATACACATTTCCACATAGAAAAAGGGTATGCACTAAAAAGAGTCTAAGTACATTCTCAGATCGATCTCTTTGGACATAAACCTTTTTAACTGAATGGAATAAATATAAAACAATTGTTTTTCTCTTATCCACACAGGCCGTCAATTCGATCACTTGGGGAACCTCAAACAGTGGTGGAATTCCAAAGCTCTGGAAAGATTTCAGTCCAAGGCGGACTGCATGATCAATCAATACGGGGACTATATTATGACGGATATCGACATGAAGGTATCGAAACAAAAACAGTTTCCTTCTATTTGTTCAAGAAATATTGATCTTTATTGAACACTGAAACTTAGTCTTAACTCAATTGCATATAGTTGTACTTTCGATTGATTAACTTGGTGATAAAGTTTTATATATTTAATATAAATAAATATAAAGTTAGTGTACGAAGGCTCATGAAACTGAATAGTAGAAACTGCTTCAGACTTGTTTTGTTACTTACTACAAATATAATTTATAATATTGTAAACAAGATTTGGTATTCAAAATGTATAAAATGTACTATTTTCAGGTAAATGGTATAAATACTCAAGGTGAAAATATTGCTGACAATGGTGGAGTTAAACAAGCATTTAGGGTAATTTATTACAAATTATTATGTTCGATACAAATACTAGAAACTAATTATCTTTGGATCGAAGACGATACGTTTAATTATAAATTTTAAAAAATATGATCATCTGGTGTGTTTTTTGTATAACCGTTAAGTTAGATTACTCAGACTTTGGTAGCCAAAAAGATTTTATATCGGTAAACTAAGTTAATATTTGCTCCCTTGCCATGTATGACATGAATTCGCTGAGCAAGTTTTCCTGCCAATTGTTGTTAATTAGTTAGTCTGTTAAATAAAAGCAACTGGTCAGATGGAATAATAATAATTATGAAAGGAAAACACGTAAACTGTAAAAAAAAAATCTTTGCATTTTACAACAAAAAGGGCTGGCAACCCCAGCATCGTTGCTGTAAAAATTACAAACTGCTGTTATTAAAACTGCAAAATTTCGTGGCGCCAAATGGCAGAAACTTTTCAAACCAACATTTGTACTAACTTTTCTTTAATTTACTAAAGTAATTAGCATAGTTGCCTCGGTTTGTTAAAAAAATACAATAGAAAGTGTAGGAAAAGTGACAGCAATTTTTACAATGTAGAGCGATGCTATTTTGTTTGGCGAATTTTAAAAGTAAATTAACCAAGTTACAAAAACAGTCATCTTCTAATGTTTCTGATGAAATATATTTCAGGCCTACCGCGGTTGGGTGGATCGAAACGGGGATGAGGCCCTACTCCCCGGTCTTAACCTGACCCACGAGCAGCTCTTCTTCCTCAACTACGCACAGATATGGTGCGGAGTGATGAGGCCGGAGGCAGCGGTCAACATCATACGCACAGGAGCGCACAGTCCGGGCAGATTCAGGTACACTGTTAAAAAATCCTGTAATGTTCCTAGAATATATCAGTAACTTTCCCTAAATATTTAGAAACAATCCCACATTGACCAGTAACTTATTGTATGGTAAAAATTTATTCGGGCTAAAGGAACTGTTCCCTTTACTTTGCCAACTATCGTGCTGCTTGGAGTGCTAGATGTCGGATTCGATACACCAAACGCTGGGTCCATTCATTTAACTACTTTATAACTCCGCGTTATGCGTCACGTACGAGGTTGCTTCTTAATAACGATTCATTATATTGAATATTCAAAAGGATTTATGCTAATTGATTTTACTTATATTTCTGGGGGAAATCCGAAAATCTTAAAAGCTATGCCCGCTTGAAAAAGTCAGAAACTTTTGCGATGTATAAGAGTCACGTTATAATTTTTTACAGTGTATAGTCCATATTTTTCACTTATTTTGTTCGACATTTAATTTTTAACGAAAATTGCTTGATTTTTAATAGGTTTTAGTTCGCATTTTTGCTGTTTTTTATGCGACTTATATTTGAATATAGAGGTTAAGTTTTCCAAGTTTGTACTTAGTTATATCAATAAACTTTGTTTCTTTAGGGTCATCGGAGCCTTATCGAATTCCAAAGACTTCATCGAGGCCTACAACTGTCCGTTGGGAAGCACGATGAATCCGGAACATAAGTGTGAAGTGTGGTAGACGGACTTTTTACTGAAATCAAGATTTATACAGGAAGATAATTGAATTTAAAATTAATGGATATAAAGATTTCCGACTGAAAAATGGATTACGTGAACAAACACGAAGTTTGCATATGCACAAGTACTTTGAGGTTTCTTGTTCAAATCTCGCTTATCGCATTTTTACCGAAAAAGTTAATTATTTGTATAATATTGTTAATCTATTGATTATAAATGGAACGTCTTGAATTTTAAATGTAATAGATACAGTGGTTGTTCTATTTCGAAATATAGCGATGAAGTAAATTGCAACAGTTTAAGGTCTATCAGTCAGTGATAATACTTTTTTTTCCCATTAGATTATAAACTATTGCAGAGTTACATTTATTGATAATCAATAATTTTTACGAACATATTCTTAAAATGTAGAATAGACGCATGTTGAATTCATTAATTTTAGTAATCTTATAAAGATATAACTATGTTTCAACCAAAGAAATAAAAATAAAGACAAGAAATCTTACTTCTTAAGTGGTATAAAAAAAATACCACTTTAAATAATAAATTTTACTTTAAAATTGCAAAGATTTAGTATGTTGTATAAATTTATTTTAAACATACTGAAAAACATACTATATAAAATCGAATTAAGTTATTTATTCCCATGTTGTTCATAGTTCGACAAACCGTGTCACAACTAACAGTGTTTTAAGTTTATTTTTTTAAAAAAATTAACACAATTTTTTTACAAGGTATTATTTAACGACAACTATATCTTGTTAATAGTGATATTTTTATGTTTTTAAATACTATAGCTTTGTGTAAGTTTAATATGTGAGGTATTACAAAATTGTAAAATAGTTGAATTTTTGTTTTTAAGATGTTTTACTATACGAATAAAAATCAACTTTTCAAAAGTATAATTTTCTGTGAATTTCTATTTTTGTTTTGAAATGTGATAATGGTGAATGGGAAAATTTAATTTAAAAAACTAACATATTAAAAAATAAAAACATGAAAAACGGTTCAACCAAATACCGAAAATATGGTGAAACAATTCACCACACAGTCGTTGCGGCTACTAGGAACCATATTTCTTTTAAACCAAGCACCAACTTTTTAACAGTACCAGCTTGCAAAAAAATATCAGCACAATAATATAATTATCATATTTTGTTTGTGATAGTCTCCAAACCTGTAAACTTTCTGGATTTGTATGCAGTATGCTGTTATTATTTTTGAACTACAATTTTGTACTATCACAATTCATTTCCATTAATCATCAAAACATCCGCTTAAATTATTCCACCTAGATATTTTAATGCCTACTGGGATTCGGGATGCACATTGAAAACCAAAAACACAATTTATTCTTGGTATCTTATCCAGCGAAGGCTGATAGCATAGTACTTTTAAAAAAACACATGCCGAGTAGTGTGGAACCTGTTTATTTTCAGCTTCAACCTGAATAAATTATTTCCCGTGGTTCAGTCACTGACCTATGACATTGGCACGTATTTTTACCTTTTTAAAGCCCCGAAAATATTTTTATGAACGTAAAAAAATTGTTTGTGTGTTTAGCTTGTTTAGTTTTTAAAGCGCAATATTTCTAAAAAATGAAAAAATTAAGAAAAGTTGTTGATGATGTTATTGGGTAAAAAAATATATATATTTTCTAAATGACATGCTTCAGTGCTTGATGCGAGGGCGAGAACGTGGAAAAACGTGACACAAGTAAATTGCAAATTAGGAGTTCTTTTTTTTTTAGAAAGAGAACTTTTAAGAAAAAGAATTTGGATAATCTATTGTTTCAATTTTCGACCTTAATTTTTTTAAAAATTTATGAATGAGATTTTATGAATGATATTATCTTTCAGATTCTCCAATAAGAATGATTTGCACGGCTAAATAGTTTAACTGCTATTGGTCAAGGAATATTGTGAAAGGTGTCATTTTTCAAGAAATAACATAAGAAATTGAGAACTGGCAACAAAAATTGTATAAGAAGTAGTCTACATATTAAAATTAGTACCAACTTTGAAAATTCCAATTTCAACACCCAATTTTTTTATATAAAAATGTTTATCGTCTTCAAAATACCCCATATCCAAAAGAAAATGAATTAATTTGCATTATTTGTTGAGATATAAGCATTCAAAGTTTAATGCCCATAATGATAAAAAAAAGTTTCACAAACTTTTATTCATACCTCCACAAATAAAATGAATTAAACAAAGAACTTTTTTTCATTATATACTTCTTAATCTTCCAAAAACAAATCACGCAAGTTTTTCATTAATTTTTCATTTTTATATTTTTTATTTAAATTTAAATAAGAAAAAATAAAACGTGAATAGCAACCCCAAATTTTTGTACATAAATCGATAAAGTAGATCAAATAGAACCAAAATCCCGAATTTTTTTTAATTCGACAACAATTATTTGCCGAGTTATTGTAAAAAAACTGAAAAACAAACGTATTTTAGGGACCGTGTAAAAAACTACTTGGAAAATTTGATCCTAACTTGCATTATCGTTTGGTGGTTGAAAAGCGTTTATTGGTAAATGTTTATTCAAATTATTGATGTCTGTCAAATGTCTAAAAATCTTTTCTTGTTTTAAGTGCATACAATCTATTTTGTTTGTATAATTAACATTAAATTATATCGATTACTATGTTTTTAAATGTATGTTATTTCCAATACAATTTCAAAAAGTGTGTTTAATATTAAAAATTAAATACCCTAAAATATTATTGGAATTCGGTTTTTAGTATATTTCATTGTTACCATATTGATTATTTAAAATGATTAGTGCCCACTGCCTTGGTTAAAAATCATTGCCAAATCATTCTGCGTAATTTTATTTAGCCTTCCTTAAATATCGTGTTAAGGTCGCAACCCTCGTTTTGTAATACGTGGTTTATATATTACCGATAAAGTCCACCAAATTTTAAACAAACTTCTTGTAGCAATATGAATGAAACAAAAATTTGCATAAAAAATTTAAAAACATAAATGTAATAATCATGTTTGTCAATCTGATAGCAACTAATCGCATTCGAAAATCTGTTCCTTATAAATAACCGTATGTGACTTAATTCAAAATTAAAACTTCTCCTCTTCTAGCTTTTATTTTATTTCTGAATTTTAAAATCCAATTTTTAAAAAAAATTAAAAATCACAATATTAGTGAAGAAGGTTAAATTCTAGCATCCGTTGGAGATATTACGTTAACCCTTTTGTTAGCTTGTCGTTTTGAAACGACACAACCTAAATATTACCTTTTTCGTTTTGGAGATTTCTCCCTAAACGAGTCCAAAATTAATGCTTTAATATCTCAGCAAATAATGCAAAATAAATAATTCTTTTTTATACATAGGGTATTTTGAAGGTGCTGAACATTTTTATGTAAAAAACAAGTAGGTTTGTAACAGAATCTGTAACTTAACCCGCTTCCACACAACAGTTGTGTTTAACAGGTAAAAAGGCGCCAAACACTGCTTTAATTCTATATTAAACATTTACATGCTAAATTTGTCTAGTTTCATTTATTTTATTTCGAAATTTCAACAATATTTCTTCAATAACAATGCAATAATTATAATCGTTTGCAAAAATTAATTTATATTTCAAAGAATAAATATGTAACATTCCTCTCCTTTAAATAAAACCAAAATATTTCATATCAACATACAAAGAATCTCGTAGATTTGACGTCATTTCAAACTGATCGATGTCGCAAAAATAAATTTCTTTTAATTTATTGTCTAAAAGAATTAAAGTTTCTCGAGCGATTGTTGCGAATGGCAATGGTGATTTAATTCTAATAAAAATGGCTTCCTATGCTTTTTAAATCAGCATTAAATGTGCAGTTTTTCAAATAATTGAAGTACTTCGAATTCGAATTCTTTTCTGAAATTGTCAATGCATTCTAATTTCGATGCGCTAATTTTTTTGACGTATCACACTTGTCCGTTGCATTTGTAGTTTGGACTATGAAAGTGGGTAACGAACAGACGGACGGAACGATTATAATACCTTCCTTTTTTACGTTATAAACGTAGTGTGGAAGCTTAAATTGGGTGTTGCCATTGGAATTTTCAAAGTTGGTACTCCTTTTAATATGTAGACGACCCCTTATACAAGGTTTGGTACAAGTTCTCAATTCTTTACGTTATTTCCTGAAAATTGACACCTTTCACAAAATTCCCTGATCAATAGCAGCCGAGTAACGAGGGGTGGATCGTTTTTCCCCCCAGATTTACACATTAAAAGTATGTGGATGACCAACACTATTGATTGCCATGGTATTATTATTGATGATATGATTAATTCAAACTACGCACTTTGCAAAGATGTTTTCGAGTTATTACCATTTACTATTTGGCTGCTTTATATGAACACCTTTTATTCTCAAATAAATTGTTTGCATATTATCAGTATTCTTTTTACGAATTTATATATTTTTGATAAAATCATACCAATAGCTTGCTGGCTTTTTTCAAGTTCTTCCTTTATAAAAATGATATTTTCATCACCCCACTTTGAAATTTACCTTAACTATTCATCGACGACTGCTCATCCTTATCTAAATGGAAAACAATTACTTTTAAACATGCATAGCTTTTAAACACATTTTTAATACGGGTGTAAACATGATGGTTAGTATAATATGACTCTACATTAAGTTATTATTAGAATCCATAGATGTGCCTAGTATTAGAAATAAATCTAACTTCAGGTTCAATAATATCAATGACAAAAATACAAACATCGAACCCGCCAGCAATCCCACAAAAATATTCCACACGTATAGCAACAATACTAAGAACATTAGGCAAAAACCACCTCCAAAGTGCCCCCTGTAGAGAAATAACCATTCCGAGCACATCAAATATTCATGGAAGGAAAAATAAAACAAGAACAAGGCATGATAAAAACTGCAGGAAACGCTCAGTCAGAGAATGCGTTTACCCAAATAATTCTACAAATCATTCCTCGTTGATCTTTGTTTAAAAACACGGAGAGAGTCGAAAAACTTGAAACAAAAAAGTGAAATAAAAGAAACTTGAAATAAAAACAAAAGTTGGAATGAATTGCTTATGAAACAAAAAAGGACCAACGGCGAAAGCGATGCCAACTTCGGAATATCACAGAAGAAAATCGATCTTCTCCAGCTCTACGAAATGGGATACTTGTGTTCTTTTATTGGAATATTTATACATTTTTAGCGTCTATTTTCACGCATTAATCTCAAAATCTTGCCTTTGAAGTAGTTGTTAACTTTACAAAAAGAAAAATCTGAATAGCAGTTTAATTCACATCTGAAAAAGTAATAGAATATTTTGCATTGCAAACATAGCTCAAATTATTCCAATAATAACTATTAATAAAAAAATATTTGATAATAAATCCATAATAGCATGTTTATATTACTTAATTTAACAATTTGTTAATATTCAACTTGCTTTCCTTATTTTATAAGGAATAAATTCCGTATACTTAGAAAATTCATAATTACTGAATCGATCTTTTTTAATTGGGATTACAATATTAAAGCGTGACTTGAGTAAAATTTTAAAACTACTTAAAATTAACTTACTAAAATATAATAATATATCTATTTTTTTTTGGTTTCTGGATAAAATTTATAGAATAAACCAACATAACACAAATTGCGCAATAATAAATTAAGATAAAATAATACAATGAATTTAAACAGCAAATAAAAAATTGAGTTATGATTTCTTTCGCGTGTTAATTTTATTGGGTAAAAGCAGATTTTATAATTGAAAGCATACAATATCAGGTTTCAAATATATGGAGGTTAATTTTAAGGACTAACACAACAAATGTAGAAATTACTAAAAATATTCGACTATTCTTTTGCTTTAATACACTCGAACATTCTTATGGTACAACGGACAAAAATTATAAAAAATAGTCTGCCATACCTTTCAAACAAAATAAAAAATTTGAAAATCCTATGGTTAGAACACTGGAATTAAAAGTGAGTATGGTCATACTGACTGTCAAAAAGTATGAACGATTAGTTTCTGATATCATACCTTTCAAATCAACATTAAAATAATTTTTAAATTGGATGGTTGCGAACAGAAATTGTAAAAGGGGGTACTTTTGCACAAAAAATTCCACGATTTCACTGCTTTAATTTACATTTTTTTTAAATTCTTGCGTATTAAAAACAGAAAGTAGTTTTTTTGGTTGAATTGCAATTGTTTTAGAGATACACGGGCTGCTGAAATGGGCCTCAAAATTTTGAAAACGCGGTCAAGTAACGAGGCCGACGCCAGATACCCAACCAAACCTTATACAGACATCATACTGAGCAACTTCTGCCCCAAAAATAAATAATGCTAAAAAAGCATTAAATTAAACAGTGGTTAACAACCATTCCCAAATATTATAGAGCGCTAAAAAAAACTCTAACATAACCATCTCAATAAGAAGTCTCAATGACAATGAATAAAGAAAATACTGTGCATAAAGAAAATATATAATCATGAAAGATTTTAGGGTAAAACTAAAGATTTTAAAATACTGTATATTAGTCAGTGTAAAAAAACTATTTTTAATTACTTGTTTTGATGGTGTCTATAAAAAAAAGGTTTCTTCCAGAAATATCTTTAGTTTAATATTTATAAAAAAAACTCAATATGCGTTTTAAAAAAATATATTTGTGTGGGATAACTTACCAAATACACCCCACAACCAAACCATTGGCTTAAGAAATGAAGTCTCACATGAATATAATAAGTAACGATGCTTACATGCCTTTATACTGTCTTTGGTAATGAAATTTAAAACTAATATGCTTCGTCTGTAAAAAAAAAACTAATAATGGGTTTTAAAAGGCCAGAGCTCAACTGATCTGAAAGATTTCAAAACTTCTATTTGTCAAAACACAGTAATCATCAATTTTTAATAAAATCAGGAGAACAAATTGTTGTATTGTCTTATCAAAGATTTTTTGTTTCTGAGATACATTTCTATAAAATACATTTTTACAAATTTAAGTACGGATTTTGACCACATTATAGCGTTATAAAGAAATCTAGTGAAACTCGTTCTGCATGGTTGCTTTTTTAAAATACAGCCTAAACTATTTATGTCCATTAGCTAAAATATAGTACGCTTGTTTATTTTTCTAATTTTAAGTTTTTCTTAATAAAGAAAATTTGAGATAAATGGAGACCATAGTCCTGAACAATTTACGTAGACGAAAAACGAATTTTAAAAATTTAAAGTTAACGTTTTCATTCATTGAGGAAGGTGTTAGTGGTATTCCCAAATGGAGCAAGAATGGCCAATATTATAACTTGTATCGATATATAATAACAGGGGCTCAAGAACTATGAAATGTTGCTTTAACATCTTCGCCGGGCACACACACAAGAAAATAAAAAGTCTCTTGGTCAATATTCCAGTCCAGACACCTCTTTTCGTGCCCCCCTGTTTAGCTCCGGGATTGGTTAGTTTTGAAAAGCAGGTCAACAGCCAACTTTCTCGACAGGAATGGTATAAAGAAGGGAGTCTCCAAACTACGAAAGTAGAAGGTTTTCATCCGGTCAAATGTTCGTAAAAGTTGTATCTAAACATTTAGAAAATTTCATTAAAATAAAAAAAGTATTAAAATTTTTCTTTTTCTAATCTTATTATTCTAAGTAATCTCTTTTTTCATAAGCTAGTTGAAGTAATGATAAATCTTCTTGTCAACTAAATATATATCGCTTAAAACAAGTGAAAAAAAAACAATATCTTGTTTAAAATATGTCATTTTTGAAAACCATATATTTAAAAAAAAAAAAAAAAACATTTGTAATACTTTAAAATATAAAGAATAAAATTCGGAAAGAGGTTTTTTTCTTTGCATTTGTTTTTAATACGTTTTTGGTAATTAAATACAAATTTCTAAATGTACATCGTATTTATAAAATTAATAGAATTTATAAGTAAAAAACTTCATAGCTTCGAATAAATTCATAGCTTCTTTTGTTTCTTATTGAAAGTTTTGATAAAAAGGATCTTACCTACACACACGTGACTTCCAGAATTTCCTGATCTGGGCCCCCATTTGGAAAAGTTTGGAGACCTTTCATATAAAGGGTTGGATGTGTTTCTCTTTTTTTTTAAGGATTCTGGTAGCGATTGACAAGATTAGAGCGGTAATTTTTCGAACGAAGTTGGTTTCGAACACTTGTTATTAACATTTCAGCCAAAAATTAAATTCCTTGAAACCGACACCATTAAAAAGCAAATTTAAATGTTGGAAATTTTTTATGTATTTGTTCAGTAAAAATCTGAGTAGGAATTAAATAAACTGTGTGTGTCTTCGTTGGATTCCATTATAATTTTCATTTTTTAAAATCCCTTTAATGTTTTTACCATTTTGTCATATCGTAGCTGGAAGTATATATGATATTTATAGTGATTGAAAGTTCCAGAAAGTTATTATCACACTGCAGGATATTATATGGAATTGTATGAATTTTTTTAAACTCATTTTACTGTTATGAATACTTTTAACTCCTAAAGAGTGCCCGATTATATAAAACATATACATGGCCATTTTGTTTAAATATGAACTTATTGTTTTAGTTTCAAACACCTACAGCCTTCATTACACTGATGAGCTCACGTGTCACCTTATTACGATGACTTCTATGAAAAATTATTATTTGCCAAAACAATGACTAACATACCATCACATAGGGAATTGCAATCACAGTGTGAAGTGTGATGTACCCGGTTTTGTTTTATGGTAAAGAGGTATAGTAACGAATTTCACTAATAAATTTTACTGACTTCGCATCAGAAAATGTTGCAAAATTAGCAATAGATAAATCTCAATTTCGAATATTAATGTTGTTGTTGTTGTCTTGTCTATAGATAGGTTGATGTATTAGATGTGACCGTAGTTCTAATATTAATGTACAATAGATTTGGACCAGAATTATGCAATTCTTAAAGAATAAATTAATACCGTTTCTTTTTAATTATCAAGAGGACTCGTTGATTCAAAATTACGACACTTTTATTAGTTATGTCAAGATTCTGTAAAAATCCAACTTGACAGTTGAAACGCTCTCATATATAGAATTACCAAGGTTAACATTTAGAATTTAGAGGGCCAGAGAAAAAAATATTTCATAAACTTTTGTAAAGTTAAATTTTGAGCACGGTTTCCCCCCCCCGCTCCACCCTTTCTTACATAACTGTAAGAAACACATTTATTGATAAATAATTGTTATACACTAATACTATATAACAAAATATCAAAACACGTGAAAGAAACCAGTTTAACTCTTTTAACAGGTGCATTATCAGTTTTTATGCCTCGCGATAAAATAATCTAAAAATCCAGCATGTGCATTGAAGTACTTTTTTTATACAAACAAAATTATCTATTTCTATAAAAGAAATTGATGCGATACTGTTACGTATACCAGCAAAATATTGGAGGTACAGATTCCAAATTTTATTAGCTTACTCCTTTTGTACTGAAAGCATCATTTAAGAAGCAATTTTTCGAAATTCGAACACAAAGGGTTCGAAGGCAAAGGCTTAGGAATAGCTTTGTGCATTGTTGTAAACTTAAGATCTATGGCTATCTTTCAGTTTCAATTTAATAAAAAGTTCAGCGCGAGTAAAAATTAAGTATAAACGCATAAAGTAACAATTAAGTAAATTAAGTATATTTGAATATATCATTATTTTATTTTATTTATTTACTTAAAATCTTTATTTTTTATGTTTGATTAGAGATTTACAAAACTTGATTCTAATTATATTTCCAAATTGAATTTACATGATGTTTAAAAAGGGTAAGAAATAAATATATGGAGCTAAATAGGGAGTTAATACTACTAATGGTTTATACAACCATTAATATCTCCAATAAAACATAGACAAGATAAATTGAATCAACACAAACCTGCTAATTTATTTACAAAGTCCATACAAATTCTTCATTTTCACCAAGATACAAGATCAACAAAGCATGAGAGAAAAAAAGCATGCTCCCAGATGCTAAAAAACAAAAAATATCAGATCTCTGAAACCTGCCAAAGATACCTGTATCAGTCTATCCTGATTGGTTTTCGGTCCCGTATATAGCGTAAGGTGCACACAAACTTGTTTCAGAACTTGCTGAGTTCGCTGAAGCAGCGACCATGATTGTCTTTGCTCTGATTGTGTCGGCTGTAGCGGCCTTGTGTGGGAGGAGTGCAGGCTACATTACCTACATCGAAGTCCGTCTGCCTTTAGAAGTGAGTGATTTTAGCAGGTTTAACCTTTGGACATGTTTCACGTCGTGAGTGGCAACAGTTCCAGTGGTATTGTTTTCATGTTTCAGTAAATTTGTCATTTGGTTTAAACATATAGTTTAGTAATTAGAATAAATTTTACCGTACTATAAAATCTTTGTGAGTTCTTTTATACAATTTACTACAGGAGCATTGCATTTAAAATAATTATAATATTGTTTGTGCGTATGTGTGCATGATTTGCTTCTTTATTTGAATTATCATCATTATTTATTTCCAACTTAACCCCTAAAATGCCAAAAGTGGAATTAATTTGTTTTGTACAATATAATATTTTCTTACCTTACTAAAATGAATGTTGTGTACAAACTTTTCTTTCAGTAGAACTAAAAATTAACTCTGTTCGCGAATCACGTTAAATTGCTGTCCCACAATGTCGCTTAATTTCTCCGCATAAAACAGAATATCATCTAAACCGAAGTTTACTAAATTGCAGGAAAAAACAAGTTGCACGTAAAGAACTCTAGTATAGCGTTTGAAAAAAAATCCCGCTAACTTTGAGGGTGAAATCAAAACGACCAATGAAACCGCGCAGGGAGTCAAAAATGAAAACAGCAAAGTTACATTATCTGAAACAACCACATTATAAATCTATACTACTAAAATTACAAATCTACAAAACTACCACAATTCTACATAATTTAAGAAAAGTTACTTGAAAATGTATAGTTTATTTATTTAAAATTCAAAATTTATTAATTAATTCAAAAACTGCTTAGATTTAAGATGGCAAATGTGTGAGAAATAATGAAGTTTATCTCCCCGAAAACTGCACACTAAAAATTTTCGGGCTCAGATATTAAGATGCGTTGTTTGGGTATTAGTACGATAGAATATGTTAGCAAATTCCAAGAAAAAGGTGTATTATTTAGTTAAAGTAAATATATTTATTTAGTGTTTGAAATAATTAAGTTAAGGACACTACAGCTACAACTGATGAACATTTAAATAATAACGAAAGTTATTGCGTTGCTTCCTAAAATACATATAGCTTTTTTATGCCCAATAAATACATTACATTTTTTTCACTTGTATTATAAATTGAAAACTATCAAAAGTTAACAAAAAAGTAATAATAACGAAGATTATTGATTGAGAAGATTATTAATATTAATATTATTAATGACGAATATTATAATTAATAATAACGAAGATTATTAATTGTAATCATTAATTGTAATAAAATATTAAAATGCCAATCTTCAAACAACATTTTCTCCTTTGAGCGATACATAATATGTGAATATATGTCAAAAATTGTCAATTGTGGTTTACACACATATTTTAGTAATTGAGATTAATTCTATCATTTTATTACTTTTTTAAACTTCATTACCATTGTGAATTCTTTTTAAAAACTTACTACAAGAGCATAATTTTAAAAAAAACTATAATTAGAAATAGAACATTAAAAAAAAATATATTGAATGTTTACAAAATAGTATTTTATTTGTTTCCAATTTTGAAGTTAAGTTATTGGGAGAAAAAGACAAATGAATAAAAGAAGATCAATAAGAATAAGAAGACAGATAAAAATGAGTATATTATCACATTATATTTATGTTTTGTGTGTATATTTGCTTTAATTTGCTTCTTTATTTGTATTATAATAATTATTTATTTCCAAATTTTACCCCGAAACTGCTAAAAAAGCACTATATATTTTACCCAACCTTCGATCGAATTTCAAAACATTACAAAATTTTAAAGTGAGTATTTGCTTTAAAGAAAATTTAAAAATCAAAATATTTTCTACATTACAATCATAATTTAGTATCTTTATTAAAATATAAGTAAAAAACTAACTTTAGCCAAAGCCATTGTTTATCCGTATTTGGACATTAATATTTTATAGCACACGCCAACAAGCAACAACACAACTGCTTAAAGTCGTTTATCATAAGAAATATTTTAAAAATATACAAATGCATCAAATATTCAAATGTCAAAGTTGAAATAATTCTTAATTTTATTATTATATTAACGTCTATTTATTAACCGAAACAAATGTAATTCCAGCCCATAATGAAAGTACCAAAAATGAAAACAATATCGCTGGAACAGTTGCCACTCAAGACCTGAAACATCCCCATTAATGATAACTAAGGACAAGGTCATAACTTTTAGAGTAGGCGAAAAAAAAAGATACCCTGTAAATATCAGCCGTTATTTTGTTGCTATCTCACTGTAAGCTTACAGAAAAACAGACAATTGATATAATGAAGAATATCATATGAGATATTTAAACAGATAAAAAGGTAATTAAAATCACTTATTATTTAATGTTAATGTTGGTGGACTATTTGCTTTAATTGCTTCCCTTTCATTGGTGTTATAAGTAAACATCATGTTATTTCCAATATTTACAAACCCGAAACTGCTAAAAAAAAGCATATATAGTATTTTTTACAAACCTTGATCGAATTTCAAAAAAATTACAAAATTTTAAAGTGTATTTGCGATTAAAAAATTTTTAATCAAAATGATTTTATACATTACAATCATAATTTAGTATCTTTATTAAAATATAAGTAAAAAACTAACTTTAGCCAAAGCCATTGTTTATCCGTATTTGGACATTAATATTTTATAGCACACGCCAACAAGCAACAACACAACTGCTTAAAGTCGTTTATCATAAGAAATATTTTAAATATATACAAATGCATCAAATATTCAAATGTCAAAGTTGAAATAATTCTTAATTTTATTATTATATTAACGTCTATTTATTAACCGAAACAATGTAATTCCAGCCCAAATGAAAGTACCAAAAATGAAAACAATATCGCTGGAACAGTTGCCACTCAAGACCTGAAACATCCCCATTAATGATAACTAAGGACAAGGTCATAAATTTTAGAGTAGGCGAAAAAAAAGATACCCTGTAAATATCAGCCGTTATTTTGTTGCTATCTCACTGTAAGCCTTTACAGATAATATACAACCAATTTCCGGATTTTATTTAAATTGAAGAATACCTTTGCTTTATGAGATTATTTTAATCATTCACAAAAAGTGTCAATTAAACTCTTACTTTAGTTATTTAAATCCGTCAAAGTATGAGTAGGGCAAGACGGGGTATTTGGGGGCATTAGGCATGGTGGGGCAGGATGAAGTCACGTTCTTCATTGAGTGGTGTAAAAGTAGAAACATCGTGTTATGCTCACATTATATTTAAATACGATTAAATCCCATAGGTAACGACTACTTAAAAAAAATTAAGGCATATTATATAGTATAAACGTATTTTTAAAAACTTTAACCATTAATTTTCCTACGAAGAAAAGATATATGCGTAAGAGTTTCTTAATTTTTTTGCGAATAAAAAAGTGTTTTTATGATGCAATAAATGATGTTAATGAAATAGTATATCTTAAGTTGATATTCTTTGCTTCTTAAGATATTGTCAAAACATTTATTTCAAAAATATCGTCCGAGTTAAAATGAAAAATTATATAACTATTTTTTTTGGAAGGTTCAAAGTTTTTTTTTTGCTTATGTGTTTTTCAATCTAATATGATTTTCACGGATTTTAGTTTTTTAACTCATTGAAGCCTGACTTACTTTTTCACTATCAATTTTTAAACAATAACAAAAAATACGAAAAAATCATAGAGTAGTAGCAAAATGTGCTATGGATAGTTGAAACCATTACCAAGCCTACAAGTGCAAAAACAGAAATGATTTAAAATAACTGGGGAACATTTCACTGCAATGTTTTAAACAAATTGTTAAAATTAGAAAACAATAAGCTTTCATTAGTTAACGGCTGCAAAAATCATTTATTTATCTTGTATAAATGTTAGATAAAACACACAAAAAATGTAATCGAAAATTTATTTTAAATTATAACTAACACCCTCGATAAAAGTTCCCTTTACCCTTGGTTTCTATGGATAAATTTCAAAACGTCAATAATTAAATAATTATTATAAATTTGTTTTAACTTGCATTAGGTCATCGTAAATAATTTAATAATAGAAGTTGACAACTATTAGTTTCCGATTATTTTTCTTAAAATATACCAGCAAAAAAAGAGAATAACAGCAATGAACTAACTATTTTTATGCTCGAAAAGTCACTAACCTAATCTCAAAGAGAACTACAATGTTTCTATTCATATTTTCTACTTGATTTGACCCCGGCTGGACGGGCGATCAAGCGACCTGGAACACAACGGAAACCTAAGTAACCGGAAACTATTTCATGGGAATCTGGATAAATTCTATGCATATTCAACAGACACAATACAAGCGGACATGTTCTTAAACTCACTGCTTATTGAAAAAGCGTTGTTCTTTTTCTTAAGTTTTAGTTGTTCAAAGTTGTATTAAAAAATAGCACAGTCAGCTTGCTGTTCGTATATTCCCCAGCTTTGGTTGTTCGGAATTCTATGCGTCCAAATAACGCATTATTTTTAAATTTGAATGTCGCTTATAACCGGGTTTTTTTTAATCGGTTAAAACTAGAAGGCAGGGCAGAGGTTGTCAAACAAGAAATTTCACTGGACGTTTTGATTGAAAACTGGGACACTGTACTTACAATTGTTAAAATTGACCTTGCAAATGTAAATGTTGTTCTAATTCAATTGAGCGATATTTAAATTTATAATCGTTTCTAAATAAAGATAATTTGTGAGAGACAATCAAGTTTGTGACAGTATAATAGGACTACTTGTAGAAATATTTTCCTTGTGAAGACTTTTCTACATATATAATATATTGAAACAGTTTTTTCTTTTTTAAAATAAATATGGTCTTAGAAAAGTTCAATTCAATGTCTTCCTAATTTTTTCATTAAAAACACATGGTTAAAACAATCCACTGCATCTTGAATTATGGTATTCATCCGAGGTTTAGCCCTTGCACAAGTGACCGTTAACTACAATAAAAATAATTAAAACAATAAAAGAAACTCTGGGCACTTTTTTAGTTTATAAATCATAACAGTTCTTTTAAACTGATTAATATTTATTCTAACTAACTATTGCTTGCGATATATACCCGATAAATGATTATTGCTGCTAGTGATACTTTACCATAATTTTTAATAATTTACCTTCTCGATATTAATATCAAAAACTTATTCTCAGCTTTTTTGAACTGAAAACATATTTGCATTAGAATATAATCTCTAAAATTCTAAAAAAGAATGGGAAAGGAAATATTAACCATCAATGTGACAAAAACTGAAGTAGTCATCTTAAATATACTTGAAGCTGTTTTTAGCGGTCAATATACACCAGAATCTATATTTCTGATTTTACTATGGACATAACTTTTCAAATGAACTCCAAAATTAAAGCCCATCATTCCAGGGTCAACGCTCCCCACCCGGCTCCCCGTGGCCTATCCCCAAGTCCTGGATTCGATCCCAGCACCTTCTGACCATCCAACCTGAGCATTTCTACATCTCGTCCAACGCAGCAGACTGCGATGTCATCGACGAAGCCCTCAACCGCTACAAGAAGATCATCCTGGAAGGGTCCAAGGCAGAGAACAAATTGTCGTTGCCTTCTCTGGAAGGGCTGCAGTTGAAAGTGAAGCAAGACTATTCCTGCGGGTACCCGAAGCACAATGACGATGAATCTTGTAGGTTTATCTTATTATGTGAACTGTTTGTATGTTACAACTGTAGATTCCCACAAACACGGTTTAAGATTGATCAATGATCGACATCTAATATTTTATTTCCTGCCTAGATGACTTTTGAGGTTCAAAAATGTCATTAAAAAATCTTCCAATCTGAGCCACATTAAATGTTTCAGTATATCAGGCATTTTCTATTTTCATCCAATCAGTAATATTTTTTTAGAATAGATCCTCAAAGAAAGAGAGAAATTTGAAATCCACTGATCTGGTTTGAAGGACAGCCAGGGAGGTCTAGATCTAGATAATCTATCTAAGTATTGGAAAGGTTTATCTAGATAACAATTAGTGATGAAATCGTCAAAGGCAAGTACGTTAAGCAAGTAGTTGATATCCACCCTGTATATGCAGAGTAGGCTAAAAAAGACTACCTACTCAAAGTGTGATTCGTTAATAAATCTGTGAGTGGATTTAAGTTGTATAAGAAAGACAATTTGTACTTAAGTCTAATTTAGGTTCTCATTTATTGAGCCTTAATATTTTCATACTTGTAATGACAACCTTGTTGTGGCTGTAGAAGAAATCAACAGATTTCCCGGTCAAACGCGTATGCTTGTTAATATCTCACTTTTTTTTATAGTTTGTAAACTAACACAAAAAGAAATATATTTTTCTCTGTTCCCCTTGAAAATTTTCATTTAAAATAATCACGGTCCCAACTATTCCAACACCCATTCTGACAATAAAGTTCAAAAATATAAATGATCATTAGTATAGGGCTAATAACTTGACCATATGAAAATGTAATTGGAGGAAATAACTAACGCGTTTCGTCTGGGTTTCGTTCGGTCCAGCATAATTTTGTTCACAGTACTTGTTATTCAAGTTCCGATCCGGTAATTGACTTTTGCACAATGTATTCAATGTTATTCAAAGGGATATCCCTTTAAGGGTTAATTTGCACGTTTTCCTCTCTCAAACAATTATTTACTAAAGAGGTAAGCTGTGAGGCTATTAAACTTGGACAGGAAGTTTATAATAATGGTCGAGAAAAATAATAATATTTGTTACGTAATATCAGTTAAAGACAGTTTTTTGGGAAAATATATTAAAATCTCTATAACGTTATAGCAAGCCAAAAAAGTGTGCAAAATGTGGTGTAAATTTGTTTTATACCAAATTAAGTTTTACTTCTTCAAAAGTTTATTGATCAAAGTTTTATTTCATTTTAATATATTTGTTAACATAATTGATATTACCCTATTATTAATTTTAAAAAAGGATTGACTCCGCTTATACAAAAACTTTACAACTATACAAAAACTGAATTAATAGTTGTATGCGTGCTTTTATGACTAGAGCTTTAAAATAATGTACCCTAAAGCAAAAGAGTATTTCATCATTGCTCATCATCATTGCTTTCATCATTATTTCATCATTGTATTTCAAATCACTTAAATAATAAAATGAATTTCAATAATTTTTTATCACTTTTTTTCCTCCAATGGGACTGCGATATTGGCGGGCAAGCCTTTGCAGACTCGGCATATTCCCCAGAACTGAGAGCCATTTTTTTAAAATCACTGTTATAAGAAAGATAAATGCAGGAAGAATTGATCAAATGTCTTGAAATAATTGTTGTTTTTAACTAATTAATGTTTAATGTGTGTGTGGACAAAAATTGTAGATTCTTAAAAAAATGTCTTTCGTTAAGATAATTTAAAATAAATTCATGTTTCTTTAACATTGAATTATTTTATTATATTTTAGATGAAATTGAAGTTCCAACCACAGGACCCGCAACTATTCACACTAATACAGTCTGGGGAGCCCTCAAAGGTACAATCGAAAATGTTTACATTTATATCTATAGCAAATATATTTCATACTTAAGATTTAATACTATAAAATTATTATTTGATTCTATTTTGATAAATTGCTGACATTAAATAATAAATTATTATATTGCTATAACTGTTAAATTTTAGCTTATTCTTTTTTTGTTGAGGAAATACGTTTCTATGCTTAATGTCTTTAAATATTTGTTTAACAGGACTGGAAACATTCAGCCAGCTCGTTTATCAAGAGAGAAATGGCAGCGTAAGAAAATTTAGAAACTTAATTTTTAAATTAGTTTCGTTATTGTTTATTTTTTTGATATGGTAGTGGGATTTATACTGTTATTTACTTAGGTAAAGCATATATTTAGTGTTAAACTGTGGCCACAATACCCTTATCACTAGAAAAACACTTTATAAGCATATATTTCCTGCGTTTCAGCTACTTATTAATTCCACCAAAATAATCGACGCACCAAGGTATAAGTATAGAGGCATGCTCTTGGACACGGCAAGACACTATCAGCCAATCAAAACAATTAAGAAGAATTTGGTAAGAAATAATTTAATTATTTTTTTATTATAGAATAACTATACTCTAAATTGGTACACATTAAAAATACTTGGAAATATATAAAAGCATTTTATAAATTAACAAGAATATAAATATTGTGTTCGAGAACTTTACTAAAGGCTTTATTTAATTCACAAAGTTAGGTACTTCGTGAAAATTTATCATTTCATTTTTATCGTAATTTTAAAAACATTTATATTTTGTTCCGATTTGAAAATTAATAATGTACTCATATTTGATTTAAAATACTTGAATATTTATTTTACCACATTCTAATTTTAACGTGAATTATAGTTTCAGTAGGGGAGACCGGGGTTAGTTTTTCAATGGGATAGAAGTTTTCCACCTACCCTTACTTGGAAATGACCCATTAGGGGGCACTAACTGGTAACTTGGTTTATGAAGCAATTATATATACCACTTACAAAAATCTTTGTTGTTACAGCTGCTATTGTGATTTTTCAAAGTTAAATTTTATGCTTACATTCAAATCCATAAATTAAATGTATTTTTAATGGGTTTACTAAAAGATGTTTTTTTTCCCCTATCAAGTATTTTTTCAAAATAGCTTGAACTTTTCACATTTTGTGTTTTTTATGATTTAGATAATGACGATCTATATTGAAATTATTATTTTTTGTAAAGTTATTTAATTCCAGTTTCTGTATAATGAACTAGATTTTTTTCGATATCTATTTATTTGCTGTGTGAATTCTTATTAGATCACGTTTCACATTTTGTATTTATTATGATTTAGATAATGATGACCTTTATTGAAATTATATTTTTGTAAAGTTATTTAATTACAGTTTTTGTATAATGAACTGGATTTTTTTCCATTATTTATTTATTTTCTATGTAAACTCTTATTAGGTCATTTTAATTTAGAATAACAGATGCATAAAACACATCAAGATTTAATAAATATTTAATAAACAAATTAAGAAAATAGTTGGAAAATTTACCCGATGCTTATTTATCAGAATGGTTAAATGCACCCAGTACATTAGGTACGTTTTCCAACTCAACATGCTTGATCTCAATTACTTACTGTCAAAAAGCATATTGGCTTTTTGAAAAATTAGTAGTTCTAGTTTTTAGATAAAAGTGAAAACAGTGATATCCCGCTTTTCTCAATTAATAAAAATAAAAAAATATATACAAACAAAAAAAAAGAGAAAAGCAGGGAATACTAGTCCCGGTCTTTTCTATAAAAGAATATTTTTTTGTTTGTTTTTTAATGTCTATGTTTTGGTCTTTATATCCAAATATATTGTTTAAAAATTAACCCATTTCTGTTAATTTCAGGATGCAATGGCCTACAACAAGTTCAATGTTTTCCATTGGCATATTATTGATGATCAATCTTTCCCATTTGAAAGTAAAATATTCCCCAACCTGACCCAACTGGTGAGTACTTTTCAGAGTTCAAATGAAATGCTCTTCAATATTCAAATAATCATTTATTTTGAAATTCCGTATTTGATTTTAATTCTTGGAATCATTTATATACTTTCAGGGCGCATACAGTCCAAAGCACATTTACACCCAAGACAATATTCGAAAAATCATACAATACGCTCGGCTCCGTGGAATTCGAGTCATCCCTGAGTTTGATACCCCAGGCCATACCCAAGCATTTGGAAAAGCTTTCCCTTGTAAGTTAGCATCTTTTTTTTGTATAAAAACATGGGTTGAGAAAACGATTAGAATATTAGAATACAAATGCATGTAAGATTTATAACATTTCCTGATTGATATAGCTGCATGATTATTCCAAATGAAAGTAATATTTTTTCTGAATGTAAAAAATTGGTTTATAAAATTACTGGATCAAATTGTCAAACACATAATTTATTACAATTTGTTATCCTATTTTTTCAAAATCTTTTTTTTTTTATTAATCCTGCAATATTCTGCATGGACTAATATTAATGTTCTTACCAGAATTATTTGTAATGAGACAAAAATACTTTGTAGCCAACACACCTCTGTTGTTATGCTGTTAAATTTTAACTTTGAGGAAAAAAACTTTTTAAGTTAGATATTTATTGCAGAATTTGAAAGTTCTTTCAAATAATACAAAATTACTCAAAACAATGGTTTGTCTCTAACAAATTTAATTAGAATAATAGCAATTGATATTTACGTCTGCAGAAGCACACTTGCCAACCAGTAATGGTAATAAAATGCCAAAGCTTTCTAAGTAAGCGTCAACGTTCATTTCTATTCATAATAAACGGTCTTTCTGTGGGCATCCCATAGATATAATGGTAATTTGGTACAGAAATGTTTTGGTAATCTATTCCGCATAAGCATCTGCACTTTCCAGGGTTGTACCCGACAGTGTTATTTTTACATACATTTATTCGCATTTGTCATGCAATAACTCTGAATCCAATCCAGAACTAATCCGGAATTATAGGGATGTAATTTAAATTTGATGTTTTGGTAATGTATTCCACATCAGCATCTAAACTTTCCAGGGTTGCATCCGATAGGGGTATTTTTGCATACATTTAATCTCTGAATCAAGAATGACTCTGGAATTATCGGGATGTAATGGTAATTTGGTACATAAATGTTTTGGTAATCTATTCCGCATAAGCATCTGCACTTTCCAGGGTTGTACCCGACAGTGTTATTTTTACATACATTTATTCGCATTTGTCATGCAATAACTCTGAATCCAATCCAGAACTAATCCGGAATTATAGGGATGTAATTTAAATTTGATGTTTTGGTAATGTATTCCACATCAGCATCTAAACTTTCCAGGGTTGCATCCGATAGGGGTATTTTTGCATACATTTAATCTCTGAATCAAGAATGACTCTGGAATTATCGGGATGTAATGGTAATTTGGTACATAAATGTTTTGGTAATCTATTCCGCATAAGCATCTGCACTTTCCAGGGTTGTACCCGACAGTGTTATTTTTACATACATTTATTCGCATTTGTCATGCAATAACTCTGAATCCAATCCAGAACTAATCCGGAATTATAGGGATGTAATTTAAATTTGATGTTTTGGTAATGTATTCCCATCAGCATCTAAACTTTCCAGGGTTGCATCCGATAGGGGTTTTTTGCATACATTTAATCTCTGAATCAAGAATGACTCTGGAATTATCGGGATGTAATGGTAATTTGGTACATAAATGTTTTGGTAATCTATTCCGCATAAGCATCTGCACTTTCCAGGGTTGTACCCGACAGTGTTATTACTTTACATACATTTATTCGCATGCCTGCAATACTCTGAACCATCCAGATAATCCGGAATAAGATGTATCAATTTGTGTTTGCTAATATTCCCATCCATCTAAACTTTCAGGTATCCGATAGGGTTTTTTGCATACATTAATCTCTGAATCAAGAATGACTCTGGAATTATCGATTAAGAATTGTAATAATTATTTTGGTAATCTATTCCATAAGATCTGCACTTACAGGGTTGTACCGACAGTGTATTTTGAACATACATTATTCGCTTTTCATGCAATACTTGATCATCCGACTAATCCGGTATTATAGGTGTAATTAAATTGAGTTTTGTAAGTATTCCCATCAGCATCTAAACTTTCCAGGTTGCATCCGATAGGGGTATTTTTGCATACATTTAATCTCTGAATCAAGAATGACTCTGGAATTATCGGGATGTAATGGTAATTTGGTACATAAATGTTTTGGTAATCTATTCCACATAAGCATCTGAACCTTCCAGGGTTGCTCACTCCCTGTTACGGAGCGGGTCCTGAACACCCGTACACTCCTAACCACCCTGAGCACGCGGCTGCAGAGTTTCTGAACCCGATGCTCAACGACACTTACGAAGTGTTCAAAACCCTCATCAAGGAAGTACAGACAGTGTTCGTGGATGAATACATACATTTGGGAATGGACGAAGTTTACTATGCATGCTGGTAAGATCTCATCTTTAAAAATGAATCATTTATTTTGTGTTTTGTCAAACTATTAAATAAGAAATTAAAGAAATTGTAACTGTAATCTTCTGAAACATCGAAATCGTTTTTTTATTGTCACCGTTTTGCTTTTCTGGTGCTAAAAAATGATGAGTTTCTGACTACACTATTCCATATGTACTCCAAAGCGTTTGATTGACTCTAAATGGGCAATGCATGGGCCGAAATATGCAAAAAAGGAATATTATAATAGTCTTAATTACACAACCAACTAAATAGTTAAAGTTACACACATAAAAATATTTTTCCAAAAGGGCCAAAAAAAGATAACGAAGCAGCAGAAACCTATCTCTCCGATATATGAATTTCGCGTGATAATGATCGCGTAAAACTGTGCCTGAAATATTTGTTCTCAAATGTGCTTAAAAGATGTTAAATAAACAGCTTCAGTATAGCTCACACAATAACGCATTATTTTTAACGTCCTATTTTTGTTGTATAGGAAGTCAAGTCCAGAAATTAAAGAATTTATGCAACAAAACAATTATACTG
>CM033279.1:26677164-26809514 GCA_019343175.1 Oedothorax gibbosus
CGTGAACTTGATTTTTCAACCTAAACTAGGGGGCATGCCCCCCTGCTCGCTATCGCTCGCCATTCCCCGGGGAACTTTTGGATCACTTCGCGATCCAGGCAAAAGTTCCTAAAGTTGTTTTTATAAAACTAATAACGAATCTTATATAACGCTTAGAGTAAATCAAAAGCTTCTGCTCTTTACCGTAGGCGAAAGTGTAAACAAACACGATTGCCATCGCTAATTTGGGAGCCACGAAAGAGTATTGTATACCATCATTTACTTTGTTTCGTAAATAAAAATATTTAAAGGGTTAGTTGCAAAACTCACACATACACCGAAGTATAACACTGCAATTATATTGCCTTGGTTGCTGACCCGAGCCGTGTCCCGAGCTTCAGTTTGGATTTGACCTTGAATTTCTCAAGGATTTCCAAATGCTTTTTAAGGAGAAATTGGCGAGTGATTCCATATCGCGTTCGATTTTATTCATTGGCCGTATCCCATAGAAAATTTAGGAAAATCTCCTTTTTTTCAGTTTTTAACTGTTTGTAATGTTTTTAACGGGCGTAACTGTTTTTTTTAACGGGACATGGCTGTTTCTTAATGGGATATGACTGGAATCTCTGCTGCCGGTTCCTGCCCATTATATTACAGGGAAAAAAAAATTTTAAAGTGTGTAGGAGAGTGTTTTTTCTTGAACTTTTAATGTCGGAGTATTACTGAATAAAATTAGGTCAAGTAAAAAAGTGTTTATAGTATTGTCTGCCAAAAATTTCGAAATTATTATTATTAAAAATAACTGATTAAGCTATCCACTCCAACCAGGTTTTAGTATTTTAATGCAAAATCTGGTTTAAAAATTAAATTTATTGATTACGGGTGAGATTATAAGAGATCGAATACTTTTATTAACATAGAAGCATTTTATTATCAACATATTTTACAGTGTTAAATTTTGAATTTCATTCATATATATGTTTGAATTTTACTTTCAAAATAATAAATGCGTCCTGTTTTAAATCAAAATATATTATGTAAAACCTCTTAGAAAAACTCATAAAATTCAATTTGAAGTTTTAAAATAATTTTTCACCATGTAGGATCGCTTAAAAAAGAGAGAACCCGCCAAGATGGCTGCTCTCTACCTATGGTAACCCTTTCCTTTGAACTTACCGCTTTTTTTCCGATCCGATTGGGAAACTCGCTCGGGTTATCAACCCGAGCGAGACATTGGATATCTGCGGTTACACTACTCGGGTCAGTGCCTTGGTTAACGCCTTGAGCTAAGCTCAAGGCGCTGACCGGGTTAGTGTAACTGCGGTATTACTAATATATGGGGTACATTCCGTTCATTGGCGTCTTTGAACGATCGTAAATTCAATTGAACGAAGTCGACAATGAACGGTCGGGACCATAAGTTATATTTTGGATTTGAGTTTTGCAACTGTAGACCTTACATTTATTTTTGCATGTAGATGTTGTTGTGCATGTTGTTGTTGCAAGTTGTAGAATCAAATGTTATTTTTAAAAAAGTGATTAATTGTGTTTAAAACTATTTTGATTGAGTAATGAATATTAGTATACTTTAAAAAAGCTAAGTAATTTATTATAACTTTTTTACATAATGGGCAAGTTTCAGGTCTTGAGAGGCAACAGAAAAGTTGAAAATAATTCTTTCTCGAGCCTTGGTCGGTGAATCAATGTCTCGTGAGAACAGAGCACCAATTGGGGCATTGGCTTGTTTCAGGGGACGTATTTCCTTCCAGCTTTCATTCCTACATTTCCTTTGATCTGTGCTCCGATTGGTGCTGTGTTCCCATGCGACACTGGTTTATCAATCGAGGCTAGAGAAATAATTTATTTAATACACCATTTCTATTGCCACTCAAGACCTGAAATATGCCCATTGTACCTCAATTTAAAAAAAAATACAATTTTATCCATAAAAAAATTAAATTTCAATTAATTTTTTAATTGTTTTAAAAAGCACGTGGATAGTTTTTTTTATAAATATTAATTATCGTGCAACGAAAACAGTTTTTCAAGTTTAAATTTTGTTAAAGACTAGCAAATAAATACCCGTTCTTCGCACGGACTAAAAAAAAGTTGTAATCGATCCAAGTATATGTACCATTTAATCCATTCTAGGATAATAAACTTATGTTATTGTTTCCGCTCATTATAAAGTATAAAATTCTGTTACTTATACTACCTTTAAAATCCAAAATAAAAAAATACGTTATAAAATAAACGCATAAAAAACATCTGAATTTCCCTCATAAACATATAAAACCTTTTAGATCATTTGGCGCATTTTTGGTAAGAATTTGGCGAGAAAAGAGATATAGCTACAAACACTCTTATTATAAAGCTCTAGCACAATGGCCTTCGAATAACAAACCAGCTTATAATTTTTTTTTAAATGATCATTTGGCGCTGTCTGAAAACCTGAAAAAAATTCAAAACATTTTCAACATGTCTATAATTTAGCTTCACATTATTAGCTAGAACGTTTGATTTTTTTAACAGTCTAGGGACAGTATAAGCACATTGATTATAGTCCTTCCGCTTGCAACGCAAGCTTCGAAAGTACTTTCTTCCCCTTCCCCTAGTTTGGTTTTCAAGGAAACGGCTTGAGCATGACTGTTTCCGTTTTCCCCACTATATTTGGGTTTGGAGAGCAATTGCGGTTAGCCTCATAGCAAAGCCTCAACCAAGGTAGGTCTAGAACAGAGACGCTCACGCCGTTTCCTGGAAAACCACACGAGGGGGCAGAGGAAGAAAGCGCTTTCGCAAATTGCATTGCAATCAGAAGAACTATAGGGAACGGAAAGATGTGTCCTTGGCCAACGAAGAACTGGTACTACCACCCATGAGAAAGTTTCTAGGGGAAAGACTGACCAATTGGCCATGCTAATCTAGATAATCTTTTTAATTGTGTCAAATTAATAAATTAATTAATTTTAGTCTGGGTATTTTGAAAACTTTCGTCGAAACGTTTTGTAGTTCAGTAGGAGATCTCTAATTCACATATATACACATTCAAACATTAATAGTATAGATGCCTTTGTGATATTGCCAATGAAAACCCGTGTTAAGCCATCACACCTTCCGAATGGCCTTTTCTCTGCACAATTTTAAAATTTATATATATATATATTTATATATATATTTTAAATAGGACATATGTTTGGGATTTTTTTTAATCAGGTAAACTTCGGGTTTATATAAAGGATGTCTTTTTTTTTGTATGGTAAAAAAAAATATAAGTTTAAAAAACAGTCATATCTATCATATAATGTTTTGAACATTTAAATAGAAGATAAAGAGTAAGTTAGGTTAGGTTGTATGTTTTCCGGCTGTCTATTTCTTGCCTCCTTTCAGCTTTAACACAGCCAATTACGCCATGTAATTTAGAACCTTAGTCAAGTGACGAGGTCGACCCAAAGCAAACCACATAACGCAATTCGCGGTGTACTTAGGATAAATACAGACAAACACACAAAACAAATTTTAAATTATTTTTTTCAGAAACCCCATACGTCCACACACCGTCCACGAACTATAGTTTTCAAGAAATTGGAAAAAAACCTATTTTAACAGCAACTTTACATCGAAATTGCTGAACAAAAACAAATTTCACAACAATCTTTTGAGAGGGATGCTTTATTACAACTTGAAAGAGTTAAAAAAAATAATATTTATTATTTAAAATCAATTTTAAAGTTGCTCGACTTGTGGGGTTTCTAAAATAAAAAATTGTGTTTCAAATACAAAAAATAATAATAACTCATATTTTGGCTAAAATTTTGTTTATTAACCTGAGAACAAATTTAGACCAAAAGAAAGTAAAAAAATAACCAGAACAATCGTATACAATATAGGAATTATGAGGTTTCTGAAAAAAATTTATCTGTGTCTCTCGTCCTCTTGCAGCAATAAAACAAGGTCTGTGACTTTTATGGTTTCTCCTCGAAACGCTATATTCGGTTGTTATTTCCCCCATGGCTGTGAAAACCACTGGGTTAACATGATTTCTTTACAGAATGTGTGTTTACATAGGATAAATTGATTAACATCAAAAACTCATTTTTGATAATATTGTGACTTAAGGGGTTTTATGAAAAAAATTATTCAAATATCCATGCCCATATGACAGGATTCTTCTGAGTGCCTGGCCAGATCCCTGACCATTCAGCAGCCCAGCTGGCAGGATTTGGTAATTTAGCTTCAACACGGCCATGTTTTGCAACAGCGTGATCAAAACACTACTGAACCATTGAAAACTATAAAAAAATGAAGTTGTAAAATAATGTATAATAATGCTCCCCACCATACCAGTGGCGGATCCACGGGGGGGAAAAGGGGGGGGGGAGAATCTTAAAATTCATACTAGGGGCAGGTGCATTATTTAGTTAGAGGGGGGGCCGGAGGATTATGTGGGGGGGTCATGATTAAATTTTATCCTTGAAAGGGGGGGTCTGGTTTTAATATTTCAATTATTTACCAAGGAGTTGGGGGGGGGGGGGGGTTACAATTATTATTATTAAGTTTTAAGGTCTTCAGAAAAAAAAAATCCCGAAGCATATAAAATTCATATCACACTAAATGTGTAAAATTGACGCTTTTCAAATTTAACCATGTAAGTTAGTTATAAACAAATGCATAAAGTAAGCGGCTCAGTGGCTGAGAGGTTAAACGTGTCCGCCTCGTAAGCCCAAGATCGCGGGGCGTCAGAAGTTAGATTCTAGTCACGGGGCGTCAACATTGGTAGCAAGAGTTGCCTATGTGGTGCCGCAAAGAAATGACTCTCTGTCTGGGGGATATGCCGAGTCTGCAAAGGCTTGACCGCCAATGTTGCAGCCCCATTAAAAAAATGCATAAAGTAAAACTTTTTAAAATTATGTATCGTAATTTCTGTGAGCTGCATCATATTAACTTATCAAATCGACAAATAGTACACTTGAAGATTCTCTTTTCAACCTACAGCAAGACAGTCAACCCAGTTGTAAAAAAAAATCTGCTTATTTTCAACGACAATTACCAACTTTTGAGAACATAAATAATTTCCGCAAAAAAATCTTTAAAAAGTTCACTTACTTGCATCATATTAACATTTTGAATGAAAACTTCCAAAATTAAAATGTTTGTTCAAAAAATCATTAGAATAAATATCACCATAAACAAAACTACTGTGTTTTAAGTATAATAAAGTAATATTATCTTTAAATTTTTCACACCTTTACAAATGTAGACCCAACCTACGTAAAAATTACATTCGGTACATAATGCAATTATGATATATGTTTCCAATTATAAACATTTTATTTAGTCAAATTTTATTAATCACTACAATCTGAAGAGCTGCATTCGGATCTACTAGCATACATAACATCATAAGCATTTAATATGCTTTTTCTGCCTCTTGTGGTAGTAGATCAAGGATACAGCATTTAGCCTCATGATTGAAAACATTGCCTTCTACAAGCACCAGCAATTTATCATAGTCTGACGGTGTCAGTTTACACAAACCATCAAAATTTATAATGGATGTTGGAAGATTTGAGTCAAAGTTAGGGTCCACTGCTGTTTCAGTTGTAACTTTATTGTAAACATCAACTAATCGAGCCTTAAATCTTGCATCCTTTCTTTTTACGGCCTTCCTTCAAAGATCTTTTGGAGTTTTTTCTTTGAAGCTTTGAGGTTTTCCCCGAAGACTTACACAACTCCACACTTTTTTTTTTTTTTTTTGGGGGGGGGGGGTCAGGTTTGTGGACCTGTTTGACAGATTTTTTTTTTTTGGGGGGGGGGGGTCATATTTTAAATTTCTGGTCCTAAGGGGGGTTAAACTTTTTATTTACAGGCGCTGTATTTCAAAATCCTCCGGCCCCCCCTCTAGTTAATTAATGCGCCTGCCCTAGATATAATCGACTTGTAAAGAAATGTTTTTATTTTTTACAAATATTTATATTTATACTACAAGTCGTTGCATTCTCAGCTTAGAACTAAAACGTGGAAAAAAATATTACGGCTCGGGCGCTTTTTCGGGTGCTTGGGGGGGGAGAGACAGGTTTTGGGAAAATACGTGAAACGCGACCCCCCCCCCCCCCCTTCCACCCGAACTGTGAGAAAACTCCATATGTTGTGAAAGGCATGATGGTGTAATGCAATTCGCAACTAGTTTGCAGGAAATTTTATCTTGCCTTGAAAAAATATCAAATTGGAAAGACAAGAAAACGTCTGGAAAAGCATCACTGTTGATGAAAGCTGTAAGTGAATCCCAATTTTATTATAAGTTTATTCTGCCTCAGTGATGTATTAAGCCTGACACTTCCTTTGAGCAAGATATTACAGAAGGAAATCCTTGATCTCGCCAAGTCTACTGAACTCATCAGTAATCTCATTGCCGTACTGGAGAAAAAAAGAGAGGAAAATGAAAAACACTTCCATGATGTTTACATTCAAGCTCAGGCAATGACTGAAAAACTAGACGTTGAGCTTCAAGTTCCTAGGACTTGTAGTCGGCAAACCAAACGTGCAAACTTTCCAGTAACCAAAACTTAGGAGTATTTCAGGGTTTCTGTTTACATTCCAATGCTAGACAACGTCCCTCGGGATCCAAGTCAAGGTTTTCTCCTGAAAAGAGGGTCTAATTGATTTAGTTAAAAGATTTAAATTTATTAGAAAAAAACAGGACCAGGACCTATTTTTGATGCAGCTTAAGGTAGAAGTAGCTCACTGGAAAACAAGTGGCAGGAAGTACAGAAAACTGTTCCAACTGAAGCCTTGCATGTTCTACAAGCCTGTGATAAAGATATATATCCAATTATCCATACTTTATTGCAGGTTTTGTGCACACTACCAGTAAGCAATGCCAGCTCAGAGAGGTCGTCTTCGACCCTCCGTCTTATCAAGACTTGGTTGAGAACGACTATGACAGAAAATCGGCTTGTAGGATTGGCTCTGTTGCACGTGCAGGGGTGCCTACAAGGGGGGGGGTCAACGACGCAGACTGCGTCGTTGAAATTTTAGGGGAGGGGGGTTGAATTTTTTAATAAAAATTATTAAGAAACTGCCAATCTTCAATTAAAAAAAACTCAGCTAACTCTTATTCTTTCTTTCTTACTAATTATCTGCCCCCCCCCCCCCCCCCCGACGCAACACCGGGAAGGGGGGGGGGGGGGCTTAGAACTTGTACGCTGGCGAATTTTTATTTGGTTTAAAATAAAACACAAAGTGGCAAGAAAATCAAAAGTGGCTCCAATTTTTGTATATTTTTTTTTGCCTTCAAAGAGTATGAATGGGTGGGTAACCATAATAGGGTATTGACGCAATCGCCAAATACACTCAATAATATTTAAATTATAGTTAATCAAAAATAACAAATGCTATATTTGTTTTGCGAATAAATCTTAATCATTCAACAAAATCATTTTAAAAAGGCATTTTTTCACGTGATCATCAGTGATCACAAACACAACGGTTTGCTGAGTCACTAGTATATAACAAAACGGCGTATGTTTTTGTTTTGATTAAACGGATTATCTATTTATCTGAAATATAATGAAGATAATGTAAGGCTTTTACAGAAGCGGATATTCAAATTTCCAAATCGATTCCAATGTGTGTTAAGTTTTTGCGTCCTAGACATCACAGATACCACGTGACAGCCGAAGTTTTTCGGAGTGATTTGTCCATTTAAATCATTTTGCTTTTGTATATGCGTATTGAAAAAAAAAAAAACGGTCAATATTTGCATAAGAATATTTAAGCAATAATTTTTTAGTCAGTACCTAGTTCGAAGACACCAGCTAAAAAAAGTTATAATATGTTTATGTTGATGGCGTCTTACCATACAGACAAGATTTTGACAATTATTCCAATAACATTC
Organism: Oedothorax gibbosus; assembly: GCA_019343175.1. Lineage (NCBI taxonomy): Eukaryota > Metazoa > Arthropoda > Arachnida > Araneae > Linyphiidae > Oedothorax > Oedothorax gibbosus. Next base: position 26,685,038 of record CM033279.1, read on the forward strand.
CGATCACTGAAGTTTAACCTCAAATTCCGCGTTTATAAAACATTTGGTGAATTGATGACTTGCCAATGGTATAATGGTATTCGCATATTGCCGCTCCAACAAAAGATGTCCTTTCGATTGGGCAACTTGCTTTGACCTATCATAGAAAAATTTTAAGAAGAAAGTCGTACTAGTTTTTTTCTTGGACAAAGTTCGGTCCGGATTTAAGATTTGCCTTGTAGCATCGATGATTGCCCTGTCACAATATTTCCTGGGAAGTAGCTGGTTAGCTGCAAATAGGGTTAGTGTTGTTTAAAATAGACAACATATTAGAATCATCTATGTACCTTTACAAGCTAAATCGAAAGCGAAATAGGCGATTTTTTAAAAAACTGTTCGACTATTTTTCTTTCAACTTCGAAATCCGGGAGGAGAGGTGCAATTGCCTTCGATGTTTGCTACGAAATATTAGTATTATATATACATTTACGGTTTACACATTAATGTAAATTATTTGTTTTCTTTCTTAAAAATATTCGTATCTTTATAATATTTTGTATTTGCCGAATGCTGTTTTAATTGGTCGTGAAATTTGCCGCCCAAAAAAATTCGCCGCTCTAGGCTACAGCCTACTTAGCTTATTTAGAAATCCGGCCCTGAGTAACCCCATTCGATGGTACTTAAAATATCATTTTACTATAAGGTTTTCTACATACACCGTAAAGATGTAGTTAGAGGCTACTTTGGTTAGGTACTCCATTAGACCATATAAATAAAAAAAACTCTCACCATTTTTTTTTTTGGGGGGGGGGTAATAATTTTCTAGGGGGGGGGGGGGTGCGTCGTTAGCTCTGGGGGGATCGGCACCTCTGTACACGTGCATCAGGATATAACAGTGGAACCAGAGAAAATAGTTGAACAATTTGCAAAAAGTGGAAATCATAGAATGGTTTTTTTTAAATACATTTATTTTAAATGAAATTTTCATTCCAAAATGTTCGTAATGGAGAACTTTCAAGAAAGGAAATTCTATAAAAATTTATGATTTAAGTTATTTCATGCATTTAATTTTGATTGAGATTCTACTTAATTCCTCGTAACATGTGTTCTTATATTTTAATTAAAAATATGATCTTAAGCTGTTTGCGCTATAATCCTTACTCTGGCAATTTTATTGTAATTTGTGCTTTATTGTTCTAAGAAATAACGTAAATAAACAGCAATATGGAACAAAAGTTTACATTTATTTATACACATTTTAAATCAGATTTTTTGGCAAAGTTGTTGAGAATTAGTTTAAAATTAATATAAAAATGAAGTTACAATTTATACTGTTACTGTTAAGCCTACAAGATTAGATTAAGTTTAACCTAAACTTAATCTAGCAAATAAAAACAATGTCTTATTTTGCTTCTCAGCAATAAAAAGTTTCAAACTTGAATAGTAGAGTAATAAATACATGTCTTTCAACTTTAATATTATTGTTAGATGCTTCAAAACTACTTCTATGGCCATACAAATTCAATAAATCTTCCCTGGACCCCTCTCTATTTGAGGGTATTAAAGACCCTCTTAAGTCCCCCCCCCCCAAATTGTCACCCTGGATCCGCCCTTGCACCCTACGATATTTACTCAAACCGAAACCACAGTGCAGTGCTAACAAAAGCAGTAACAAGAAATTGAGGACTGAAAACAAGAAGAAATACGTCACATGAAAGATGGTCATTTAGGAAGTTGCCTTTGTTTCCACAGTTGCCATTATAAACATGAAATTCTTTTAATGTCAATCAGGGTTTTGTTTTAATTCAAATCTTATAAGTTTTTTGCTATCCAAATAACTCTTTTGTACATCCTTTCTGGTCCCCTACCCAATGTCCAAAAACCCACAATCACCGAAAATTATACCTCTACAAAGAAAACTACTCGCATCTCTGCAGCAGAAAACTAGAAGTTGGTTTCCCTGCCTTCCTCCCCGTCTCTCGGCCGGTCGTTTTGGCTTACTTTCCCGCGGGGGTGATGGGCAGTGATTTGGGGAAGATGCAGAGAGATGAGGAAGATGAGCATCCCTGCAGGATCCAAGGGAAGATTGTGTGTTTAGGGCTCTGAAAATCTTACTATAAACACTATGAAATAATGACATCTGCAGTAAGTAGGCGACAAAATGAACCAAGATGCATGACCGACGACCTTGTTTTAAAAAAGCAATTGTTGCAGTAGGCCTAGTAGAAATAAATCGCCAAATAATTTGTCATAATGAATTGTATCCTTTTCCGAAATTCTTGCAATTCGAAATTCATTCATTTCACGATGAGAAATGAATAAGGGCGCTGCTCATGGTATGTAAACCACCGAAAATCTATGGTGTTTTCTTTTCAATCAATATGCCAAATGTGTGTATTAGTTTTTTTTTTATTGTGTTGTATTTTACCATATTTACTTTTATAAAAACGCTGGAAAGCTTATAAAAAACCTATTTTAATCCTATCATTACTTACCTAAAAGTTTTTAACAGTTTATAACGCATTCGTAATGCAAAATTGTAGTACATTTTATTTTTATTTATGTTCTTATCTCGTTATGATCTTTAGTTAGTGATTCTTCACAATCACAATTTTTGCATTTCAGCAAAAAATAGTAATGTTTATGAAACTTTATTAATCTTTTATATGAGTTTTTCATTCACAAATACTTGTTTTACAAAACAAAATGTATTTATATACATTTTCGAAGACAAAATTTCCTCAGTCGTTTGGGAAAATGTATATTTACTTTTTAAATGAATCAGTTTTTGAAAATTAGTTTTTTTGGATGAGTTTAATCATTATTTGATTGTTAGCAAATTATTCTGTGCAACCAACGATAAAAAGTTTTGAGAAAAAATACTTTATTCTGAATAAAACTTTCCGTTTTATATAATTTTAATTAATTCCTCCTATATTTAGTAGAAACTTAACTCGTTTCAATTAAACAAACAAATCCTAATTCTATGCATTTTTTTCGTTCGAAAACATGCATATTATAAATAGTGTCCACCTGTTATTTGTGTTACACCTTAATCAGACAGTTATTATGTGTTTAAAATGAAAGTATTTAGCATAAAAAATATGCATATATATCGACAACCAATAAGCATACTCAATGCTCAACAAAAATTGGTCCAATTTAAAGGCACTCAGTACGAGAAAGTATCCACCAGTAAAACTATATAAATTTATACAAACTCTACGATAAAAATAGACTTCCTTAACTCGCAGCATGGTGAAATTTTTTTAGAATTATTCTAAAATTACAAAAAAATATCGTAAAAATACTAGCTGCATTTTGGAATCTTTTTAGTGACTTTAAAAAAACGTGAAACGCTTTGCTAGTATTTTTATGGTACGTTTTTGTAATTTTAGAATTAAATGGTATTTTTTCGTAGTGTTTTTCTCCTAAAAATGCTGGCAACACTGTTGAAAGACATGAAATTGACATGAAAACAAAACCGCAGAGCTATTGCCGGATCCTCCGTGAAATAACCCCATATTTCTATAAACCCATGTATATTAATTTTAGTTGATCAAAATATTATTCATGCATCCTTTTTTTTTAAATGGATTAGAAGTTCAGAAAATAAGGACATATAGGATGCTAAATAAATATTTAAAAAACTAACTTAATAAGTTTAGTTGTGAAAACCTCTTGATAAAAATGCAGCTGCCTGTTCATTTCCAATCCTGTGTGTTTCCATTCGAAAAACAAAAATTATGAAGTTTGGTAAAACTCCTCAAAAAGTTTTTGTTCCAAATATTTACTTAGTATCCTATTATGTCTTGAACTATCTTGTTGTGCTGTTTGAAGCAGGGCTTCTAAGTGACTTCAAACTTTTTGTCTGTTGTATTTTCGTTAAATAACATTTAAGATTCATTATAATTTTCTCTTTGCTTTTACATTTAATTGCCAATAAAAAATCATTATTAAAAAAAAATCTTAAATTTCAGGACTCCAGGCAGCGTCCATATAAGGTATGGAGCTGTGACAGACAAAGTAGAAAGGCTGTCATGGCATCAAATTTACGAGAACTGCGGGAAAGAGGTTTGTGGTATTAATTTTCATAATTGGTCATTCCATTATAATTTCAACTTTTAGAAGTATATTTGAATGAAATGCTTTTTTTATATAGAAGAACCAGTATTAGTTTATGTTTAAAAAAAATTTCAATCACACTGCAAGATTCGAAAAAGTTTATTTCTTCCCATACCCCCCTTGTGTGGTTTTCCAGGAAACAGTATGAGTGTGGCTGTTCTTGACCTACCTTGTTTAAGGCTCTGCTGTGTGGTTTATTGCAATTGCTTTCTACCCAGCCCAAACCCAAGTAGGGCGAGGAAAAAACAAAAACAGATATGCTCACATCGTTTAAAGGAAAACCACACGATGAAGTAAGGGAAGTGATTTTGAAACTTGGAAGAACAATAGTCGATGTAGAGCAGGGGTTCCCAACCAGTGGTACGCGTACCACTGGTGGTACGCGAGAGAATTTCAGGTGGTACGCGTGAGTGATGTGAGCAACATGATGCTATAAATAGCTTCTGTAATATGCATGAGCAGTGAGCACGCAGATATATTACTCATTATTTTAAACATTAACATTATTTTAAAGAGAAATCTTTAACTTCTGGGTCGGATGTAAAACCTAGTACCCTTTGATATCCCGGCAAGCTCTGCTATTTTTGATGCTATTTGTTACGAGTTTTTTTTTGTGTGAGAGTGTAATTTCTGAACTCTTACAACAAGTTTCACACTAAAGACTATAAAAGTATATTTTGTATGATAATTAATTTTTTGCTGAGTTTGTGCTATTTTTTATTTGTATGTTTTTAGACCTATAAATAAAACTGTAAATTAATACAAATATATAACAATTAAATATGAAGTTTTCTCAGGAATTTAATTCAAAAACCTATAACAATTAAATATGAAGTTTTCTCAGGAATTTAATTCAAAAACCTTTGAACACTTTTAGAAGAGTAAATATTATACGTTTAATAAAATATTTAGGTCTGGTGGTACGCCAAAATTTCTCAAAAAGTCAAGTGGTACGCAGGTGCAAAAAGAACCCCTGATGTAGAGGATTCAGGAAATAGATTGTCCTGATGCCACATGTGAGGTTTCCTTAGGTGCTTTTTATTGTCCAATTGATTGTAGTTAAAATCTGCTCTCTTAAACCAACAGCCAATATATAGATAGCTCTAGTTCCAACTAAATCTGTCCTCTGCAGACTGGTAGCTTTCTGAAACAATCCCAATCCATTTTAACGAATGTGGTGTTAATCACTAACAGTGAATTTTTAATGTATCATTTATTGATAAAAATCTACTGTAATGGTTGAATTAAGAAGTTTTTAATGCCCAAAAGGAAAATGTTCATATTTAGTTGTTCCTTTTTTGTAATGTTGTTTATAATTGCAGGAGCTTCCAGATTGGGCTTGCCTGGTGCTGAAGTAAAAATTGTCCTAGAAAGTGATGGGACAGAAGTGGAAGATGATATTTATTTTCAAACAGTTGACAGGGATACAGTATTTCTTCTGCTCAATCCTGGAGAGCGCTGGCTACCGCCAGGAGTTGAAGCGCTCAGAGCTGGTAAAAACAACCTAAATCTATCTTTCTTTTTCATTCGAACAATTTGACTTAAGATAAACTATAGTTTTTAAAAAAATATAGCCACCAGATGCAATGAATCTTCACTAAAACTCTCAGTTTTTCCTTTAACATATTTTTTTTTAATTTGCAAATTATTTCGTTTAATTAAATTTATAAAATGAAACTTTTTATGTGGCTTTTAGAACCATTAACTACAAAATAAAATTTCCAAAAATATTAAACGTTTAATTAATGAGTCAAAATTTTAAATTTAAAACTGGTGTGGTGAAATTTCCCAAAATAGCTTATCCTTCAGAGATTCAACTGGGTTTTTTTTAAAGTTATAAATGTAAGTTCCATTTTAGTATTGTCATATCCATGTAACCATTCATACCCTTGTTGTGTATTTATTTTAAATAGATTTTATTTCATATTATTCTCTTATGTTTTACATTAAAAGAAAGTTTTAATATTAAGCTTAAAAAATATATTTAACTATTTAATCGTTCTTACAACTAAATGAAAATGTGAACATGATACTTTTACAATCATTAGTGCATCTTTAAAAAGGGACTTTAACCATCAGTGATTACAAAATGATTTATCCTCTCCTTGGTGTATAATATTTTGGTATTTTAGTATTAATGCCACTCCAGCAAAAATCTGTCTAATACACCAATAAAGAGCAATCCTGTTGTTCATGCACTGCAACCCGATTGTTCGCCCACAGCTATCTATTGGATTCCTTGTAGCTTGCTGGTGTAGATTGGCGGCACTTAAAAACCGCCAAATCTGTAGCTGTGGTGGAGTTAATATGCAAATGCAAGTACCCATTTTTTTACATAAGCATAATTTACTTTAAAGACCAAGAGAGTAAATAAATACACAAGACGCAACACTCACTATACACGTTAAGACACCACTGTGTGTTACAAAACTATTTCTTTCCCATCACCAGCAATCACTGCCATCCCCCGCATTGTGTGTGAGGCCATCAACAGCATGGAGCTCATCGACAAGCAGCCCTCGTGGAAGATCATGGACAACAAGGGCCGGGTGACAGTGGTCCTGCACTGGGACCAGCAGAACGCCCCACACCACACCTCCTCTGCCTCAACGCGGGACGGGCGGGACAAAGAGGCCTTCTGGCGGGTCGAGGTCATGTCCCACGACAAGCAAGACACCGCAGACACAAGCACTTCCACTGCCGCCGCAGACGTCACCAACGTCCCTCGCACCAAGCTCACTCTGGAGGGCCTCGGGCCCCGACCCACCTCCAGGATGCTTCCAGAGGGCAAGGGCGTCCGGGTGACGAGTCCCGAGCATGACCACTCGCTGTGCGACTTCCACTGCTCCGCACTGCACGAGAAGGGGGCCCAGATCCATGTTAACAAGTCGGTCGCAACGTCCCCCATACAGGAGGTGCCCCCGGATACGAATGCTGCCGTCACACCGACCATCACGAAGAAGGGGGCGGGCAAGGGACACGTGCGTTTCTCGGACGTGCCTGAAGAGGCCAAGATCCAGGACGAGTCAGAGTCGGATACAGAGAACACGGCCAACGAAGAGGAACAGCTCTCCGAGAGGTATCTGCTCCTGGTTGACCAGCTGTCCCTGGAGCAGAACCGACACCTGAGTGTCAAGGACCTTGGGATTATCCTGGAGAGGCTGAGCTCAAAAATCGTGGATGTGGACAGGCTGGAGAGAGAGCGGGAAAGCACCGATGTTCACAACTGGACAATCAAAGCCACCATTCGGGGCGAGGTTCTTAGGGAAATAGGGGTCATTTATAATGGACAGTATTATGGCATAATGGAACATCCAGGGTACTTTTGATCCGCAGCCTTTCCGGATGAAAGCATTGTTTATTGTCTTTGACCTATAGAGGCGATGCTGTGCCATCGCATGGTCTTGTATTGGGTGGTGGAGGTATCTAGTCTATTGCCAGTCAGTAGTGTCTGAAGATAGTCAAATATGTCGCAAATGAGGCTGATGCCTTACGATATGAAATAGCAGTCACTGCCAGTTGAGTTTGTTAAGGAATCAAACTCCATGCGCTGTCCCTGATCTACAGTATATAAACTGTTGTTGAACTACTTTTAAAGATATACTTAATATATGCTGCCACACTTAGTTGATAAGAGTTGCCACTAGCAACTTGTTAAAAGTTAAGCTATTTAGTACTTGTTACTTAAAATTACCTTTGGATGTATGTATGTTCCTCTCAGTGTACATCTATTATTTACTTAGCTAAGAGTTTTATATTGTGAATTTAGCATGTTTCAAAGTAAACTAATTTGTTGTTAACCGAAGTGTTCCTGCGATGCTTTACAGCACTTTGGATTTTGAATATAAGGAGACTTTATATTGTAAGCAGGTCAGGGACAGCTTTGTTACATTAGGCTGAAGATTTATCAATTTTAACACTGCCATAGGGTTAATATCTATATGGAGTGATATCCTTTTAACTTGATCAATGAAATGGTTTGAGGTGTTGCTTAATGTTCCCTTGTTGAAAGAAAAATATACAAAGTCTGGGAACCTGCTGGATTTGGATTGTAGTTCTCTTCCAAGTCCCACCAATGTAAATAAGTGTACATATGAATAAGTATTATTTCCATCATGCATTGTAGCTAGGGTTTAGTTGTAGTTAACTACCTTTTGATGGTTTCGTTTCAGTTTAAAATTGGTAAACGCCAGAAACCCAAGTCAACATTGTCCTTTTAGCCTTATTATATCCTCATAGGAGTCTTCCCATGCCTATTTGAAATACTATAGATGATTACTCAGGTTGGGAAGATTCCATCCAAGTTGCAGAATTTGTTATTTACATTGAGATGGTCATGGTTTAATGAATAAGAGCTGTGTTTATGGGTTCATAAGTCTTTTGATGTGTAGTTGAGCAATCCATTCAGCAGCCAAGTCTGTGCATTTTTCTTTTTAGCAGGGCTGTGTTTGTTAATCATATCACACACAAAAGTTCGTAATTTTATCAGTGAAAGATTTGTTTAGTTTCAAATAAAATGAATTTATTCTTAAAACTTTTTTTTGTTTTGTTAAATATGCATTGCCATAATTTCTTAAAAAGTTTAATGTAGTAACTATCATTAAAACTCAGTTTTTTAATTTATAATTGAGAATATATGGCCTTAAAATTCAAATTTTATTGCTATTGTTTTATATAAAGTGTGCCTGTTTAGAAAAAGTAAATTTTCATGTATATAGACTACTGCATGATACTTGACTGTTGCACAAACTTACTAAATGTTACACAGTTTGCATGACGAACTATTCCGTTCATTTATATGTGCTACAAATTACTTACTAGAAGGTATATATTAACACTTACAAACCAGGGTTTGAAATTAATGGTCTCTAGTGGCAGAATGCAACCAAGTTATTTGTGAAAACAGATAAAAGAAATTGTCACAGTTATTGCTAATAGTTTTTCAAAATCTTCCACACCAACTTTCTTATAGTTTGGTTTTCAACTACCTCACTGAAAATAATCGTGAAATTGCAAATTTTTGCCGATCTTAAATATTGTTAATCCTCAATGTTGTGATCGCAAAAATTCAACAGTCCTAAAATGGCTCAACTCCCAGTGATCTATAAATTTTTAAACTCAAGTGATTCGTACAGTTCGAAACTACGGCAATCTGTAAATTGCAAAACTCTGCCAATCCTATAATCTCAAAAGTGTGGCGATCTTAAAATTCAAAAACTTTGGTGATAAAAAAAATTTAAAAACTTGGCCGAACGTAATATCTAGATAGTCCAGCTTTATGTATAGTATATTGGAATTTCCAAAATTTTGAAACTCCGTTATCCTAAAATTGTGAAACTTTGGTTATTCTATAAATGCAAAACTTGGGTGATGCTACAATCCCGAAAAATCGTTGATTCCATAATCGTAGAAACATATTTTTCTCAAAAATGTTCCTAGATAATGTGCATTTGCTCTTAGCTTTTTTAGTTCGTAGCACAGGTTACTCCAATATTTCTTTATTGAATTTCTTACGCTATGACAAACACAGCCCTGCATATTATTTACATGATGGACGTATGTTTGTGTGCATTAACTATTTTATTGTCTAGACATTTCAATGCATGCGGTTTATTTCTACTATTCATCTGAAGTTTGGGTGTATTTTGGCAGCTATAGATATGATTCCATACAATACTTAAATCACAATGACAATGTTAAATGTGGCCTATGCACAAATTTCTAATATATATATCGTTTTTGTTGCACAATATTGATACTGCAAATTTTCGCAATCATTTCTGCATAAGTGTATTTGGGTATATGTGAGCCCATTTGTATATCTGATGTGGTATAACCAGCAAAATTTTGTGAAACTGAAAGTTCTGAATGTAACAGTCTTTACTTAAGGTATATTTTGTTTTTTATACACATTTCATTAAAAAAACCTATTGGGATTAGTAGTGCCAAATTTTAACAAAAATTATGTCATTGGTAATTTATCTTTCCTTATGTTTATTATGTATTGTTATTATTGTTGTTTTGATATTTCTTGTCTTGCAGCAGGGTTGTCGTGCAGCTTGAAACAATGAAATAAATGTGTTACTTAATAATCAAGAAAACTTTCGAATTTACTATTTGACGGTTTTTAGGTTTAAAAATAATTTTTGAATACTTCAATTAAAATTTTATATTTCAATCTTGTTACTTGGTTATTTATTTCACCTATTAATTACTTGTTTAAAAAAAAGGATGAAAGTAATTCAGTGTATCAAATAGACTCTAACCTTGCACAAGGAATATTTAAATGACCTTGTTTCATTTTCAAAAAACTGAGTATATTTAATTTTTTTGTTTGATAATAATAGCATTAAATTATATAGATATTCTAAAAGAGATAATTTATAAAACTTTAAAAATTAAAAAATTATTTAATAATTAGCAATATTTTTCATTGATATCTCTACTCCTGATGTGTTGCACTATTATTATGTTATACACTAGTGAGAAATTTCTAGTTACAAGTTGTCCTAAGTCACTGACAATCCTGCTTATAATTTTATTGTAGTTATATAATAGTTTAGTCATCAACTGTATTATTTTTTAAGATATTTGTAATTATTATTTTTTATTAATTTACATTTGACTGCTTATTTATACAGTTTTACTAATATATTTTGTTCAATTTATATTTTTACATCTAGGTATAGTATTAATTTTATTATTGTTATCTTTTTTTGAAAGTGCCAAAACTATCTAAGTTTATATTTATGCAAATAGAAGTATAAAATTTATAAATTTAAAAGATAACTATTTGGATAGATTATGTGTGAGCTGTTTGAACAAATATTTTTTTATATTTAAAGGAAAAACTTAAGACTCAAACTTTTTGAATATTAAATGTTGATGTTTATGTGACAGAGTGCCAAGTACTTTATGCTATTTTTTTCAGTTGTATATTGTTTTTAAAAGATGAATAAACCACAGATGCTATTGCAGTAGGGCTTTTAAGCTGTGATTAGTTGTTAAAAAAAATTATTGTTATCAAACATGGTACAGTTTTTAATTTTTTGAATATGAATAACAAAGCCAAAATTTTCTAAATTTAAATTTACCTTAACACGATTCATATATATTAAACTTTATTATTTCTCCAGTGCAATTTACAATGTTAAATTACTGTATGAATTATTGTTTTTAAACTATATATTTTTACATGACTTCCATGTATCTAAAAAAAAATATGTACAAAATTAAATACAACTAGTATATAGTATTAGTATTGTAATTAGAAAAAGATTTTTTTTTCTCAAATTAAATTTTCTTTGTTATAATATGAAAACAGTTAATGAGATGTTTAAAAAAGTATTTTACGATAGATTTGTGAACATAAATTGAGCCTCAATGTGTAGACTAAAACTATGCAAACATATATTTCATATTTATACCATAATACTTTTTTTCTATAATGTGTGTGACAATGTTTAATGTCCTTTAATTAAAAGTTAAATTAATTTTTTTTAATGTTGTTTTGGTCAGGGTTACCACTCTACTTAACACATAGAGTCATTTCTGGACGACTTACCTGTCTAATTGTATTCTTTGAAACTAAATATTTAACAAAATATTTGTCTATTTGCTTATTTTTTTCAGGCATTGTAAAACCTTATGACATTCTTTAATATTTACTTTCACCCCTTTTAAAAAGAGTCATGATCATAAGAAAAAGGTACTGTAAAAATAATTATGATTTTGTTTTCTGATAGATGCTTTAAATGTTATTATAAAGAACAGGGAAAATTTCCAAATATTGGAAGAGTGGTAATCCTTTGTGGTTCAAACTTAAAGTAAATTATAACATAACATATGCTTTGTTTTTGAAAATCAGCGCATGATATTATATAATAGCTATTATAGGAATTAAATATTACATTTGGGAGGTACTTTAATAGTTTTAGGTAGAAATTTGTAATTTTCCTGTTATTTACCACAATTGCTGGTTATTATTCTTTGTTTTAAAGCTAAATGCATTTCTTCAAAAAGAGTATGATAATCCTTTTCACAATGGAACTTTTATGTTAAAGAAAAATTCCAATCAAAAAGTTTTATAGTGTGATAATATTATTAAAAGATTTCTTCACTGTAGAATGGTATTAATGAAAGAAATGGCAAGTAGCTTTGTTGGTTTGGGCTGGTTGTAACTTACCTTTTTACAGAAAATTTGTTTTTTCTCGATTCAAATACATTAAACTCTTCTGTTTCCAAACATATACGGCCCACAATGCATGGCATGCATTTTAGCCCAGAGAGGTACAGGTGTCTAAGTGAACTTTTTTTTTAGTCTAAGGAATATATAGACCCTTAATTAGAAAACAAAATTTAAATTTTTGATTATAATTATCTTTCTTTGATATTAATTTTTCCTGTGCCTGTTTCAATTTTTAAAATGGCATGTTCTCAGATGTATTATAGTACCCATGTAGTACTTGTAGTATTAAATGTTGTATCGGTACTTTTTGTACCTAAACAACATTTTAATAGTCACAGTTAATGAAACAAAAATATTGTAAATACTTGCATTATATGATTTGAAGCAGAGGAGGTTAATGTTATTTTTAAAAACAGACTCTGGTTATTAGCTTCTATACTATGTTTAAAATGTAAAAAGTAGAAACTTTTATAAAGGCTTTGTCCGCAAGTCTGTTCCTTACCCACCTTTCATAGCTCAAACTAACTTAATTATTTTGTGTTGCTTTTTGTTATTTGAAATAGTATTTTTAAAAGAACCATTCGGTTTAAAAGGTAATATATTGTTTTAATATTGTGTGTTTGTATGAAATGTTTTGCTTCCATTTAAAAGCAAGGAAAATTTCATATTTATTCTTTGAAGTATTTAAAAAAAAATTAGCAAACCATAAGGATTAATTATTTTATTTTGAAAGAAAATAAATGAAACTAGCCAAATTTACTGTATAAATGTTTAATATAATATAAAATGCAGTGTTAGTTATTTTTGTTTTCGGTTGAGCACAAATGTATTGTGGAAGCAGTCTAAATGACAGATTCTGTTACAAACCTACTTTTTATTTATATAATGGAAAGAACGTACTAAAGGTAAAATTATCTTTTTTTTTTACTTTAATAAATCTAAGTTTCTTATTTTCAAACTTATTTTACTCAAAGTCAGCATTGTGTGAGTTACAACTATACTAAGCTAACACTGCAAAATGTGTACAAAGGTGATTGTAAATTGTGATTATAGGATTTATATTGGCAAGAGTAAAGAATCACCTTGTAAAGAATTAATGGTTGTAAATATTTGTACAAAAGATAAGTTAAAGAAAGTACAAATAGTTCTGCAACGGTACTGTGTGTTTGCATTTATCGGAATACATTAGTACAACTGGTATGGATACTCCCTTGTTGTTTAGACATTGGTTTGATTGTTTTTAGAAAAAGGGTATGGTGCTAACATTTATCTTCATTCGTTTTATATGGTAGCATTTTTTTTATTCTATTGTAAGCACTAGAAAAGTGTTAAATTGAATATATAGAGCTGTTAATAGTTTAAAATTTTGCATTGATGGTTCTTGTGTTTTTTTATGTATCACTTTGATACAGAATATTTAAAAGCTGCCAAATTTCTTACATAATAAATATTAAATTACTCATTTCCAATTCAAGGTTATTCTATATTGTATTGTCGTATAAATTGGTTTTGCTAAAAAAAAATAGTTATTGGTTACTGCAGCATTATAAATATTTGGAATTTGTAGAATTATATCCTATGAAATACAGTGTTCTAATTACTTTATATTGATTGTAAAATTTAAAAGCTGAAATTTTTTTATCCTATACTAAAACTATGCAAATGAAAATCGTAAAATCACGTGAAACTGTGGCCTAAAAATAAGAATATTTTGTATAAATGCATGGCTTCTAAATTAGATTGCTTACTAAAATAGCTAAAATCACTGCCTTTTTGACATATGTTATTACTTATACTTTAAACTAACTATAAGAAAATATGAACTGATTTGTAAAAGGTTGATGAAACTGCCCTTGTTAAAGTATTTCAAATGTTATTCTCAAGTGGTTAAGGCGATGTTAATTTTTATTTTATTAGATTAGTGAGAGGCATGATAATAACAAATAGTAAGTAGTTATGTAAAATGAGATAATCTTTTACATTAAGAACTCTAGCTCTTAACATGCATTTAAACATTTATAAATTTCTAAATTTTCATCTTGAATAGCTTTCACATGTTATATAGTTACGAGGTTGCTTTTCCCTTTCTCATAGTTAATCGTGTCTTTTGGCTGATGAAGTAAATTATCAACCCCTTCTATACTGTGTCTAGTCTAGAAGAGGCATGCTACTGCAAAGGTAAAACACCCAAGTGGTTGGTACATGAATTTTAAGGCGAAATCGTTTTTCTTATGTATGCAAAAAGTTTTATTTGAAAGTTGAAGGAGAAGAACAGTTGTTGTTCATTGGCCACTTATTTCAAAACGAACATTAACTAACTAGAATCGGATTTGAACAAAAATTATTTCGATGTTTTAGGTGTATGATCAGTAATGCTGTTACGATCTGTATTTTGGAGATTTGGTATGTATGAAAGAAGTCAGGCTTATCTGATATGGTAGCGAAGGGGTTTTTAATAAGCCAATGGATTACACTGTCTTAATTTTATATTTTAAAACATAATAACTGCAATAGCACTTTTGGTAACTGCCAAAATCAATGCTTCCTTGTTAAATTTGTGTTAAACGAATTTTTAAACTATTTCTTAGAAAATAGTATGTGTATGTAACACAACTCAAAGAATGCTCAAGTAAACTTCGTAGAATTAAAAAAAGGAAATAAATTTTAGCCTGTTTTTTAAACTTCTATGTTTGGCTGAGTACTCCAGTCGGATCTATTTTTTTAAATTTTTTGTAGTCTTTATTAAGAAATAAAATTTATTAGTCTTGTTTATTATGAAAAATGTGATATTTTTAATGTGTTTTGAATGTTTGAAAAGCATTGTTACCCCAAAACAAGTATGTGATATTCCCTTTTTGTGTGTATCATATCTAAGAATGTTTTAGTTTGCCGAAAATTGGCTGTACACAGCTTTTGTTTTGTGAAACTAAAGGAAAAAAAACCTTTTCTTAGTTCAATATTAAAAAGTTTGCGTTTCAAGCCGTGATTTAGTTTTATTGAATAATTGCTGTTTATAAAATTAAGAAACAGGCCTAATTACATGAGGAATGTTTTAAAACTTAAAATCTTATTTTTTGATAAACTATCGGAAATATTATTAAATGAAATTTAAAGTTTTTGTATATTCTACTTAAAAACTTACTAACTTTTGATATTTTTTGTTAACTTTGGATTAAGTATAATTACACCTAAAAATCTAGAATTTTTCAAATATTTGAAACAGTTATGTCTTTAAAGGAAATAAATTGCAATAATATCATAATACTAAATATTAATGACTTACCATCAACTCCTTAGACGGTTATGGTTATTTCAAAAATCATCGAAACTTTGTACTTAATTATTTTTTTTTTGTAACTATGTGCTAGAGTTTATAACAACATGAACATGTAATAATAAATCAATGCAGAGCTGGAGTTAACCTAAAGTACATAGCGTTTAATGTTGTTACAATATTACTTGAAACGTTGCATTGATTTTTTTCTGCCATTCCACATCCATACTTGTTGCCTTGACATTGTTTTAAAATCACTTGACCTTTAATACAATTCAAAGTTCTTATACTTTTTCTGTTCAAGATGTATAAAAACGATTATTTGTATTGCTTAATTATGTTTTAATTGTTTATAAATGAATTTCTTTTAATTAAAATTATTAAAGAAGTTTTATTAAATTCAGAAAAATTGCTTTTGTGAGACTTTAGTTCCAAAACTACACTTTTCAGTTAAACATTTCTATAAGTGAAAAACATTTTGTATTTTTTTAATGAGTCTACTTTAATTAGATTTTTTTTAAAAAAATATTGGTTAAAGCTCTGAAAGATAAAGTAAACTTTGAAACAAAACTTAGTGATATGCTTGATTTTTTTTAAAACAAAAGTGCTAAAGGAATTTTAATGTAAATTTCAATTTTGTTGCTTTATTTCCTTTACGGACTAGCTAGTCTCAGTTGAGTCGGCAGATTCTGGATAAAATTGGATATTTATATCTTAAGGTTATGTTGCATGTGATCACTTGGATGTGAAAGGTCCCCTGAGTACCTATTTTGGCATGCGTTCTTTCTGCTAAAACAAAAAAATCTAGGAATACTTTAACCTCCAAGGCTCCAAATTTGGGGCTCAGATTAAATTGTCATCTGAGTTTGATTCAAAATTAGTAGTGGGAGCCGCCTTAATGATGCTATGAAAAATACCTTCAGTTTCAAGAAAATTGTCTTTTCTCTAAAAGGCAGATTGAAGTTAGAAAATCGTGTTCAATACATGTTTTAATGAAAAAAAATTTCTAATTGCCACAAGTTTTCTTGGAAACAAAGCACGATTCCGGACGAGCTGCCAGTGCTGTCGATACAGAATTTGATTGAATATTAAGCCAACAGATGGCAGCACCACAATTTGTTTTGTCCACAACTTTTTTTTCCAACGTAGATGCTTCATTGGCGGCTAAGCCTTTGCAGACTCGACATATTCCCCAAAACTTAGAGCCTTTTTCACCATCTAGATGACTCTCGCTACGAATTTTGACGCTCAGATGACGTCTGTAACTTCATTTTAGCTTCCGTACTACGTTTATAAAGTTAAAAGTGGAAGCTTTTATAAAGGCTAAATTCGCCCTTCTGTCCGCCTCCGCCACCCACTTTCATAGCCCAAACTGCAAATTCTGCTTTTACAAACCTACTTTAATAACGTAACAATTTCATTTGTTTAAAAGGCGTAATTTTACATTTATGATAGAAATTTTCATTACACTTTTGATCAACGTAAATTAATTGTCTAGTGGAATGACATAATCCAATTTATTCAACCACATACATCAATTAAAATCGCGTCAAACCGCACATACATTAGTTTTATTGGTACTGTGACATAACTTTCCTTAGCATTTGGTTACAAAGCGCAGCATAAGGGTTCATCTGGACCAACTGTGATCTGGCGAAGTCACTTCCCAGTTCTGCAGCCTTTTTGAAATCTTCCACAGCTTCTTTTTGCTCCCCTTGCAGTCGGTGGACAATGGCTCGCTGGCAATAGGCTAAGCAGGCAGATTTACCTGTACCACCACTCAAACGGATAGCACTATCGAGATCTTTGGTTGCAGCTGAAATTTTTAATTTTACTGATATATAGTTAGTATTCGATCGAACATTATTAAGCTAACGTTAACTGGAAAATGACAAAAAGTGGACTGAACCCTCCAATTATTAAATAATATTTTAATGAGTAACGATTTACCTGAAATATTCCCTTTCAGTCTATAGGCTTGAGCTCTGTTGTTGTATCCAGATGGTCTCTCTGGAGAGATTTGAATGGATTCGTTGAGGATTGTGATTGCCTCTTCTACTCTTCCTGCTTCTGCTAACTTCACCGCATTTGATTCCAGCTCTTTGGATTCTACAACTGAGGGTGTCAGCACTTCGTCATCTGCCAAAATTTTTTAATAACGTTCTAAGAGTTAAATTGATATTTATGATATGTGGTTATTTTTTAAACTTCAAGGAGGTATATCCTTTTAATGTTCCATGCTTTATTCATTATTATGTATTAGAAAATACGAGAAACGCGGTTGTTTAAGTTATTTTAAACGGACTACCTTTTTGCACCATAGAATAAGCTTTAAGTATCTTCTTTTTTGTGAAGTACAGTATAGCATAAAAGAAATCCGGCCAAAACCACTATAATTTGTTTAGTAACTACTATCAGTTGTAGCTAAGTACGTGTTTCAAATAGAACAGGGTGCTGGAATTCAAACCATATATCTAATGCTTTTTAAAAAGTTTTTTTTATATTCAATAATTTAATAATGGTTGACACCTGTCATATATTATGATAGTTAGAGTGTGCATTCTTCAAACACTCATATTTTTAATTAAAAACTTTACCAATATTAAATTAAACTAACTTTAAATGCCTTTGTTTAAAGATTTATTAAAATTCAAATTTGAAAATCGTTCTCTTCGTATTTGCGTTTATGTAGCTTTAGATATTGCTATTTATTTTTTTACATAGAGGATAATGCAGAACTTTTTATTTTTATTATGTCATGCGTTCTTCTGAAAACGGGACATTTCCTCGTCTGTTCTTGTTGAATATAATTGGACATGATAAAAAAAGAGAATTGCGTTTAAAAGTGGACTTTTATAATCACTTAATATAAAATAGGTCATCAGTTACATTGTCCATATTTCTATTCGAAGTAAAGTACGCCTGTCATGCTCTTTCGTGTTTTCAGTCATCAAACGTATGCCACTCTTATGTATGTTATAAAGATCAATTTCGAGCAAACATTTTAGCAAGCTGTCACAATTTCTCATTCACTCCAGAGGCATGCACTTCCTTGTGATACTCGTCCAATTGCAGCAAATCATCGTGTGACTCGCATTGACTTTATGTATCGCATCGCCGGGTTCATTTCCGAACTGACTAGTGGCTAGGGATGCACTTGCACTGTCTCGAGTCCGCGTCTTGTCCACTGCCTCGTTTCCGTCGAAGAAATCGTCGACTCACGTACTACGCCCTTCCATCGCAGTCCTTATCGCTCATTAAAAATTGTATTCGTTTTTCGGATATACAATACCCTTATTGTTGCTTGTATGACAGGGTTGCTTTTGATGAAATCGAGAATCGGATAATGTTTGCGTGATTTTTAGGTAAGATTCATTTTGCTTCCTTTATCCTATTCTCACTTGAAAAAGTACTATACATTATCTCCATAAGTCAAATAGTTTGTGTTCAACAGGCCAGTTTTTGACTGAAGTTGTCAAGTCGGTCCTGTGGGGTTGTGAGACCCTGAATGGTACTTATTTCAATGTCCTAACGAGGCTTATTTCATTATTCAATCGCTTGCTAGTACGAAATTCTCTACAGACTAATTTGCTCAAAGCAACAATCTATAAATTTGTGCACAATTTTATTGCTTTTTTAATTAAATTCATAAACGATCCCGCTTACCTTTTAATTCGTCATCTACAATACTTTCTACAGGGCATTCTCCTAGAGGCACCAATGGATTAAAAACACTGTTTAAAATGGCCAAATCCTGCTTTGTTGCCATCTCCCAGGATCCTCAGACACTTGAATGACATGAGTTTTCGAAACGCGATTAGGTCGATGGTGTTTTGGAAACTGCACGATTACGTTAAAGAAGATTATCGTGATAAAGTGCTGGATTGCTTCGGGATCTTGATAAGCTGTATATTTATGCAATCTTGTCAAGGATACGCTAAGATATATTCTCCCAACTTCTGCCTCTTTCGATAAGTCCTTTCATGTAAATTTATTCAACAGTTTGAAGAAAGAAGCATATAAGAGTGTAGCTCTATAACGACTTTAATTCAACCAAATAACTCTATTCCATCATGGGTGTTGCACCCGTGGATGCCCAATATCGGTGTCAATAAATATATAATTGTTCAAGTGCCTTTAGAATTAATAAAAATGAATGCCTAATCTGGCGCGGATCTCCAGGATCTTCATTTAAGGACCGGTACATTCATTTATGTGCATGTTTTCATTTCTAACACTATTAAATATTTAGTTACTTTTCATAATTATCCATAACTTTACCAATTAAAATAACTGTGTAGTTAATTAATAATTATCAAACATTTTTTTTATTAGTAATTCCGTAATAATAATGAAAAAAAGAGGGGGTTAATACCCCTTGACCCCACCCCCTGGATCCGCTCCTGTGCCCATATTTATGAACAAAATATAATTTATCCCGCACAAATCCGGATTATTTTAACATGACGCGCGTATCTGAGAATTACACCTAGTGTGAATTTGTGTCCACCATAAGAGAATTTGGGCCAATATTATAAAGCTGAAGACGTACTACATGATGGAAGACTATTATTTATTATCTTTCTTACTTTCATTTGTGTTCGATGGAAGCTTTATTACACGATCTCAGTCCGCTTTGAAATGGAGATGCTGAGTGCTTTAAAACAAAAATCGCAAATTTAAAGCAAAAAATAGATTTTTAAGTTAAGCTATTGGTCGTTTCCGTTATGCGCCCAAAGAAACGCTTGATGAATGATTAAGCGTCATTTTTAAGATATAATTCAAAATATGGTCCGACAACCTGGGGTGCACAAAATAAAATTGCTAAATTATGATAATAATCAGAAATATAAAGGGAAACTTTTTTCTTTACAACTTTGTTATGGGAATATTTCTTATGACGTCACGCTCTAAATAGTGCGATTTCATTGATTGTTTTGTTTTCTTGGACAAAGTATTGAAAGAAGCTCATTGGTTTTTTATGACAAAGTGTTGAAATAAGCTCATTTGTTTTTTATAACATCACGCGCTCCGAACTGAGATTTCATTGGTTGTTTGGTTTTTTATGACAAAGTGTTGAAACAAGCCCATTGACAATTTTGTTTTAAAATTAATAAAATTTGAGATATCGATGTGGCGGTTTTGCGGTTCACCACATACGCAACCTCAATATGCCATCAACAACTAGGTGGCGCTGATTTACCATCTCGTTCCTACCACTATTCTTGATTACAACGTTTATAGAGTAGTATATAAGCCGAGGTAACTCATCTCCACCTTGAGGATACTTTTGGTAGACTCTGGGTTACTGAGGCCGCTACATCGAGAAAAGACAAAAAAAAAATTCTAAGTTGAAAATGGAAGTGCGGATTATTCTTTGCGCCTTATCATAAGAATGAAGAATCCAGTTAAGAAAAAGGAGAAAAAATAAATAAACTTAAATTAAATTATATAATTAAAACTATATTTAATTCCTGAACTTCCTTCGACCAATCTTCATTAACGAATCTTAATGAGGCTCTTTCAGATGGATGTAACTCTCCCGTTTTCATACTTCCTTCCATTTCATTAGTCAGAGGTGCCGATCCCCCCCAGAGCTAACGACGCACTGCCCCCTCCCTTAAATCTGCCCCCTCCCCTCCCCCCCCCCCCCAAAAAAAACCCGGTGTGGTTTTTATATTTATATGGACTTATGGAGTACTGAACCTAAGTAATTTACACCACATTGTGTATAGATAGGAATCTTTATGGTATATACATGAAACTTTATAGTAAAATGATATTTTAAGTACCATCGAATGGGGTAACTTTGTCCTAAGAAATAAAACCCAAGTACTGACTTTCTTCTTGAATATTTTTCTACTGATAGGTCAACGCAGAGTTGCCCCTAATTGAAAAGGGAAGCACATTTTTAATAGCTTTTATAATCCGGAATTGCAACTTATTTTTAATTTTCCTTTAAATAGATTTTTTTATAGCAAAAGCTATCGGGAATCTAAATAATCAGTAAAAATTCCGCTCAAAATTTATGTAATTATATTATTTTTTAAATTAATAAAAATAGCCAGATGCCCATAGATACGTGATCCAAAAACAGCTTCCTTCTATGCAACACATTCGACATTAACAAACAAATCAGAATAATTCTATTATGTTTACAGATATAGTTTCACTTAAAAATGTTACTATTTATTAAGTTACTAAAATTAAAATTAAATATTAAACAAAATTCTTACCCTGAAACTAGGAATTGAACTTTCTTAACTATATTCAATAACCCACACATTTGACACCAGACGACAAGTATCTTCCTACTGTTTCTAACTAAAGCAATGGCGGGAAAATGGCTTGGGCCTGAGTATGTATGCAAGGCCAGAAATATTATCCGAACGAACGATTCCATTCTCATTCATATAGAACTGTTATATACACAATTCTGAATATTTATGATGTCTGCTTCAAATGCTATAACAGCGATTAAGAAATGTTTATGAGAAATAATTGTCAGCACATTGCTTTCTTCCGACGCCGGGCCTCTTAAAATAGAATTATCATTTTGCAGATTGGATTGTTAAAGATTTTAGTTGCGATTCCTGTTTTATTATGTGATTTTTAAAAATTAGAAAATTTTCGGATACGTTTTGTTAGAAATTTTATTTCAGTTTTTTGTTGTTGTTAATAATAAACATGAAGTTCTGTTATATTGATCACGACTTATTTAGTGCCAGTTACTGTTATTGTTCAAATCAACTTCACAAAACTAAAACTAAGCAATGCTCATACCCATAGACATATAACTCTCTTTTAACATCAAAATCGACCAATCAGCATAAACGTAAGATTCCAGTTTATGACCATACTGTACCACACCACATGCCTCTTGAAATTCGAGTTCATCATACTACGTTTGAAAGCTGCGCCACTTGAAAACAGAAATTTATGCGACTGAGTGAATGGTTAAATTGCAATTGCCAGACGATGGCTAGCCTCATCTAAGATATTGAAACCAAGGATAGTAAGGCTATTACTGACTAATTAATAGATTTTATTACATTTATTAAGACGACTAATTCAAATTAGTGTGCGCATTTCATTTTATTAATATAGTTGGAGCATTAAGTGATTGATTAATGTACCAAATTAAGGGTTTTATTCAATTAAATAACTTATAAGGTGAGTTTAATTATTAAAAAGTGCAATTCTGCAAAAAAATTCTATTAAAATCAACAATTTAGAATCACTTGTCAGGAAAAGGCCCCGTTTCTTCCTTGAGGTCTTGCGTCTAAAGACAGCTTAAACCTCAACTTGTAATTTTATAGTATTCTCAAAATAAATATCTAGAAATAGATAATAAAAATTATTACTATCTCGAGTGCTTCATGAAGGGAAGGGAGGGGGTGAACATTTTTAAAATCTAATGTCTTGAAAGCTGCCATCTAATTCTTGGAAATGGAGAGGGAAAACTGTTAAAAAATCCCACCACTCTACCGTATTCTAACTAAGATATGTAATTTTATATCTTTAGTCATCTTTATACAAAAAAAACCCACGTAATAATTTTTAAAATCCAGATGCACATTAAAAAAATTAAACAACGTTTTTCATTATTAATATTGATTAATATTTTTGGTGCACAAACATGTTTTAAAGTGTAAACTTTGAAACTCAAATTATCAGTTATATCAAATATAATTAAAATCTTTTAGCATCCTTTCTTTATTTTCCCAACCTTCTTGAAGGATAAAGACGTATAAATCCGTCAAATGACTGGTTTACCAGCAACACACATAATTTTTAAATTTTTATAAATTTAATTATTTTATTAAATTCCAAAATTTAAAGCATGGAGGAGTCATTTATAACTACCTATTACAGAAATATAATTTTTTTTAAATTAAGGAATTAAATTTTCAGTTGAAATTTTAATTTAAAACTCAAGCAGTGAAAACAAGTTTACAGTTCAGCCAATTTGCTTTTTTAGAGGGTTAACAAGCTTAAAATATTCAAATTATATAATTACGAAAATCTCACCGGAATCACTGCCAACACTTCAAAATAAGCTCTTGGAGTATTTATAGTTATAGCACAGTGCATTTTAACTTCATTTAGTTTAAAATAGATCAAATAGATTCATTTAATAAAGGTGTATCTTTGAAGCTTCCCTCCGTTTCGAAAACAACAATCTAAACAAAGTAATACTTCTAAGCGGGAAAATTGCACTAATGTCATTGGGTGAAAAATAAATATGCGGGAGTCATCATTTCATCGAGTTGTATGTTATACAGACTGCGTGAGATTTATGACATGAGAAGGCCAGCTGCAAGAGTTTTGTTTAAGCTTTAAAGAAGTGATGGGTTGTTTATGGGTAATAAATGTCAAAAATATGCCTCAGGCGCAGACGCCATATCCCATTATCCATGTTCTACTTTTCGTAATGTTCTAGGATTTTGGTTATCATTTTTGATACTTTACGGTTATGCCCCCCCCCCCCTAGGTATCTGGGGGGGGGGGAGGAGGCAGATGATTAGAAAGGACAAGAATTCATTATGTTTTATCTTAGACAAAATAAACCATTCACATAAAAAAATTCTAATTTTTTTCGACCCCCCCCCCCTAAATTCACGACGCAGTCTCGTCGTTATCCCCCCCCCCACCTGAGGCACCCCTGCATTAGTTGTTTCTGTTTTACTCTCAAAATGAGCGTTTTTCCGTCTGCTATTATAGAGTTCTATTGTACAGTTCTTTACGTGAAACTTGTTTTATATTTTTGCTATTTATAAAAGTTTTAATTCTATTACATTTTAAGCATGCAAAGCAATACTAAAACGTCGATATTGTATAGAAATCCACACCGTTTAACTGTAACATTTTATTTATGTATCTTTTCTTCCATACAAAATCAAGCTGATGTCTAAATTTATGCCAAAAAGCAAAAAAATTTACAAAATCTGAGCGTAACGCTTTAACAAAATCCGAGCGTAACGCTATATGCAACTACAATCACTGTTAGTCCTTAAACGAGTTGCTACGGGCCGTTGCTAGGACCCTGAGGGATAAATTCCGAGGGTGGTAGCTTGACGTCACTATAAAGCCTATCATAGTATTTACCGTATTTCGATTTCATTTGACAATTTGACATAGACAATCCGTATGCCTAACCACAAACACACAGCCGTATTCTGAAAAATGTTTCATTTTTCGTGACTCATGCCGAATATATTTTTATTTTGACAGGACGGATAAGTGCAGTCGGTAAGCATTCGTGATCTTGATCAGATAAACAATTTTTGCAACCACAAATATCTGTTTCATTACCAGTATTGGAAATTTCGATCTTTTGTTTGGACTCCACTTCAAAAGTGCTGTTACATAGTTTCTGTTTACTGTGATTGTTGTTGACTCATTGAAGTATTGGCCCCAGGTTTATAATTTATATAATATTATTTAATTAAGTTAAATTCTATCTAAATTTTCTTCTTGTTGGTCTGAACTTTGTTACCTGACTGAATCCTTTAGATGTCTATATTGTTTTCAAAGTTTGTTTATATTCATAGCTTTAACATTCTTTGACAGTATGCTTTGAAGTTGCTATAGTTTTATTTTAGGAATAATATTATTTTATATTTATAATTTTGACTGTTTGTTATAACAGCCCTTTATGTTCTTCTTAAAAGTAGTGTATGTTTTTTAGTCTGCTACAATAATTTCAACTCTCACTAGTTATATATGTCTGCAAAATACACCTGTATCTGAACATTCTCTTAACTTAGCATATTGTAATTCATCCAGTCCAAAAGCTGTAGCTATAAGTATAATATTCATGTCATAAAAAAAAGGGGCAAAAGTTCGGAACAGCTATGATGTAATGGCCTGTCTGAATTTGGTGATTTGCGTAACTTTGCCAAACAACAAAAATGCCAAATGTGGTAAACACTCTACTTCATAATTAAGACAATTTGATAGGTAAAGCAACCCTAGTCCTACGTTAAATTTTTAAGCTCGCCAACGATCAGACCGGCAATTTTATCATAGCTGGGCCAAAAGTTCTTTCATAATGTACTTTTTCATATATCATCAATTATTTCTAATCCAAGTATATCATGGATCATAAAAACTATTTTATATACCCCCAAAAGATTTTAGTCACTGAAATTTTAATCTCTTATCCAATACTTTGAAAGTAATCGTGTATATTTTCTGTAGATTCCCAACTATGGCTTCCGATCCCGACTTGGTAGCTCATGTAATTCTATACAAACTCTTTTACCCAATACTTTGAAAGTAATCGTGTATATTTTCTGTAGATTCCCAACTATGGCTTACGATCCCGACTTGGTAGCTCATGTAATTCTATACAAACTCTTTTACCCAATACTTTGAAAGTAATCGTGTATATTTTCTGTAGATTTCCAACTATGGCTTCCGATCCCGACTTGGTAGCTCATGTAATTCTATACAAACTCGTTTACCCAATACTTTGAAAGTAATCGTGTATATTTTCTGTAGATTCCCAACTATGGCTTCCGATCTCGACTTGGTAGCTCATGTAATTCTATACATACTCTTTTACCCAATAATTTGAAAGTAATCGTGTATATTTTCTGTAGATTCCCAACTATGGCTTCCGATCCCGACTTGGTAGCTCATGTAATTCTATACAAACTCTTTTACCCAATACTTTGAAAGTAATCGTGTATATTTTCTGTAGATTCCCAACCATGGCTTCCAATCCCGACTTGCTCGTCCGCGACATGGGTCACCTACAAATCAACAACTATTCCCCCCAGCAGTATTCCCCGGGCAGCAAGAAAGTCGCCCCAGTCGTTCCTCCCAAACCAAAGCCGGACATGGCCTACGCAACGATTGCCTCTAAATCCAATGGGATGTATCATGCGTCCATGCATCCTCCGCCACAACCAGCCTCAGTTATTGTACCTGGTAAGACTGTTACGAAAACCCAACTTATCTGAAATTAGCATGAACTGAATTCTGAACACTTACTCAGTTTGTGTGAGATTCTTCATGGATGATGAATATAGCACATTTCAACGTTAATTCCTACTCTATTTATTCGCTGAATTTACATTAGAAATTAACGTTTGGATACTAACAGAGCTCATTTGTCCCAACAAATGAGTTTTTGTCATAAATTTGTCTTATTTGGACCTATTTTGTATTTTTGAATAATAAACGGGACAAAAAAATCACTTTTTAAAATTCATCGTCAAAGGGTTAACATATTCTGTGGAGATTATTCTTACAGCTCGAAAACATTCTTACAATTGTCGTAAAAAAAATTCCATGCCCAAAAAATAGAAATCAGAATTCAGAAATTCAAAACATTGGTGTTCTGGTTCTACAGTCACATAGCCGAGTTGTGTAGTTTCTCTGCTTTTCACCATAACAACAATTATGAAAAATCATTGAAGGCCTATTTTACATGCAAGTAATGTTTCCAGTACTTACAATGCCTGATGATTGAGCAGTATCAATGGGCATATGTTTCGGGTCTTGAGTAAAACAAGAAATGTTAATAAAAGTAAATTCTTTCTTATGTTTCGATTGGTGAATCCATGTCATGTGGGAACATAGAACCAATGGAAGCACTGATCGCAAGAAGTCGAAACATTTCTTCAACAACCCGATTGGATCTTTCACATGTTGTCCCGAGAACATGCTCATTTAATCTGTGGCCCAGAAGTCCTGTGGTTGGCCCTAGCTCATAGTGCAGTTACCATGGGTGCAAGTTGTCTGGCAAAAAATGCCCCTCCTCTGCAGGGATGTGCCTAAATTGAAGGGGTGGTTCCCTCTCGAATCAGAAATCAGACTTCTACCCTCAAAGGTGATCTATTCCTTGTGCCAAGGAAGTTACTGCACCATTTCTGACTTCCAGGCTGTGCCCTTGAGGTACGCGACAATAGTTAACCATGATTTAAAAACCGATTTCTAACTTGTTTTATTAGGATTCAACTGCTATAAATTTCCATGTTGCCATTGTTTAAAAAATATTTTTATTATTAAAAAGAACTATAAACATCTATTAACATATCTAAAGTTTTTGTTTTAAATATTAAATATCACTTAAGACATCTATCTACTTCCAGGTGATCCTATCTACAGCAACTACCACCCTGATGACGATCTTCCCCCTCCTCCACCCCCTCCCCAAGGGGCCTCTTACTCCCCTCCCTCCCAACAGTATCCCCCACCCCCAGATGTAGCTCCCCCGTCCCCTGGAGGATCCTCAACTTATGAGACGCAAGGGGGTTATGGATCCTACAGACCCAATTCTTCAGTGGTGAGTGCATGATTATTACGTTTATAAAATAGTTGTCGTTTATACTGCTGTATCTAAAATATTTGTTTAAATATGTTCATTGTATTTTCAATTTATTATTATTTCTTGTTTATTTATTGAAACCATGATTGATTTTACTTGATTTCAAAACATTCATATTTAACAGGAAGCTTTACTGATCTGAGATGGAATGTAAATAATGTTTTTGGTGTATTCTGCCCTTCCTTTCCTCCAAAAGTGGCAAATGAGTTACTCATTATTTTAAAATTAACTGGTTTTTCCATGTTTGAACTAACCCTTCCTTGTGAACCGTTCCTCCGTATTCACTAGCTTGAGAAGCTTGGGCGGCTGAATAGAGTATCTATACTGAAACATAGATGGGCGTCCCCTCATGGTACAGTAGGATTGGACAAAGGTCTTAACTTCTTCATTACCGAATCAGTTTTTAAATAATCTCTCAATTACCAGTTTTTTTCTTGTACTTACCAGGGGAACATTGCCGTTAGAAATATTAAAGTAGCCAAACTACAGTAGAATCTCGATTATCCAATCTAATTGGAACCGGAGGCAGGTCGGATAGTAGAAAATTCTGGATAATAGAAAATTTTCATTAAATCGTAAAAATTATAGTACAGAAGATCGACAAAAGTCCCCAGATCTCAAATACGCCAACGTCCGAAATCCTCGCTGGTTTTGAAGTTGTAAACATTGAATTTGATTCCTAGAAATTCGCTTTTACTTTAACCTTTTACGAAGTTTATATCTTAAAACAACAGCAGTTTCCTGATTTTATAAAAGCCGGAATTTCCCAATTTAAAAATCGCAGGAGAATTCAGATTTCAGTATTTCGCCAGAGATTCCTCATTTTAGGAATTGCTGTAAATTTCGAAGCCCGTTTTTTTATGAAGAACAGGAAATTATCTAATTTTAGATTTTTTTTATGTTGGCTTAGGGACGTTCGGTTAAAAGAGAGTAATGAAAAAAACATTACCGTAACTCAAAAACTAGATCTAACAAACATTTTTTAAGGTAATATTCGTGTTTAGCACGTTAAAATCATTCAGAATTGGGTACTTTCATCTCAGTTGCATTTTCACTATGTAATCGACCAGTGTAATCACCTGTATAACCGAGGTTCTACTGTATTTTGTATAAGAAGGTTTTGCTTTCCTTTATGTTTAAATCAGCTAAAGATTGTCTTTTGTAAGCTAAGGCTTGTCTTTTGTAAGCTAAAGATTGTCTTTTGTAGTATTTGTAGCCAAAACACTTGGCGACCCTTCCTGTAGTACTCTAACTTTAATACAATCTTTTTTAAACATGTAACAAATTTTCGTTTTCTACAATCATAATGGAACTTTTTTCCCCCAACGAGGCTGCTTTTGGCTGATTAAGCTTCTTGCAGACTTGGCGTGTTCTCAAGAACTAAGGGCCATTTTTGTGTGGCACCATCTAGGGTGCTATCGCTTCCAATTTTGATTGCAATGAATCTGAGCTCTCTCTGGATGTTAAAGTATGTCAAGAGAACCCAGACCACAAATGGGTCCTCAAGGAATCTTTTACATGCCAGATAATCATATGACATGCGTGTTGGCCATTTTCCCATCCTGAAACTCTGTCGGCTCAGCAGGGGCTTGAACCCTCGATCGGGCTTATGAGGAGACCTATGATATCTTATAGCTACTAAGGCGAGTATAATAGAATACAGTTGGTCGAACTCTGATTATCCGAAATAATGGGGACCTAACCACATTCGAACAATAGAAATTCGGAAAATTGGAGTTAATCGGAAAAAGGGTATATTTTAATCAATTTCTTGCTGTATTGTTGAGCTGTGACATTATATACTTCTAGCTTCAGTCGTCATCAGCTAAACCAAAGTGTGAGGTGCTGTTTGAGTTGTAGATTTTTTATTATTCAACTTGTAATGCCTTGTAATTTTTTGTTGTTTGGTTCAAAAGTAATTACTAGGCATGAAAGTCAACAAAGACGAACAGTAACAGGTAGGCTGGGTGGAATTTTTTTCTGACACTCGGATAATTTGAGTTCTACTGCATAAGCTATGCGAAGAGGTATGGAGCGACCCAGTTCTGATCTCGGTACTTCTTGCATGCGAGCCCAATACTGAACCGTCTGTGAAAAAGTAATTATTCGATCGCGAGGGCTAGCATTGGATATTTGTGCTGACCGCCACAGTACTCCTCTTCCAGTGAGTCGGAGGAGTAACGATTAATGTGGGGTGGTTCTGCTGCTGCTGCTTGCTTTGAGTCTCAGGACTTTGCTTTGGTTGCGTGAAGATTATCAGATGTGCGCCCTTAGATGGCGCCACATCCGAAGTCACCGCTGAAGAGATACGGAGCTACACGGTTTTGATCTCGGCATCTCTTGCATGCAAGCCCAATACTGAACCGTCTGTGACAAAGTAATTACTCGGTCGCTAGGGCTAGTATCTATTGGGTATTTGTGCTGACTGCCAGTTTTATGCTTTAATTATGTTTTCTTTCAGAGCTCGTACGACAGCAGCTCTATCTACGAGCCCATCGTCCGCCGCCCCCCTTCCCAGATGAGCATGGGCAGTGCTTCCCTCTACTCCTCCTACTACCCACCCCTGGGTGGCAGGGGGGGAAAGGGCGGGGGTGGGAGGCCGTCTGGGAAAGAAGCCGAAGTGGACAGGCTAACGGATCTCATGGTGCAGAACATGGAGAATTCAAGTGATCCGGAGTTCTATGGTACGATTATGGGTGTTTTTGAAATTTTAGGAAGCTTTTTTTTGTATAATACAGGATTTGTCCAGTATCTTTTTATCAGTGGCGGATCCATAAATTGGTTTTAGAAGAGGATTTGCTAAAACCTATTTTGAACAACTTTTAAGTAATGGAGCTAATTAAAACTAATTAAAATGAATTAATTATAATTCAATAAAATGTGCTACTTATCCGCGATTTTTTTGGGGGGTGGGGTGGCTAAGACTTTTTTTTAATTAATGGAGTGAATTATCATTAAAACTCATTAATTATAATTTATTAAAATATATCAATCCGTTTTAATTAAATAAAATGTATTTATTATGTATTTATTCATGGAAATTTATCTATTGCAAGGTAATTTCACTTTTTGAGGGGGCTAAAGCTCCCAAAGTTCCCCTCTGGCTCCATTGCTGCTTTTTATTTGTCAAAAATCCTTGGAAAATATGTTTCTAGTATACCAAATTGATACACTTGAGTTCTCAAATAAAATGCAGGCTTTTAAATTTAATTCTTTTAGGGGTGATGTGATGAATTAAGCCTAATAATTACAATTGTTTTTTTCCCGAAAATACCAGGGACACTGTTGTATGGCTTAGATCAGGGGTTCCCAACCTTTTTGCACCTGCGTACCACTTGACTTTTTGAGGAATTTTGGAGTACCATCAAACCAAAATATTTTATTAAACTTATAATATTTACCCTTCTAAAAGTTTTCAAAGGCTCTTTGAATTAAATTCCTGAGAAAACTTCATATCTAATGGTTATATATTTGTTTATTTATAACATGCGGTAATAAAGAAATAAAAATATTAAAATGGTATTAATTTACAGTTTTATTTAATATCCATATTTCTTAAATCATACTAATAAAAGTATAGTTCAAACTCAACAAAAAATTAATGTAATTACAAAATGTACTTTTATAGTTTTTAGTTTGAAACTTGTTGTTTGCCTGTGATTAAAAAATCAACATTAGGAGTAATGGGACTTATTTTCACTCTTAAGTACTCTTCAACACTTATTCTGCTTCTATGTTTATTTTTTATGTAGAAGAGTTCAGAAAATCAACTCTCACACAAGCAACTTGTAACAAATGACATCAAAAAGAGCAGAGCTTGCGGCAGGATCAAAGGGTGCTAGGTTTTACTTCCAATCCAGATGTTTATTAAGGATTTCTCTTTAAAAATAATGTTTATGCTTAAAATAATGAGTTATATGTTTGCGTGCTCACTGCACATTCGTACAGAAGCTATTAATAGCATCATGTTACTCACATGACTCACGCTTACCCTGAAATTTTACCGCGTACCACCTGTTGGAAACCCCTGGCTTAGATTAAAGAGTTTCTTAGTTTAGCTGTCAAATTCTGTTATAATCTTTCAACTACCATGTATTGGGGCAGTTACACTTTGCTTGCAACCATATGTCTCGTTTTTAAACATGTATGTTGTTAGTGAGGCTAACAAAGAACAACTTGGAAGCTAAATCCCAGTCGGATTTTGACCTTGAATAAGGGGGGGGGTCTGCTACTTTTCTGATATTTGTAGGGCTGTAGACAAAGAGCTTGATACTAAAAAATAGAACAAAATGTAAAACTAAAAATTTTATTATACACGTTTTCCTTCACATATTTGAAATACAAGCTGATATAATGCTCTTTGATAATCATTCAACCATTTCTGTAACAATTTACATGCTTTAAGTGGGCCATATTAATAAGGCTGGTGAAACAATTTACAATTTAAAAAAATATTTAAGATCACAATAACTTTAGAATCCTAAATATGAAACATTGCTTTTCCTTTATTCTCATGCTTCATAAAGAGGATGAGGAGGAGGATGAAATTCCAGTTATTGGTAAGTTAAAGGGTATTTATATGTAGCAGAGATGCTTAAAAATTTTAAGTTAAGCATATTGTAATACATAATTTGTTTATTCAAAATAAGTACATTGTGATTTTTTTTTTAAATTCAAGTATTGGATTTGTAAAATTTTTCTGTTCCCATAAGTTAATGATTTCATGCACTTTCCTGACAAAATTATTAAAGTTTCATTTAATTAATTTAAAAGAAGATAAAGCTATTGTGTAGCTGTTTTTAGGTTGATTTTCAGGTTTTCCTAGTTAAATATTGATGCATGATCAAATTAATAAAAAACATTTATTACTTACAATACTTTTTTGACAGCTTTTGTGGTATAAAAATATGTTTATTGAAAGTTATACCTTAATCAAAATTGGGTCCTTGTATTTATTCATATAGTTGTGTTGCAGGAGTCTGAAATTGGTAACTTTTCTGGCCCATTTTATAGTCAGATTGGCAATGACATAACTAACATTGAGAATTTTTTTTAGGAATATGTTACAATTGTGGCGAAAAAGTACTAGGCGAAGGAAGTGGGTGTACTGCAATGGAACATGTGTATCACATATCTTGTTTTACATGTCATGTATGCTGTGAGTATTACCAGAATAAATTTATATTCATACTTGAGTTATAAAATCCTTACTATTAAATGTAATACCAAATATTGTTTGATAAATTTATAGCTTCCATTTTTTCATATTTATAGATAAAGAATTAAGAGGCAAACCTTTTTATGCAAAAGACGGAAAACCTTTCTGTGAAGATGATTACTTGGTAAGATTATTGACTAATTTACATTTAATTTTTTGCTTTTTTTTTAAAGAAACATTTTATTCTAATATGATTTTTAACTTGTTTCTAAAATATATTTGTATTGTTGTAGAATACATTGGAAAAGTGCTGTGTTTGTGGGGGAAGAATTCTTGATCGGGTAAGTATTCTCCACATGCTCAATTTCATGTAAATATAATTTATATTACCTAAATTAAAATGTTATTGAAATTTAAAGTAGTTACCAAGTTTTATACCACACTCTTATGACAAAAGTGATACAGCTACAATGTATAATTATGATATAGGCCAGTGGTTCCCAACCTTTTCTGGACTATCGCTCCTTTATTAGGTTGACTAATACATATCGCCCTCTTTTAATTTTCATGTTTTGTCCAATTATAATTTGAGTTAAAGTGTAACTAATAAAGCAATTTTATCATTTTAAACACCTAACTACCATATATAAAAACAACCAAAGCAGCTGTATCCGGTCACTTAAATACAATAGAAAGAAATAAAATGTTTATATTTAACAGATTTTTTTATAGAACAAAAGTGAAATAATTAACTAGATCTTTAAACTGGATTCTGCAAAATTTAAGAGAGTTGACAATAAAAATTAAATAAAAAATTGAATGTTGAAAACTTTTTTATTATTTTATTTTTTGTCAAGTTCATGCGCAAATGTCCAACTGATTTCTTTGTTTAGTAAGGAGCTGGGTGATAACAGAACCAAATCCTTTTTCATTTAAATATGTTGACGGGAACGAGATGAGAAGTAGTTCGGCTTTTTACTACAGTTGTGGATAAGTGTAAATAAGTTTCACGCAGGCTAACTCATAGATCTACAAACTCCGTCTGCAAAGTGCAAAGAGTTATCAAGGTTATCCACAACCCACAGCTTCAAACGAGAATGGATCTACAATAGAATCAGGAATTTCTAACTTGGTCAAATCTTGTAAGCATGTCAGTTTTTAACTTGTGTAGGTGATCAATAAAAATTAAAATGGTTTTACTGTACTACGGTACAGTATATTATTTTAATTTTCCACCTTCGAATACTCATCGCCCCCCTATCGCCCCCAAACTATTTATTGCCCCCTTGATAACACATATCGCCCACTTGGGGGCGATCGCCCCCAGGTTGGGAACCACTGATATAGGCTTTACTCTTAGTGATCACAAAAAAATAACATAGTTATTATACCTAAAAAGTTCTATTGTAGTTAAAATGAAATGTTTGCCAAATAGAGACCGGCCTCTATATCATAGCTGTACCTTAGAGTTATCACTTTTGTCAGAAGGGTGCATTATAAAAACTAGTGTTATTGGTTTTACTTTTTCTAAGTAGTTAAGTGACAGACAAATTGTACGTAGAAATAAAGGGCTTTATCTAGTAATATATAGTGCTCTGTTAATTTTATTTTTTTATTGTTATAGTTGATGTTTGTACAGCTTATAAATAATACAAACTTATAATTTTATTCATGTATTAATAAAAAAAAATTATTTTAAGATTCTTCGAGCTACAGGGAAACCATATCATCCCAACTGTTTCACCTGCGTTGTGTGTGGAAAATGTTTAGATGGTATCCCTTTCACAGTAGACGCAACAAATCAGATTTACTGTATAGACGATTTTCACAAGTAAGTAAAAATATATATATTTAAAAGTTTCAGAAACACCTTGGCTTTAGTGATTGGAGGTTAATTGTCGCTAGATGAGTAAAAATTGGATAGAAAACTTTATATCTATACAAAAGTAAATTTTGCATGTTTAGACAATATGTTTGATATGCATTGGGAATAAAAAAAAATGCAAATGAATCAGTTGTAAATGTTATTTTGTTATTAATTTTTAATTCTTCTGCAGGAAGTTTGCCCCTCGATGCTGTGTTTGCCATCAGCCAATAATGCCCGAACAAGGCAAAGAAGAAACAGTTCGAGTTGTAGCTCTTGATCGAAGTTTTCATGTTCAATGTTACAGATGCGAGGTACTAATTTTTTTTAAAAAGATCCTCATATTCTTAGAAACAGAATATTTTCCAGTGTTCTGCAACAAAATTCTTCCAAGAAAAATTCTTCTGTCAAAATAAGTCAGGGCACCTATACAAATTTTAGTAGTAATTTTTTTTCAGAAAATAATTGTTTTGTTATTGCTCACAAATAATTGTTGCTTTAGAATACTCTTCACATTTTTAACTCCAAAGTTATCAAAAATTTATTACAAAATGTTGTACTTAATCTGAGTCCCAAGGTATCCCGCAAAAAAGAGGACGTCATAGACCGAAGTGATGAGTTATGTGACATCTTCGTTGTGATAACAAAAGTAAATAAATAAACCATCAAATTGCATGATACAAAAATAGTCAACAAGTTTTTTATTGTGCAAAGTGTAAATTCTATACTGGTGTAAGGCTTTTCCGAAAACTATTTCTGTAGCGTTCCGTATTTGAAAATATAAAAAATATAGAGAGATCTGTATATATACGGAGTACTTTCACCCATAATAGCTGAAACCTATGCAGCCAACCTAATAAATGCAGGAGTTATGCGTCTTTAAAAATGGCGGAGTTTTCCCGTTTTTAGAACTGCGGTTTTGGATCGCAGAAGTTGCAGGGTCTCTCGACGCACCGGTGTGTGTAGCTTTTTAGGGCCACTTATTTACACTGTTATTAAGATTTTTGTGCTTACGATTTTCGGATCCTATCACTTTTCGGATCGCCATAGTTTCAGGATCAAGAGCCTCTTATTTTTTAATCACCAGACCTTTTATGCTTTTTGGATGGCTGAACTTTTGCGATTTTGGTTTGTTGGAACGATTTCAGGAATTCCCAGAATTTCGCAACCAAGGTAGCCATGTTTTGCGACCTGTGCATTTATAAGCATTACTGTATTAAACAAATTGTATTTAACTTGAATGATTTTGTATATCACTAAATAGACAATCTGTTGACTTCTTCGAGTCATCATTTCCAACATTACTGGAACAAGATTCCCACGCCTTTTTTAAATTAAACAAAAAAATTCCAGGCCCTAAAAATTAGTTGGGACTCGTGGAAAATATAGCTCATGATCTTATACAATATTTTGTCAAATGCCAGTAGTTGCACAATTTTTCTTTCTGTTTACTTATTAGAAATACACTAGAATGCACAAGCATTTGCGGTTCTATCAGGTTCTGCGTCATATTTCGCATTTGTCATACATAGCCTTTGCATTGCTTCAAGTGTGATGCAGGTTTTTTGTTTATAATGCATGTCTCAAATGTATAGGAATATGCTGATTAGATTAGTATTCGCTGTGTTAAATGAAATGTGAGACTTGTTGAACTTACAGTATGATACTTTTTGGCCATGTAACATTAAGCCAATTAAAAAATAATTCAACCTTGAAAAGTGTGCAAGGAAATTTTCCTAAAATCTGAGCAACTTCGGTTCTGAATCAATGTTAATTTCCAGTAGAGTTATTTCAATATAAAAAATGAAAGGTAAAATGTTTCAAATTTAAATGAAAGTCCCATGCAACGAAAATAAGTTTGCTTACTTCCTTATGGATCAGTTGACTAATTATATGTTGGAAAAAGGCTTATTGTCTAGATCAAGTACCCCTCATTAAGCCGCTATTGTGACAAGGACCCCCATTAATTCCTAAACCTAAGATTAAAAAGTGAGAGCCAAATTAACTCTTTATATTTTATATGTTTTTTACAGTTACAACAATATAACTCCACCAGTATATACAGTGTGTTTTAATTTTCAGTTCTTAATGTGATGAGGAGTCAGTTCTTAATGATCTTTCCTTTCAGCCCATTATTTCTGAAATATTAGGTTCCAAACTTGAAACTTTCACTCTGAAATCCGACCCCATGTCGAGCCCATTCCTATATTGGTTTTTCATGAAACACATGGAAGAAAATGCTTACTCACACCGAAATGTGGTTGCAAATAGAAGGATCTTTTTCATTGCCTTATCTCCAAGTTTCTTGTAATCCTTGTGTGCTGATGCCCAGAAGTCTGTAATTTTATCACCGATTAAAATGTTTTTCATCGTACCACAGCTGGACAGATCCACAAGTTGATCTTGCTCTTCTTCAGTGAGGACTTGGATTTTGTGTATTTCTTCACAGCTGAAGGGATATCAAATCCATCTGTCGTCAGGTTCAGGGAAATATTCTCTATAAGTGGTGGTTAGGCTGCGTAGATCCTCGGCTACATTGATCTTATCTGGTCAGGCAAACTCTTTTCTGATGACTCCAAGAATTGTTTTAAAGTAGAATAGTTAGTGACTTGTTTTCTATCCTTGATGCCCAGATCTGACACTTTTTGACCATAGCACTAATCTTATCCTCAACTTTGAACATGTCCACATTTTTTCCTTGTAAACTCAAGTTCAACACATTCAAGTGTTCAAACACATAAGCTAAGTACGCAACTAAGGGAAGTTAGTGAGAAAATCCGCGTACTTTGTGTCAAGAAGGAAGAGACGAACCTCGTCTCTATTCTAAGTTAAAAAAATCTTGACAAGATCCTACCCCGAGAAAGCCATCTTACTTCTGTATGAATAAGAAATTGCTCATGCTCACTGCCGATCTGTTTACACAACAAAGAAAATAATCTGGATTGCAGAGGTCGAGTTTTAAAGTAGTTGATGATTTTAACTACTTCGTTAAGTATCTTTCGCAAAGGTCCAGGCAATTTTTTGGCTATTCGACATCGGGTTCATTGAGATAATTATTTAATGCAGTAAAAATATCGCCTGCTGTTGTATGCAGTAGTTCGTATGAAAAAAGAATCTTCAAACACTTGGTCCTACTATTGCCTCTATCCAATTCTAGTTTTGTGCTAGACTCTGCTCATGCAGGAAGCGGTCAAAACAAAAAAAATCTATTATCATACGAAATATATTTAATATGTTTGTTCTAATCGCATCCTGCGGACTCCTCTGGCATGGCTCGCGGACCACCTGTTCCGCAGGGTGGTAACAGAACCTGGAAATCAGGGAATTCTCAGGGAACTTTTATAATTCTGGAAATATCAGGGAATTCTCATGGAATTTTGCAAAATATCAGGGAATATTTTTCCATTTTGGATTACTTAAACAGCAGGTTTAGGTTGTACTTGTGATCACTACTAACGGACACTTGATCAAAAGAAAATATTCTGGTTGGTCCGATTTGCCTGTAGGATCAATCTTGGAGAAAGGATGAATATCTCTCATGAATAATGGTATAACATGATCATGTTATATGTTATAACATGATTCTCTGATCATGTGGTTCCTCTAAACTTATTCAGATTTTCGGAAAAGTTAGGAAGGTTAACCCATAATCCGGAAAGTCCCGCGATGTCTGGATTAAATTTTCTGTACTGCATTGAATTCTGTGTATTGTATATTTTCTAGGTAATTGTAAAATCAGGGAATTTTTTGTGAAAGTATCGGGGAAATCATGGAAATATCAGGGAACTTTTTTTCTAGGATTTTGTTACCACCCTGTGTTGGGAACCACTGCTCTAGATGAAAAACATTTTTTTGTGCAAAGTTTTGTATTTGGAACTTATACTAAACTTACTATTAAAAACATTTTGATTTCATTTTTTAGAGACGCTTAGGTTTTTTTTAGTCTAAAACCATTTGGAACCCTGTTTGAATAAGTTTTAATAAATGAAATAAATATTTTTCTTTGTTCAGGACTGTGGTCTCCGACTATCTTCAGAAGCAGAGGGTAGCTGTTACCCATTAGACGACCACATACTTTGCCGAAGTTGCAATGCTAAACGAGTTCAGGCTCTCACGTCTTGCATGACAACAGAATTGTAACCTGTGAAGTTTCTACCCTTTAAAAAATCAATTCTGCAGGACAGTAATGAAGCTACATGTTTTGATACCTGTATATTTGTTTCTGTGTCTAGCTCTACACTGAACTTTATCTAGTCCATATTTCTTATTGTGTAAGATATCTCCGCTGACTGTTGGAAAAGCTCAAAACAAATTCTAGTAGCATGTCTTGTTAAAATGTGTCTGTCTGTGGGTCAAACAGATTTTGGATCTGTTTGGAAAACTTATGTCAAAATTTTTTTTAATTTGTCAATTTTAAGAAACTGCTGAATAATGAAATAATTTCCCTCTCATTTCCTTGTGAATGTGCTGTGTCTTGTTTTAGTATAATCCAATAAATGATCAAATGACATTTATATCGACTGTCATAATTTTATGTAAAATACATATATTTAAATTACCTATAGTATTGAACTTTTAATTTATATTTCAAGAGTTCTTTCTTTCATTTCCCACCTTTTTTTTACTACTACTGGGCCAGAACAATGATGACCACACCAATTCCGACTAAACCTACTTTTATTCTGAAACACACATTCTTTTCTACACTTAATTATCTTTCCCAATCGTAACTATTTCAGAATAAAATTTAGCCACTTCGGAATTAGCCTTGGGTTGTTGTTCTAACACACCCAATCATGACCTGGAATTTTGCAGTAAAGAATTCACCCTTTTTTTTTTATATAACCATTCCCTTTTTGTGGCATTCCTTCACTTGACAATTTTAAGAACATTCCGAAGGGACCTTGTTGAGGAACCCTATCTTTACCTTTTTTTAAACAGGAAAAAAATATTAGAATGATAATTACAGTATTCTACTTGTCCAATCCCTGATTACCTCCCTTTTTATAACCCCTTAATGCCCATTTTTGTTACATACCTATATTTTGTTATACTGCTCCTTTATATCAGCTTTTTGTTTTATGTGGTATCTCCTATTGATTACATTTGTTAAAGAGCTCTCTGTTAAGGGGTTTACAAACAAAATACTTTTATCTATTTTGTTTATAAAATTACCGGGAAACACTACTTTTTATATTTGTCTCATTCTTATGAAATAAGATAGTTATAATATTTCTTTTTTTGTCAATTAGCTTATCTTCGGTACCTTTTTCATAGACGTAAAAAAGCTGGCATTTTTTTTCACTGGTTCAAAATTAATCTGTCTCATAAGTCCAAGTTTGCAGGTTCGAGCCCCGACTGATTCATCAAATTTCATTGGATGTGAAAATCGTGGGCAGGCATGTCATATGATTATGTCGCATGTAAAAGATGCCTTGAGAACCCATTTGACTTGGGTTCTATCAGAAAAATTAAATTTTGGCATACTTTAACATCCACAAAGAGCTCAGATTCATTGTAATATGAGCATCAAAATTGGTAGCGGGAGTCGCCTAGATGGTGCCACAAAAATGGCTCTCAGTTTTGGGAAATATACCGAGTCTGCAAAGGGTAAGCCGCCAATAAAGCAGATGTTGGGGAAAAAACAAAAACATTTGATTTCTTGGAAGACATTTTCATAAAAATTAGATTTATAAGTTTAAATTAATTTACCAAGTTTGTATTATGGTTCATTTGATTTCTTTATGCCAGAAAACCTTATTTATATTCATTTTTTAAAAAAATTTTGATGTAAAATGTTTGGTGGTTTTATATGAATCTCAGCATGAAAATGAGATTTTACTTATTATCTAGGTTTTGTCAACATATATTATAGGTGTTGTTCGTTGATTGTCAATTCTGTTTTATGTTTGCAGTTTTTATTAGATTAGTTAGTATATAAAGAAATATGTTTTTAATACACCTGAAGTACTTAAAAGAAATTTTTATAACTAAATTGTTTGTAAAGTGCTTTTGAATTAAGTAATGCCACCTAATGTGATACCTTTATTTTTGAAGTTTTTAGTAATAAATATCCTATTAACAATATGGCTGAGTGATAAGGACGCTTGTACCCATTTTTGTCATTTATATTAATAGCCTTTTTAAATTGACTTTGAGAAGTAGGTATTCGTTGAATGTCGCAGCAAAAAAAAAAATTAGCACTCACAAATATATATCAAACTATTTGATGTATTATAAATATATTTAAAAAAATCAATACGAGAAAGAATTGCTTATGATGCATTACAACTCGAGTTGTTACCATATAAATGAATAGTAAATGTTATGATTTTGCAGTTTAATTTGACATAAAGTAAGGCTTCTGTTCCTTATCCATAAAGGACTAATTGTTTAATTCTGATAGGTTATTAGTATCAGCCCACAACCACAATATTTTTTCTTTGGTTTTTGGCCTTTTAAATTTATTTATTGGGTGTATATGTAATTTCATTAAATTAAACACAAGTACAAATGCCTGATATTAATTTATATCCAACAAATTAGCATTTTTATTATATTTTTCCGATACTCCTATATTTAAAAATTATTTGTTACGAGTGATTCATATTAAGTGGCACTCACTATAATTGAAATTTTTATAAAAAATGCTTCAACTTATACTTATAAGGTATATGTGCTGAGTTTTACTATTTGTTTTCAT
This sequence comes from Oedothorax gibbosus, assembly GCA_019343175.1. Lineage (NCBI taxonomy): Eukaryota > Metazoa > Arthropoda > Arachnida > Araneae > Linyphiidae > Oedothorax > Oedothorax gibbosus. The sequence goes on from CM033279.1 coordinate 26,726,669, forward strand.
GTTATTGTTATCTTATAAATTTGATTCATTTTATAAATGTAATAGTTGAAAATTTTATATTAGTTTTTGAAAAATATTTTTACTTGTTTAGTTGATGTAATAAAACATAGCAGCTTTTAGCTTATAAATTCTTGTTTTTAATTTTTTTATTTTGTTGAATTATTTGGATATTTCTTATTAGTTTATACTAAATTTGAATTGTTTATACTAAATTTGTGTTTGTGCATCATGTCTCGTCGTCTGTACAAGGAAAGTTCATTGAATTATTTTTCATATTAATTTTTTTTTTACTTTGAAAAATATTTTTCACATTTCTTATGTTCTGTAGTTTTAAAAAATTGCTTAAGTTGTTGGATTACCACTGTTTCTGGAAAAAATACAAGCTAAAAACTGAAGGTTGCATATATGCTACCTTTTATAAAACTAATTAATTACTGCACTAATTATTTTAAAAAGGTTATGACACTAAATAATCTTTATTTTAGCTGTAAAAAAACAGAAAAAAATTGAAAATTAGAAATTAAAAAAAATCGATGATCATGAGAATAAGGGTTAATAATAATAACTGATTTGCTTTTTATGTAAACTTATTTTATGCCAATTGATCCCCTATCCACTGATCAGAACCCCATCAGGATATATTATCTCCTTCCATTCTGCATTAATTAAAAACTGGGTGTCCAATTGTATCAATTGTTGTCGGACCCCCCAGGAGTTTGAGGGCTTTCCCGGCCCATTAAAATTACCAATTTCATGAACACAGAATAACCTGGCCCAGGATACAATTAAGGATCAAAAAAGGGAACAGCTATGATATAATGGCCTGTCTCACATTTGGTGATTTGTGTTATGTTGCCAGGCAACGAAAATGCCGAAATGAGGTAAAAATATTTCATATAACTCCATAGGTATTGCAACCATGTGTTAAATTTTCAAACTCGCCAAAGAAACTGACTGGTCATTAGATCATAGCGGTATCCAAAAAGAGTTCCACTGCTGCTAATTTACACTAATATGCAATACGTTGAGAGAATTGGACATTTCGGAGAAGTATTCAGCAGATTTTGAATAGTTATTGCCTATTTTTATCATTAGACAATGAAACAAACATCACGCAATTCTTACAACATGTCTCAATATTAATACTCGGACTTCCGCAGACATCTAGTCTGTACAGTACATGACAAAAGAAAACAACAGACCTGAATCATCTTATATGGTTTAAAAAGTTTTATAAAGTACAAACTCTTTATTTACGCTTAAACCTTCGCCATATCTTCATTTATTACCATTTGTAAGCATCAATTAAATTCAAAAATCTAATTACAATCGAGTTCAGAAAATCTGATCAAGCATTAAAAAAAATAAAGATTTTAAATCAATAAATAAAATAATTATGTTCAAATAATAATCCTACAAATTAAACCCAAGATGTTTTACATGTTTATAATTAATTTTCGACAGCGCTGAACGAAATTTATTTAAAATTGAAAATCAAAAGTATAGATTCTAATCTTACTACAATGCTATTCCTATAAAGAAATCGCATCACATTTTGCCCTCTTGCACTGTCTTGTTTGGGTTCGAATTTCAAAAAATCGCTTCTTAAATGATACCTTCAATACAAAAAGAATGAGCACCTAAAATTTGGAATCCATATTTCCAGTAGTTTTGGCTGAGTGTGGGTATGTGCAGGGGCGGACTGGCCCGGGCGGCTAGTCGGCGATCGCCGAGTGGGCCAAATTTGTCAAGTGGGCAAAGCCCAAAAGCAATATGATAATATTCGTTTAAGTGGAAAAAAATCTACAAATACTTAATTAAGAATGAGCAAAACGGAAATGTTTTTTATGGCCCTGATAAGCAGAAAACTATTGATGGCTACGAAGACGAGCACTGTTCCCGAATCACTTTGGCATAACAGTCATTCTGTCAGTGGAAAGGTCACCTTCAAACAGGCGCGCAACCACGGGGGGGGAGGGGGGGAACAATAAAAAAAATTACAAAGGGAAAAAAATTGCATATGGAAAGGCCACTTATCATTTACCAAATCTGTGTAAAACAAAAACAAATCTACCTCTTCTAGGAAGAGTATTAAAAAAAGCGCGAATTTTGATGAAATATTATGTTGCGTCATTTTTTTTTTCACTTTTTTTTTCGTTTTTTTTTTCATGAGTTGCTATATTGTGCACTCACAAATCAGTAAAGGTCACGGTATTAGGCAATGTTAAGGAAAAGAAATAAAAACTATCCTCCTCTTAAAACTTATTTTTAAACCAATAACCCTTGCTATCTTTGGATGACTACTTTTTTCTTTTTATTTTTAAGATTTTTATTTTGCTTAGTTAAATAAGTGTACTACAAGTTAGGGGTTTTTCGCGCTTTTTTTTCTATCGTAATTTTTACTGTAAAGTATCTGTAGTGAGTATGAATACGAGTATGTTTGTTGTTACGCGTCAGACACAAATTTATGTAGTCAGTTTAAAATTTTGTCAACAATAGAAATTTTCCAAAGAGCCCTAATAATATATGTTTTGACCATAAAGGTATAAAGACGGTTAACCGAAACCTTAAAGTTATTGCATACTTAAGACGCTGGGGAGCCCAGTCGGTTAAGGCGTTCGCCTTGCATGTGGAAGGTCCCATGTTCGGGTTCGGGCATCGCCAAAATAACTGCCGACCTATTAACGGCCCGCACAGCTAAAAATGTCCGACGAATGATACCCCGCGTAGAGGGAGTACACGTTAAATTTCCTCCAAAGTCCCGACGCTGCGTACGATGTCTACATTAAAGATTGCGTTGGGTGCCTACTCAGATGTCGGCTCGTCCCCTGACTGTGGTTGTAAATTATAATGCCCGTCGCCAATAGCGCTCGTGTAGCTCTAGTGCGACGATATTTCAAACTAAACTATAGTATACTTAAAAACCAAACTATCGATGACGAGCGGTGGATCCAACGTTAACAATATTATGAATTCCATTACCCATAAAAAATTAAAATCGTTCTAAAAAATGTCTAAACATTTGCATCTGGCGTAATAAATCTTACGGCTTTTGTATAACACTTCAATTTTTTTATATAAAAAGCTTGTGTTTTGAAGAAAACAGAAAAAACGCGTCGGATTTATTGAATGTTCAAAACAAATAATTCTAATTCTATTAAAAAACGAGATTTTTTAATAGCTGCAGCAGATCCAAGCCAGAAACGCTTGTTTTTTGCATCAAAATCCAAATCACCATTAAACCCAAAAACAGTTGCTAGCAAACAGATTAGGACTGGTTCAAATTTTAACGTTGGTGATAAATAAATCCGATTTGATTGGAAATTCAACAGGTAAGGGTTATTTTGTGAAAATGTATATTTTATCTTTAAAAAATAATACCCAGAATTTTTAAGATATTTATTATTAACGAGAGATAACACTTTTTATTAACGAAATTTAGTACCATTATTTTTTTTAATAAATTTCGCCGAGTGGGCCAAACTTAGCCAGTCCGCCCCTGGGTATGTGAATGAGTCAGTTAGGACTTATCCTTTATATATATGGATATATAAGTAGTACATACTTAAACCTCAATGATGCCATTCGTATATAGTACCAGGATCATTTTCAGGAGATGCATTATGAAAAAATAAGTACAAAAATATTTTTTTCCTTTTGAATCTCAAAAACTTTACGTTTTGAAGCTTAAATTTATGTTAAGTCTACAATTAATGTTATACAAACGGTTGGGTCAAAACCATAGCAGAGTTTTGTTTGTTAAATTTTATAAGTTTTAGAAGTTATGTTTAAATTTAATTTCGCTTGACTAATATAAATAATAAAGAGTGGCTTTCAAAGTCCAGACTTTTAGTAACATTTAAGAGAAGCCCCTTTGCAATAAGTTGAAAATGAAATTTTAGAAGGTGTGATGAAAGAAAGTAGAAAAATTTCACGAATGCTAACATTTTCCTTGTTAAAAAAATTCTCAAAATAATCTTTTTCTTTGTCTATTTACAAACTTGAAAAATATCCATGTTCAGTATACATTTAGAAAGATGTCTTGTTGGTTATATAAGGTAGTTTTTTTCAAATATCTTGTTATATTTCTTGCAAAAATTAAGAAGTTTTTACCCACAACCTAATAAATGTGAAAGTTTAAAAATAGTTTAATAAAACACAAACATCCTATGAATCACATACAGGTACATTAAATCCAACTTACTTGACAAAAAGGTGAAAGGGTAATTATCATTCACATAACTCGGTACTTTTCAAACATTTACATGAACTTCTCAATTAAAAGTTACCTTTACTTTACTGGCAAAATATAAGATAATAATTTTTTTTTTAAAAATTATAAAAAAAATGTTCATTAAATATATAAAAGGTGATAAAAGAAACAAATATATTTTTACTGGGCAAATTACCCCAAATTAATTACAGAATTACATGCATTTATTTAAATAGATAAACATGCTGGACACATGCCACTCACTCATCCTCGGCAAAAAGGAATATTATTCACACAATAAAAAGCTACACTAAGTTCTCAAAAACACAAAACCTTATTGCACAAACAATTCATCATTTTCAATAGACATCCTGAAGTGGAGATCCACGCAACCTAAGTCCTTTCGAAAGCGTCTCCTCCCCGGCTCAAGGTCATTCCTCGGGCTCCTCCCCGGACTCAGACTCACGCAGCCAAAAGAAGAAGGACTTGACCGAGTGGACGGCCACCCCCTTGCCCTCGGACTCGTTGGGGTCGGTGCTAGACTCCCACACCTTGAAGGTCTCCTCGGTGATCACATCATCATCGTACAGGATGTCGAAGATCTGACGCAGGAGACCTGGAGGGGAGGAATGATGGAAAATAAGCAATATGCAAATACACTTCTCAAAACAATTAGGGGAGCACTTTGCGTACTTTTGTTAACACTTTCAGTTGCAACTTTTTTTTTATTCTAAAAACCTAAAATTTGAGAAATAGATTCATTATGAATACAGAATGAAATAGTAAAAAACAAGAAAAAGTCAATTTTTTAACTAAAATTTAAGGGGGAAAAAATTGGAATCGTAACTTTTGAACATATTATAACAATAATTTTTAAACATCTAAGAATGCAAGCGTGAAGAATTTAGGTTAAATTTATTTCATAAAGTTTTTTTTAAGTAAATTTTATTTTACCATGTTTTCCATATTTCCATTTAATTAAAACAAACATTATTTAATTTTGCAAAAGACATGATTCTTCCATATAACGATAAGTGCAAACTTAACTTAGTTAAAAAAAAATTGCAAGCTGATGATTCCAAATAGAATCATTGGGGGTGAAAGGGTTTAAGCCATGCGCTCCCCTAATTTTTTTAGCAGTGTACTAGGTACAATTATATCAATGCTTCTATGAAGGTAATAAAGGTGGTGTCCTTGTCATTTTAAACCAAGGTCAAGTAACATTGGGCTTTGGACAACAGCTTGGTGCACTGGCTTTAAATACATTGTAACTTATCAGCAACATTTTTACTTTGGGTGGAGTAACCATATTGCCAAAAATGCTATGCATAATTAATGGATGTCCCCTACGATGGCTGTTCAATTTTCAAACCCAAAATGGTAACTTTCTGGCTCAATACAATTTATGTCAGGTTTGTAAAAAATATCCCTATTTTTGTGCTTTGACCATAATAATGGTAGGCTTGCAGTTTTGGCAATTTAGCCCTAAAAGTTAGTTTAGAAGAATATAAATCGTATGAATACATAGATTTATAAACTACTTTTAAAACTACACATCGAAATTAAAAATTTAATATTACTTAAAGACTTAAAGCATAAGTAAAGAGTCTCAAAAGTTTGGTTGAAAAAAAGTAGATAAAGGATCAGGCACAATGAATAATTTAAAAAATAAATGACGAAAAAATTAACAAATTCTGTCTAAAAAAATTTAGAGAAATTCAACATAGTTTAATGAATTTACATGATTCTGTAACACTTTTGGTTTAATTTATAAGTTAGCACCATATATATGGAGGAAGAAAAACTAAAACTTCTGAATTAAATATGGGGAAAGTTATCAAACTTGCAGACTTAATTAGCAACTAATATTGCTGAAAAATTACATATTAATAGAGGTTATAAATTTAACCTAGGACCTGGTTCTGTATCCAATAAATTCTGATAGGCTACAACCTGAAACTCTGGTGATCTTATAGTCGGCAAACTCTGGGGATTCTAATATTGGCTAATTCTAGAGACACTATAATCAAAACTCCAGCGATCCATATATTCGAAAATTCCAAGTAAGTATCTTAATATTGTAAAATTCTGGAGATCTTATAATTGGAAACCTCTGACCATCGTATAAACAGGAAACCGTTTAGCGGAAATGTACTTTTTTTACAAAGAATTATAGGGATCACAGACCTGCGGGAGAATCACATCCCCGATTCAAAATACAAGTTTGCCACCACTTTTTAAAACTATTACTTTTAGCTATTAGATCAATTTCTGATCTTAACCAGTAATGCTAAAGCAAATTGGCAGCAATATTCTACTGTAAACAAGATAACTAAAAGTTTTTTTAAAAAAAATACTACAAATTCTTTTCAAAATTATAGTGTTTAAAAGTTATTGCATCTAAAGATCAAGTTATTAAACAGGAATTAAGCTTAATTTCTCAAAACTTTTGAGATAGTGAAATATAAAAAAAACTATTACTCTAAATAAAATAATTGTTATTTGCCATGTCATTCATTAATTTTTTATTTATACTTAACTGATTCTCATTCTCCCTTTTTTTTGCAACCAACCGAATCTTTAAAATAATTTTTATCCTTAAAATTTGTTTTTGTTACAACTTTTGAAACAGACTTATCTATAATACATACCTGCCAACTACTACGGATTATCCGTAGTTTCTACGGATGAGGGATCAAACTACGGAGTTACGGAAACAGTCAAAACTACAGATAAGCTTCGATATTTTCATAAAAATTAATTTGATATTTTTTCGGCTTGGTATTAGTGACTTATTAGCACTTAATGAAAAAATCGGTTCGTCGGCCTTGAAAAACAATGTATATTTAATTTGCGGAAGTAAAAGGATCAAACGGGGATGTTTTTTTTATACATATTCGTGCGGAAAGTAAACCACCTACACACGACGACTTGTAACATTTGTTAAGTAGCCTCGTAATCGCAGTAGATTAGTGTTCTTTTTAGCCTACTTTTCTTTTTTAATTCGAAAGAATTTAAAAAATGAAAAAGTAGGCATTGACATGCGGTCGATGTCCGTCTGTCCGTCCGTACCCCCCTTCCAAAATCGGTTCTAATCATCGGATCTTAAAAATTCTTTTTTTGTTAGAAAGCTATAACCTCAGATACCCAACTTTCATACTTTTTGTCCGTCTGTCTGTACGTCCGGACGGACATAAATCTACTATCTGTCGGCGAATTTCCCATTGAATTAGCATTGAAATTCAATTTTGAGTCATTTAAATCACTGTAGGTATTGAAATGCGGTTGATGTCTGTCTGTCCATCTGTCTGTCTGTTCGTATGTCTGTCTGTTCGTATGTCTGTCCGTCTGTCTGTCCGCCTGTCTGTCCGTTTGTCTGTCTGTCTGTACCCCCCTTCCAAAATCGGTTCTAATCATCGGATCTTAAAAATTCTTTTTTTGTTAGAAAGCTATGACCTCAAATACCCAACTTTCATACTTTTTGTCCGTCTGTCTGTACGTCCGGACGGACATAAATCTACTATCTGTCGGCGAATTTCCCATTGAATTAGCATTGAAATTCAATTTTGAGTCATTTAAATCACTGTTGCCAAATCAACAATGACATGAGAAACTTTATTTATTTAAATATATTTGAAGCAAAATAATATTTTCATGAATCAGTTTGGAATGACGTCATAAAATGTAGCACAATTTGATTCTTTGATTGTTCATTAATTATCTAACAAGAAAGCGGCAAGGCATACTTTTGCATACAATTATGCTTAGTTTTAATTTACATTTCTTATTTTTTTAATGCAGTTTGGAGTTTCATTACTTTTGTTATTAATAAATATTTAATTATTCTTCGAACTACAAATAAATCGCGAGCAGACGATAAATAATATTTAATTAATTTGCGAAATAATATTAAGGAAAATAGTTGATTTTGGCTTTTAGAAGTTTAAATTATTAGCTGGATGCTGTGTTTCGATTTTTTTTTCTAATCTGTATAAATCTAGTGTAGAAACGGCTGTTGATGATATTTACTATAAGAACCTAGTTTTTTCCCGATTAGAACTTTAGTAAGTATTTAAGTAACAGGAAAGTAGGCTATTTTAGTTCTTTATGAACTTCTTGTTATAGTTGTAGTTATGATCAGATCAGATTTGTCAACTAGCCTCAACGCCTAGTAATATTGCTAGTTAGAGTAGTAAGGTCTAGGGTTTTTTAAAGTTTTCTTTCTGATCTTTCTGTAATCGTCGTAGGATCAGGGTTCCGTTTCTTTCTTAATTCTTAGTTTTAGTTCAGGACAGGTCAGTCAACCAAATTATAGGTACTTTGTTACTTTGAAAAGTTACTATCTGTGAGGTCAAGGCCCACTACTTTGGAAATTTTTTTTCTTGCTGAGTGAATTTTATTGTGTTTTTAAATGAAACTAAAGACAATTGTTTTAACGTCTGCCATACACAAAAAAATGAAGGTTGCTGTTTAAGGTGAAATAGCACTAAAGTGCTTGCAAGCCAAGAATTAACAACAAAACATAATTATTAAAAAAAGTTTTTAGATTCGGAAAGGTTCGCGGTGAAATCGCATTTTTTTGTTTGATTTCCCACGAAATGACCGACTTTGTTATTTGATTTATTTCCATCAATCGGCCGATAGAAAAAAATAACCGGCAATCTAATATTTTTGAGAGATTGGTAAACAAACGCTAAAGGCCAAACTGTCTCCACCCCCCCCCCTCCCCTCCCCGAAGAGACTACAAACAGGACTCTGAGGAATGTTGGCAGGTATGATAATAGTTTAAAGTTAAGAATTTCGTCTCGGTTCCAATTAAAAAAAATCAACTTACTGAAGCTACTTTCCACTGCCTGTAAAAATAAACTTCAATTTTATTTAAAAGTATACTTACCACTTGGTTGTCCTAATTGATTCATTAAAGCTTGAATAGCATACAATGCTTGCAGCTCTAATTTTTCATTATGATTAATATATCGTGTTAACAAAGCAGTCCTATTCTTAAGCTGTTGGTTAGATAATTCACAATTTGCACCAGAACCTAAAAATTTAATTAAAAAAAATTAAACCTCACAGGAGTAATTGTTTGCCAATGCAATGTTAATTTTGAACTGCTTATTGATGCATTTCATTACATACTATAGAAGCCTCCACTATTAAATAACTTAATTTAAGCAAGCTAGTTCATCACAGAATCATTAAAAAAAAGTAGTATAAATTCTTCTTCTTCATGAGCTCAACAGCCTTTTGCAGGCCAAGGCTGACTCGCTGATCCTCCTCCAGTTGGCCCTATTAGCAGCAATAGCTCTCCATCGGTTGACTCCTATAATATTGAGGTCCCTTTCAACATCGTCTATCCATCGTGTGGGTGGTCGTCCTCTACGTCTAGTACCTTCTATTTTGGAAAAAGTCACTTTTTTGGTGGGGAAATCATCGGGACATCTGTACAGATGGCCCAGCCACCTAATTCGGGATGCTTTAATAGTTCTCACAATGTCGGTCCCGCCAAATTTGGCAGATTTTCTGTAAATTTCATAGTTATAAAGAATTCTCCACTCATTGTTCTCCTGAATAGGTCCGAATATTTTCCGTAATAATTTCCTTTCAAATATTAGCAACTTTTCTTCCACTGTTTTATTGAGGGTCCAACATTCACTTCCATATAGGACAATAGGTCTGATTAAAGTTTTATAAATGCTCAGCTTGGTATTTACAGAAATAAACTTAGACTTGAATTGGTTTCTGAGGCCATAAAAACTTCTATTAGCCATGAAGATTCTATTATTTATTTCAATTTTCAGATCATTGCCCATCACATCCCAGCCCGTGCATTTTTAGTTAATATTCTTGAATTATTTACAAACCAGTTATCACATGTTCATGGACTGCTGTGACCAAGGCACGGATAAAAGCAGGCTCACTATTTTCGGATACATTGGCCTAAAATCATATAAATATAATCAAATTTAAACACGAATATGGGAATGAATTTTAAACACACAATATAAAAATTGCTACTCACATCAATCCACTCAAAAACTGATTCATTAGCTTCATTTTCCTTCAGTAAGCTTATTAAATTTCTTTTTATTTCTTCTATAGTCATTTGGACAGAAATGAATTCTAATTTCTACAATAAAAATATAAAATTTACCTAACATACACAATACAATTACAGACAGAAGGTATGATAAGATAATTTATGATAAGTAAAATATACCAATATGAATAATAAATATATCTATATACATAAAAGGCAACTTCCGTTTGTTTGTTTGTGTGTTTGTTTGTATAAGACACGAGATCAAAAGAACCACGGAACAGATCGCCACGAAATTTGGCACAAAAATTCATCTCATCTCTGGAACAAACATAGGCTAAGAATTTTTAGAATCGGACCATTCCTTCTATAGTTTTCGAACGTTTTTATTCGAATTTTGTGAAAAAACTACACCACTTTGGCTCAAATCCGATCTTTTTTTACTTTCCTGATGCCATCGGCTGAAAAAAATTAAATAAAACTTTTAACGAAAACATTTAAAATTGAAAATGTTTATTTTATTCTGCTGTCATTACCTTCAGAAACTAAATTCATTATTTGAAAAATAATTGACATGTTTCAAGTGACGTAATTCCGCCAGTCTTCATTCCTGGATTTTATTGTGGGTTTATTTGATGATTTTTTCATTGGGATTTTTCTGTTGACTGCATGTATGTATATTTAAGCAATAAATGTATAGTTAAGCTATTACTGAACTATGATGGTTAATAAAGGCCATCGCACTAGAGCCGCATACTAGTGTTTTATGTATTTATTTTTTCGCTAAATACGTTGCCAAACTCGCCGAATTACTAACTAAATCTCGCCAAATGGGCAGTTTCTTTTATAAATATTTATAATCTGGTCGGTTGTTCGAAGGTCATTGTGTTAGAGCTGTAAAATGGGTGTGTTTGTAGCTATATCTATTTTCTCACCAAATTATTTCCCAAAACGCGCCAAATGAGCTAAAAGCTTTTATGTATTTATGAGGGAATTGTGATGACATTTATGAGTGTATTTTATAGCGTATTTTCATTTTGGAATTTTAAAGCAATGAAAAGGGATTTTATACTTTATAACGAGCGGGAACAATAACATAAGTTTATGATCATATAACAGGTTATATAGTACACATATTTGGAACGATCATTCAATTATTGTACATATCTGCATTGATTTAGTACTGTATACATTTGCATTGAATTCTTAATTTTTCAGCATTTGTATTGAATTATGGTAGAAATTTGTACTGCTTATATTGTATTTATATCTGCAAAGTGTCAAAAAAAAGTTACTTAATTTATTATAGAACTCCCTTGAATTGCGTTAAAATAAATGTTTGAGACCCTTTTAAGATTTAGCCGTTTTTCCATTTTTAATTCTTACTGATTATTTTTTTACTTAAATATGTATTCTTTTTAATTTGAGCTTCTTATCAAAGGAATTTTTGAAATTAATATTAATCGTTACTATATCCAAGTTGGGTTATTAAATGGAAAATTACTGGGTAATCTTCATATCTTATGTAACTAAAATGAGAGAAAAAAATAGTTAAATTGACTGTTAAATTATTTTTCCACCTCTACCCGTGCAACGTCGGGTATAACAGCTAGTACATCATATAGAGCAGCCATTGTTTTTAAGTAGTGGAATAATTGTTGTAAAATTATTAAAACCAGAAATAACATATACTCTTTTATTTTAATGATTTTTTTCTCCCGAGATTCCTTATGTCATTGCAATAAGTTGGGCAAATACAGAAACCCTTTATTTAAAGATAAAAAAAATAAGAAACATAGAAGACACGGAATACATAAAAATGTTTGGATCAAAAGCAAATTATAATTATAATAAAGCCAATTTAAAACTTACATAGTTTCGTATAAATTCATTAACATCAGCACCAGGTTCTAAGAAGTCAGTCAATTTTAGATCGGATTCTTTCCAAAATTTCCTTAGTGTTACGGTTCCCTGCAAACATATTCTGTATAAATGTCACACATTTTCTTTGAAATAAACAACTAATCTTTATTGGACGACTTAAAATAAGATTCTAAGAGATATGTTTGATAATGTATACCTTTCTCTTAGCAAAGCAGTGAAGTATTGCCGACACAAGCAATCCAGCTTTTTCAGATACAAATATGCAAGGTTGGAGAACTTCTTTTAGGAAAGTTAAGGGAAATTCAGGATTTTCTATCATGGGCTCCAAAATTTCACCCATATAATCCCAAATCAATGGAATATCCAAAGCATAATCATCTATTATTTCAAGAACGCTACCAACACTGCAATGAAAAATAGAAGAGTTAACACAATTATTTCACCAATACTTGACTGCCATGCTGGAAATGGCTTAAATCAGTTAAAAATTTTAATCAGAAAATTTAATCGACAAATTTAATTTTTAAAATTTTCTTTTTTTCCACCTCTGCCTAGTAAAATTCCTTTCTTAAATTTCTGAGCAAGGCTTTGAAGTTTGAACTACAATAAACCAGTAAGTTAAGGTTTTATTTTCCCTACTATTTCAAATGGGGCATTGAAATAATGCTTCATAATTAGCAAAAAAAAATTTTTTTAAATAATCAAAATTGAATAAATAGGGTTTCAATTAAAAACTATGACAAAATTAAAGGTTTTTTTATATGACTATGGGGCTCCACCCCTTGCTCGCCAACCCCCGGATTCCCATAAGCCGCTTCGAGGCCGACTCGCTGGTGAACGTAACTTTTCCAACCCAACTTTGCACAGGCCTATGCATATTTGGCAATCCAGGTCTGTATCTATGGCAAAATTATGTCGATCCTTGGTAATATAGTTATATTCAGCCGCAAGCTTGCACCCTTGGATATTGCTGCGCAATCTCACTGGCTCGCAAGCTTGCATTCTTCCTTTCCGCCCTCTGCTCGCTATTGCTCACAAACCCCCGGGAATTGCTGTGCAATTCCATTGGACCGCTTCGCGGCCGGCAGGGGTCTACTCCCCCTGTTCTCTATCGCTCAATAACCCCCGGGAATTGCTGCGCAATTCACATTGGCCGCTTCGCGACCGGCTCGCTCACATAGATTATGTACCAGCAATTAAAAAACAAATATGGAGCAGTACATAAATGCAAATGAAGTAAAAAAAGTTTTAAAAGTCACACGCTAAATACAAACGATTAAAAATCTGCAAACGAAACTTAATTATGAAACACGAAAATATGCCATAAATTATTCTAAAAATTCTTTTTCAAATGCAACAATCAAAAAGATCAATAATACAGGCCGACATAGAAAAAACCGAATACGAACAAATGAATAAAAAAAAAACGAAAAAACCCAATGAATTCCACTTGTCCGGCGCGCCAAATTAATAACAAAATAATAAACGCACCGCACCAAATCTGATGCCGATGGCAACCCGATAGCGAACAACGAAACAGAATACATCATCATAAAAAAAACGTGATTAAATAAAAAAGCCAGCTGCACCCGAAGGCAAAATAAGAAAAAAAGCATATATAATTACGTGATAGTTTAACCTGTTCCAAAAATAAAAAAAACTTCTTGTTTTTTTATTAAAATGTTATGTTAAATATTTATTTAAAATAGTTTTGTCATAAATTATTTTTTTATAATCTATAATGACGTCCTAGTTTGAGTTGTGAGTGTGTATTTAGGTGTCGGCTAGTCACTTGACAGTGGTTCGAAATGACGACGGCCATATTTTTTTTATAATCTATAATGACGTTTTAGTTTGAGTTGTGAAAATAATTTTGTTATAAAAAAATGTTTGTTTATTTAAAATGTTTATTAGATGAATTGTTATGTTAAATGTTTATTTAAAATAGTTTTGTCATAATTTTTTGTTGTTATAATCTATAAGGACGTTTTAAACTAAAAAAATCTATAAGCCTTCTATCTTGCTATAATATATTTTAAGGCAAAATCATTTTTATAACAAAAAAAATATATTAAAACCTTTTCTATATATAAACACAAAACCAAAAAAACCTTGTTCATTTTAATGAAACGTCATATATTTCCCCCGAATTCTTCCACGTGTAAAGCAACTTTTGTAAAAAGAAAAAGTTAGAGAACTGTTCTTTTCAAAAGAACAGAGCAGAGAGCAACTGTTCTTTAAAAAGAACGTAACAAAATCCCGCATTTCTGATCATTTTTAACGTGGTGTTTTGCTGAAAAGTAATAAGTTTTCGGTTTTGGCTGACTTATTTTAATTTTTAATTAAAAAACTAATTGAAAATTTGAAAAACAAATAATCAGGCATCGATGCATAAGGGAGACACACCTTCCCAAAAAAATTTGGACTTCTAACATCAATATTTCATCATGTTATGGCTGCTGACCCTTTAAAAGAGCTTACTTTTTTTAATATAGAGAGATATGGCCACCATAATAATAAACAATTTAAAATAATTTTCGTTTTCATTTGTGTATTTGCTTTATTATTTACACGCACCAATTTTCAGATAAATATACATAAGCTTTGATATATGCTAATACCATGCTTTTGATAGTGAAATTCAGGAGTTTTAAGGAGTTACTTGAAAATACAGTATCTCAAATTCAGGAGGTAATAAGAAACACAAATGTAGTTATTGTGTACCTTTGTCTTATTTTTTGTCTTTTAGTTAGGGTATTTTGAGAGCTAAGGCACCTCTGCTTTTGAAGCATTTTGTACCAACCCCAAATCCCTGAAGTGATGTGGCGGTAGGAGCCACCCTCAACATCGAGCCGAAGAGTCCATTGCTTCCTCATGCGACACAGAAGAGGGCGCAGTACCACTAACACTCCTCTCTCATTCAAGTCTACTATGCGAGCATCCCCACTCAAGAACAGTACACATGTTCCCTGTTTGAAAGTAACACGATAGAGAGCAGCACTACTACCGCACCCTTTCCAATGGGTCTACTACTAAGGTTCCCTCATTCAAAAGCAACGCGATAGAGGGCACACTACTGACCGTAAGTAGATCCTTCTAATTTTAGAAACCGAGGCCAACCAAAGGATCCCAGAATTGGCTTATCACCCCCAGAGGTATTGATTTGGTATGGGAACTTGAAGGACTTTGTGATCTCGACGGACTTTAATGTGCACCAGTCACCATTAGCGTACACGAGTATACGCTTAGAATATATATTTAGGCTAAATTAAATACCCTTAATACAAGAACATTTTTTAACCATGATATGAGTATATTACCTTATGATTGTACAATTGGTCATATTAGTGATATAAATAATTTTAAAAATTAGTACTTTCGGCAAACAGTGGTAAAATTTTGAGATAATGTCAGAACTTTAACCTTTTATAAATCTGGATAACTGCTGATCGGCAAATAAATAAACATTGTGGATCAATAAATCAATCAAAATATAAAAAGTAGAAAAGTTATGACAATCAGCAAATGTCAAAACTTAAAGGATCAAAAAATTGCAATGGATATGAATATCATGAAATTGAAAGGTAACCACAAAAAATCCAAGATCAACAAATTGCAGTTTGCGGAACCTCTAACAACAGAAAACTTTAATATTTGACAAAAAGAAAGAACTGACAATACTAAACCAAAATGAATGCAAAATATCAAATTTTTAATAAATTGGATACTCTACCACAGAATTTGATCCACAGAAAATACTTTCCTATTAGAAATAGATAACTTTTCAGGAAACAAAACTTAAAATCAGGATTTCCAGTACAAATTTCAGGAGTTATAAGGGCTATTACACAAAAAATATGAATTTCAGAAATTTTCAAGATTACGAAGAATGCATATGACCAATGAAAAATACACATAACCACCTTAAAAAACAATGCACTACATTGTACTCACCCTTTTTTATACTGCTCAAAATCGATAATTTTCTTCTTTAACAAGGAAAACAATAGCTGGCCAAGGGAGTATCTGGCCTGACTAGACCGTTCAAGGACTTGATTAATAGCAGTATTAATAAACATAAGGACAGTATTTGGAGAAGCCAGCTCCGTTACACATTTAATAGCCTCCTGTAAGTACAATTTACAAGTGTTTAAGAATAGGAAGGTAAAATGATATAACTACTTTTATAATTGAATAGATAGGCATTGGGAAAAGTAATACTAAACAATAGTTTAACAAAATTCAAAATAGATTTACCTCAAAATCATTGTTATGCAAGAACTTATCAATGAGAGGTTTGGTTTTCCTTTCCATTTCTTCATCATTGTACTCTGGACCTCGTAGGCTTAAATCTATAGAAAAAATGTAAAGGCATGTTAACTAAGGAAATAATTGACAAGTTAACAGTCAATACAATTTTTATCTTTTGCACAAAATAGTTTTTAACGATATTGAGTCAACATAAGTATTTTGATTTACATAATTGTTATATATATGTAAATATATATATGTAAAAATCATAGAGATGGTAGTACAACCATGCACTCTCGCATATAACCTTGCTGAAAATCATCATTTGGATACCTTAATTTAGGAATTTGATTATAAGTAAACCCGCCATTTTATTATTTTAAGTACAAAATGATTTATAGATTTATTTACCATTAGGATCAGCTGCCTTCCCATTCACATGGGCATCATTCTTTTTGGCATCCTGTGCTTTAGCATCAGCAGGTTTGTTGAACACTTTGACAGTCTCTAGTAGGTCTTCCCTTTCCTTTGAGGTAGAAGAAGTTTTGCGTGCGGCTGTGGACAGCTGATTACTACGGCCTCGACTAGATTCACGACTAGAAGCTGCCGACCTAGAACATTAATAGTTTAGTAACGAAAGCCATAGATTGCAACAATTGTGGGTCGCACCAGATAGTTTTTCTGATTTGACAATAAGAATAACTTTTTTAAAAAACCTCTATAGGATAAAAATGAATCAGCTATATAATGTGCTTATTCCTAACACTGCAAGTATGCCGTGTTTATTTTATGTTTATACCAGCTTTATAAACCCGGCGTTGCACAGGTGCACCCTTAATAACCCTAATTAGTAGGGGTTTTTTATGTAAACTTTTATTTTAAACCAATTGATCCCTCCACTGTGGTCCACTCCATCAGGATATTATAATCTCCTCCCATTCTGATATAAGGGGTTGATTTTATGCAGGCCCTTCCGGAGTTTGAGAGCTTTCCCATAGGGCCCTATTCAAATTGCCAGAACAACTATATGTTATAATGGCCTGTTTATATTTCACAATTAGCGCAAAACGAAACTGCCCAAATGTGGTAAACATTCCACTTAATATTTCATACAACTCGATAGGGCTGGGGTACCCAGTCGGTAAAGACTTTCGTCTTGCATGCGGTATGTCCCAGGTTCAGGTACGGGCATCGCCAAAATAACTGCAGACCTATGAACGGCTCGTGCAGCCAAAAAATGTCCGACGAATAATACCCCGTATAGAGGAAGGGCACTTTAAATATCCTCCAAATTCCCAACGCTGCGTACAATGTTGCCCTTAGAAGTTGCATTGGGTACCTACTCACGTGTCGGCTCGTAACTTAACTGTGGTTCTAAATTACGAATCCCGTTTCCAATAGCACTCATGTGTAGCTTTAATGCGACGATAATTCGAACTAACCCTAACCCATACAACTGGATGGGAATAGCTACCCTACGTTAAATTTTCAACTTCGCCAAAAGCAGCCAATGCCAAAATTTAATCGACCGTTACCATCTTAACATCAGAAAAAAAACAGACATTCATCCTCTTGTATGGTTGGAAAAGTTTTATAAAGTACAAATTCCTTATTTATACCGAATATATTCCGGTTAACCTAAAGAATCATTGCCGGCAATTTTACGCCAAATCTGGTAACCCCGATGGCAACCTTTGGCGAAATTAGCAAATGCATTGACAATTTCTAAATGTTAATCTATATAAATCTTAAACGCATATAATTTATTCTGAAGTTTTCTTATACTAATATTTTATTAATTCAATGCTTACTGATTTTAAATAATTATTTACTTTTTTTTAAAATCAATTCTTCGTCATTTTAAAAATTCACTTTTTTTTTATAAATCTGGTCTGCAATTTAATGAATCTTTCCGCTGTTTTAAGTCGGCCATTTTGAAATTAGGTAGTATTTTTGGTCATTTCGAAATGGTAACCATCTCGGCAAGTGCCTGGGTTTGTTATCACTTCGACTTGGCGACATTTTTGAAAATTCGCCATATCCGGCCACGATTCTTTAGGTTAACTTATATTCCTTCATATCATCATTTCTTACCATTTGTAAACATCAATTAAATTTAATTCGGAAACGTAATTAAAATCTAGTTGGGGAAATCTGATCCACCATAAAAAATAAAGAGATTTAAAATCAAATAAAATACTGATATTCAAATAACAATTCAGCAAATTAAACCGACGTGCTCTTTTTTTTTTCTTTTTTAATTTTCGTTCATGCTGAACGTGCTGAAATTTCCTTAAATTGAATTAAAAAGTATAAATTCTAATCTTACAATGCTATTCCTATGGGGAAATCAGCTCACGTTTTGCACTCCTACACCCTTTGGGTTCGAATAAAAAGTAGCCTATTCCTGGTTCTAAGCTACCTCCCCACCAATTTTCATCCAAATCAGTTCAGCCGTTCTTGAGTTATAAATGGTCCCACTAACACGACTTTCTTTTAAAAAAAGATTGTATTAAATATCAATATTGGTTTGGTTAATTACATTTAACTTTTATTTGAGTTGGGTTACCTTTGTGATCCTCTTCGCCCATCATAGTTAGGTAAGGATTCTATAGCAGAATATCTAGAAAAATAAAGTACACAATTATAAGGGAATATCTTGTTCTCTTATGTTTTCACGTTTTAGTCACATAGCACATACCAGAGTGGCTACATAGTCGGTGATTTTTTTTTTACCCTGACTTTCCCTGGTTTCCCCCATTCGCTGGTTGCTATGGTGATTGTTGAATTGGCTGCAGTCAACTTCAGATTAAAGTAATAATAATGAGAAATTGGAGATTAAGGACACGCTTGGCGCGAAATGGCACCTTTGGAAATGTTCACCAATATTTTTTAAAAATCATGAATTTCCCTGACTTTCCCAGAATGATTAAATTCCCTGACTTTTCCCTAATATCCCTGATTTTCTGTTTTTGTCTTCACCCTTTCTGAGCACGATGGCCTCGCTGCCAAGTTGCTTAGCTCTGAGGTACTCAGGCTGATGTTAAACTTGCTTATTCCCTTAATGCAGGAGCAAGATAGATTGCTTATAGAGATGTTCGACCGTCGGGAAAAAGAAGCGAAACGTCAGGTGACGGTTGAGCCCATTTCCACACCTCCCATGACGGAGACAGACGATGAACCACAAGCCGTGGCCGAAGTCCCTGTCTCAAACAAGTTTGATGGCCTGGCTTCAATGACTGAACTTGTATCGACCCTGGATGCCCCATTCCCGGCGGCAGAGACCGTTGAAACCCCGGATGCCCCATCCCCTACGGCTAAGAGAGCTAGACAAACCCTGGATGCCCCATTCTCGGTGGTAGGAGTGACAAAGACCCCGGATGCCCAATCCCTGGTGGCAGGAGTGACCCAATCCCCGGCGGCACCTAGACCAACGCCAATTCTCTTTCTCGGAGAGGAATTAGGCGACCTATTTGTAAATGTATTGCTAAGTCCGTGGCGGACGACCTCGGCTGCAAACCCTTCCACAAGTTCGTGAAGGTGTTTCCGCGGACGCCGGAAAAGTCAGGCTACTTTCGCCACTCCGGACGGAAGTGATCCCACTTCAAGACGGTTATCAAAGGCTTGCCCTGCGAAACAGATCCACAGACCATCTCCACCGCGCTCGCTGCAGAAAGAAACACTGTCAACAGGGTTGCCCAACTGACTAGGGCTCGGACTAAAATCTAAGGGCTCGGACCTCTCCCGATCTTCCAAATCCTCATTGCTCATCTGTTCAGTTTAGATTTTAGTCGTCACCCTGCATACTTCTTAAATTCTTTTGCAGCTTTCTGTTACACATATAAAAAAAGAAAGTGAAACTTCACTCAAACAGCACATGACATACCTATTGTTTGTTGCCGTTTTGTTGCCACCACTAGTTCCTCGTCCCCAGCTTGATGGCCCTCTACGGCATGGGCCTAATCGAATGGAATCAACTTCATCCGGCTACGAAAAAAAAACTTGATATATTCTAATAATTCAAGTATAAAGAACATGGTTCGTACACTTTATGAAGAAAAGTATAGTTAATGCTAAAGATCCTGTTGTCAGCAAACTCTGGTGTCGTGTTATTGATAAAATCGGATGATCAAGTAACCAGCGAACTCGGGCAATTGTATAATCAAGAAAACTGATATTTTCATAGTCTGATAACTCTAGCATTCCCTTTATTTATAAGATCTATCAATTTCATAATTGGTTGACTCCGACAATCTCGTTATCGTTTAACTCTGGTGTCCTGCGGTAAGCCAAACTGCAATGATCCTGTTATAAGGAAACTCCCAGTTATCTCACAAACACTTAACTCCTAAGATCATACAACAGCGCAATTTTGACAAACCTACAATCTTGATCTTGAATAAAAAAACACATGTTTTGGTTTGCATGTGCTTCAGCAATCACATTGATAAAAAATCTGATATAATCCCATTTTGCAATAAATAATAATTTCTTTTCAAGCATTTTTAAGGAGTATACAAACTGAATAAGTTTACGGCAAGAAAAAAAATTAAGCCAATAAATATATATTTCTTAGTGTTTCCATTTATTGAGAAAACTTGCAACTCATTACTTTAATTATCACAGTTTTTATACTATGTATCAAAAAACAGACAAAAAAAAGTACAATAGATAGAATCTTATCTCTTCATACCTTTAACAAAAAAAAAGAATCTTTAAAACTGTACTGTTAAAACTGAAGTTAGATGGAAGGAAAAGTATACAGACATATGGGCACAAAGCAATAAAGTAAGGTTTTTAATAACATCCTATCTAAACATAACTATTATCCTAAACTAAAACAAAAAAGAATTTATAAATACTGACTGTTACAACAGAAACTGCAACAGACTGTGTTATAAAGACAGACAAACAAAAAAAATATAAAAAGGCGGATCTCCGATGCTATATCTTTCTAGTAAGATTTTTAAAAAAAAACTAGGACTGTTAGAACGGAACGGAATTCAGAAGACCAATGGAAATTACCAAGATGTCAATACCTATTTTTCATTTTCTTTGAACTGTTTTGAATTAAAATTAGAGGTGTGTAACACTACACACCTTTCAATTACAACTCAATACATTTCAGTATCCTAATTTATTTATAAATACGCTAAAAGGTAATTTCAATAGCTTTAAAACCTAAAATGTTCTATGGCTGCTGCGATTTGGGCATGCACGATTTACTAAAAAACCTTGACATTCAACAGGTACTTGGAACTCTTGAATTCCAAATTTGAAGCTTGTGTCGGACAGACGGACCAACATTCGGACACTCCTTTTTATAGAATTAGTAACCTCCAAAACGAGTTGAAACAAAAAATCTCCACTTCGGATTTTCTACCCATCCTAATACTTTCAATACCTTATATTTCATATTAGGTTATTAAAAGTAAAAAGGAAAGTAGGCTAAATATAAGACAAATATTTGTGGGACTTTGTACTAAGGGCAGCACTCTTCAAATATATCTTCTAGTACGTATTGTACGATATATGTGATATGAAGATAAAAAGTAACAAGAAATTCCAGAAATCCTTTCATGCCACTGACTAAAGGCACAGAAGGTTTGCAAACATACACTTGGGAAGTTACGGCAACAATAGAGCTAAAACCCAAAGTGACATACCTTTGTAAGTTTCAGCTTGGTAGGGTCCAAAGCACTATAGCTGCCTTTGTTGCTCTTTGAGGAAGAAGGGGTCCACCCATCATCTGACATGATATTGCGCTCTAATCGCATAAAATGCACAACTTAACATGATTGTACATTTCATATACAAGAAATCTGAAAATTCAATGGATCAACACAAACCTGAAGTTTTCCTTCGATCACAGTCATCCAGCATTCGTATAGGATAGTTAGAAGAGGACATATTCTGTAGATTGATTTGTTGTTCGTGAGCTTCTCGTTCAGCTTCTTGGTGAATTTGATCAATAGTTTTAGGCATGTTCTCATCCCTCCTAGGCACCCAGGAACACTTAAAAATGAAAATAGTTATTGCTTCAAATAGCAAAAATATAAACTTATCTGGTTTTTGGTGGATTTTATTTTAAAAAATAACTGCACACATTATTTTTTTGGTTTCACTTAAAATTGTTGAATGGGTAAAGCACAAGTGTGCAATGTGATGCTTAAGAGACTAATTGATCCATTAAAAGATTTAAAATACTTTTAGAAAACAGAAAAATCAGGAATATATACATGTCAGAGTGGAACGGCTGTTCTTTCCCAGTTATCTATTGACGATCCTTCGAAGTGGTTCAAACATGTGTCTTCAGTCCAGCGAATTCTGAACAGTACAGTCCCAGTTCAACTAAATACACTCTATTTAAACTAATGATTGGAGTCGAGATGAAGAACAAAGAAGACCTACGAATTAAAGATACTTTACAAGACGAGTGCATCAACTTCATGGAGAGACAGAGAAAAGAATTAAGAGGAATTGCCAAAGCTAACATTTTGAAGGTACAAGAGAAGAGCAAACAGTCAGTATGACGGAGTGAGAAAGACAGCCAGTGAACATGTAGTAAAACAAGGTGTTTTATACAAGTACCAGAATATTCAAGAATTACTTGTAGTACCCCAAGCTATGCAAATAGAAATTGTTCGTGAGGTGCACAACAAAGGACATTTCGCATCTGCAAAGACAGAAGATCTTTTGAAAAGAGAATTTTACTTTCCTCAAATGAGAAAACAAGTTGAAAATGTCATCCAGAAGTGTGTCCATTGCATTCTATACAACAAAAAGAGAGGAAAAAGCAGAAGGATTTTTGAACCCTATACCTAAAGAAAACGTTCCTTTGAATACTTATCATTGCGATTTTATTGGACTTCTCCCTTCTACGAACAAGAACTATCAACATATTTTCACGGTCATCGATGCATTTATGAAATTTACCTGGCTGTACCCAGTAAAATCTACTTCAGCTAAAGAAGCCATAGACAAACTTTGTATTCAACATACAACATTTAGAAACCCTTCACGAATCATCTCAGATAAGGGATCAGGGTTTACATCAAATGAGTTCAAAGAGTATTGTCAAAACCAGAACATCGAACACGTATTAATTACAACTGGAGTTCCAGGAGGAAATGGACAAGTTGAAAGACTGCATGGAATTCTTGTTCCTCTTCTTTTCAAGTTATCTATTGACGATCCTTCAAAGTGGTTTAAACATGTGTCTTCAGTCCAGCGAATTCTAAACAGTACAGTTCCGGTTCAACTCAATAACACTCCATTTAAACTAATATTGGAGTCGATGAAAACAAAGAAGACTACGAATTAAAGATACTTTACAGACAAGTGCATCAACTTCATGGAGAGACAGAGAAAAGAATCAAGAGAAATTGCCAACGCTAACATTTTGAAGGTACAAGAGAAGAGCAACAGTCAGTATGACGGAGTGAGAAAGACAGCCAGTGCCTTCAAGAAAGAAGAATTAGTGGCGATACAACATATCCAATTTGGTACAGGCCTGAAGCTCCGACCTAAATTCTTCGGACCCTATCGTGTGACTGCGGTCAAGCCTTGTGACAGATACAATGTGGAGAAAGTGAGAACACATGAAAGCCTAATGTGACATCAACATCGATCGACTTGATGAAGCAGTGGTCAGTCACCTAACTGTGCCTGAAACTGAACTCTATACCAAGAGACTTAGAAAACTTTTCATGAACTAAAATTGACTTTTTAGACTTTTATTATTACAGTGTTCAAGTTAGAAATGATTTCTTGAAAAAAAGATAGACTAATTAATAATTTTACATTTAATTTTTGCATTTCACTAAAATTTGTCTGAATTTCAAAGTGTTTTGAAATATTTGATGTTTGTTTTTATGAGAATTTGAATTTCTTAAGTATTTAGTTGTGAGGTCATGCATGAGACCAGGGTTTATATTTTTTTGTGAGATTTAAATTTCATAAGCATTTAGATGTGAGATGAGACTAGGGTTTATTTTTTTGTGTGTGTATGTTTCTTTCCAGTTCTATTTTGCAGACATGCGAGGTCGCTTATGTCTCGTCGGATGACCGTGTCAGAGCGGAACAGCTGACGCAAGTGGAATGACTGCCACGCATGCGCGAGTGAAAAAAGCCGTTGGGAAGAAGAAGAACGAAAAATGTATCGATAGATGCAGCACCAATTATGGCCTTAGTGCCCATTAAAAAATTTTAAACCCCTAGATTTACCTTAAAATAAATTAATCTGAGCCAACAAACAAATCTTCATCTCTTTTTTAATTTAACATACTTATTTTTTTATTACTATTCTAGTTCTGAATTGAGATTGAGTTTAACCAACTGTAAAGGATTATAATAAAGGCCCACCAAAAACCACTCACCTTTTTCAAATCTATCACATCTTGTAACATAAATCGAACTCTTGAACTTGTCAACCTCTTATCTACGTATTTTTGCATTTGAGCAAAATATAGATCCATCTACAATAAACAAATAGGTAAGATAAATACAAAATCTGAATACATAAGATGAAAGAAATATATATATACATACCGGACTCTGATCACATGACGATTTTCTACCGTTGGAATCATCCAACTCTTTACCAATTGTTTTTAATAATTTACAAAGACATTCTAGCGATTCTTCATCTCCTTCAGATAGAAGCTTTTTGATACACTCATGCATAATAGGTTCAATCAGCATGCCTAATTTAAACAATTCTCCAATAAACCTGGAAAATTAAACACAAGCAGTGTACAGGGTTGCCACAAAAGTTGGAAAACTAAATTCCCTGACTTTTTCAGGTTTCCCCCGAGAATTTTAGGAAAATTCCAGGTTTTATGGACATGAATTTAAAAAAAAAATTAAACTTTTATACTTAAAGAAACCTTTTATAACATGTGCCAAAGTAACAGGCAGAGGTGCCGATCCCCCCCCAGAGGTAATGTCGCCCCCCCCCCCCCCCAAAAAAAAAAAATGGTGATGGTTTTTTATTTATATGGGCTAATGGAGTACCTAACCAAAGTAGCCTCTAACTACATCTTTACGGTGCATATAGAAAACCTTATAGTAAAATGATATTTTAAGTACCATCTAATGGGGTAACTCAGGGCCGGATTTCTAAATAAGCTAAGTAGGCTGTAGCCTAGAGCGGCGAATTTTTTTGGGCGGCAAATTTCACGACCAATTAAAACAGCATTCGGCAAATACAAATTATTATAAAGATACGAATATTTTTAAGAAAGAAAACAAATAATTTACATTAATGCGTAAACCGTAAATGTATATATAATACTAATATTTCGTAGCAAACATTGAGGGCAATTGCACCTCTCCTCCCGGATTTCGAAGTTGAAAGAAAAATAGCCGAACAGTTTTTAAAAAAATCGCCTATTTCGCTTTCGATTTAGCGTGTAAAGGTACATAGATGATTCTAATATGTGTATCTATTTTAAACAACACATACCACCCTATTTTGAAGCTAACCAGCTACCTTTCCCCAAAGGGGGAGAATTTTGTGACAGGGGCGGCAAATCAATCGTATAGCCTCTACAAGCGGCAAATCTTTAAATCCGGACCGTAACTTTGTCCCAAGAAATAAAACCCTAGTACTGACTTTCTTCTTAAATATTTTCTACTGATAGGTCAAAGCAAAGTTTTGGCAATTCCTCTTAATTCTTTTCTCTGTCTCTCCATGAAGTTGATGCACTCGTCTTGTAAAGTATCTTTAATTCGTAGGTCTTCTTTGTTCTTCATCTCGACTCCAATCATTAGTTTAAATAGAGTGTATTTAGTTGAACTGGGACTGTACTGTTTAGAATTCGCTGGACTGAAGACACGTTTGAACCACTTCGAAGGATCGTCAATAGATAACTGGGAAAGAACAGCCGTTCCACTCTGACATGTATATATTCCTGATTTTTCTGTTTTCTAAAAGTATTTTAAATCTTTTACTTTGTTTTATATTTACTTAATTTTATATTTTACTTAAATTTATGTAAATTGTAATTATATTATTTTTTAAATCAATAAAAATAGCCGGACATGTGATCCAATCAAAAACGGCTTCCAATTCATTCCCTCAATTCTTAATGCATAAAAAAAGTTTATATTGGTATAGCTTTTTATCTAATTCAACACATTTGACATTATCAAACAAATCAGAATTATTTTATAATGTTTACAGAGGTAGTTTCACTTTAAAAAAAACCTAAAATTTAAAATATTAAAGTTAAATATAACAAAATTCTTACCGTGAAACTCGGAATTGAACTATTTAATTATATTCAATCACCCCAGACCCACACATTTGACACAAGACGACAAGTATTTTTCTACTGATTCTAAAGCAATCATTTAGTTATTTTGGCTTCGAGTCTTAATTTGGCAGGAAAAAGTCAGAAATATTATCTGAAGGTCATTAATTCGTAAAACTGTTAAAGTTCGAAAGATTTATGAGCCAGCTGCAAAATATGGCGGGAATATCTCATTGATACCATTGGCAAACGTCATCAATTCACAGAAATGTTTTATAAACTGCGTGAGATTTATGAGTGTTTAAACTTCAGTGATCGTATTGTTTATTGGAAATAATTGTCAGAAATCTTCGTCTGGTATGGTATGGTAGACGCCATCGAACATAATTCATCTCATTTTTTTCCTGGTGTTGCTTCGAATTATGGTTACCCATTCATACTCTTTGAAGGCAAAAAAAATATACAAAAGCCACTTTGATTTTCTTGCCACTTTGTGTTTTATTTTAAACCAAATAAAAAATCCGCCAGAGTACAAGTTCTAAGCCCCCCCAAAAGAAGCGCAAGATGAAGCCACTACTTCAAACATTCTCTTGTTTAAAAGATGGCTGGACAGGGCTGCTTTAAAACTAACCAAAATTGAGTAGCAAAAAATAAAAAATTGCTGCGTATTTTGAGAAATAAATCCAACTTCGCAAATTGATTATTATAGGGCGAATTGATTATTATAGGGAAAAGTCTTCAGGTGAAGACTTAAACGAGAAACTCACCAACCCTCTTTCATTTGGCAACGAATTCGAGGATAATTCGAGCCGCAAATAAAAAGGAGATAAAAATATATTTAAGTAAAAAAAATAAGGTGTTAGCTATAGTTTTTATACAATCTACAATGTATGCATGATTGTTCGAAAGTTAAAAAAAATCTCTAAACATAAAATTCAACACACAGTAAGTTCTTAAAAAGACCATTTCTCTATAGAGTCACCATTATATAAGACAGGAATTTGAGGTAACCTTCTCTCCCTCGTTTAAAGGAAGGTTCTATCCAAATTCAATTAACCATGGAGATCAATAACACATTCATGCAACTGTCAACAACATCAACGACCACCCACAAAAACTGAAAATAGTTGTGTAAATTTACATGATTACTGCATGGTAAAATACAAAAAAATATTTCCTCAAAAATACCCTCGAGCCTCAGAAATACCGGCAATTAAACTTCTCGTTTTGCACTCTATTATTTTATTGCATCTTTCTCTTCTTCCCTCAGAGGCAAGACTGTGCCGTGTCCGTGACATTCTACTGTGGTTGACCAGTTCTTCAGTCATTTGTACACATTCAATGTGACCTTTAGATTTTATGCCGTCGTAAACCGTTCTTAATAAAACAAGGGATTTTTTTTATGCAGATTTTTTTTCCACTAGCATATCCTTGTTGATTGAAAATCCACTTTCAACTGAGGCATTCCTGTGGTCAAGACCATTTTGATTATGCTTAGTAGGTCACAAAACTCTTCATTTTTACCGATTAAAGTAATGAAAAAGTCGTCCAACCTTGTTTCACATGTGTAGGTTACAAAATTTTCTTTAAATTCAGTTGTAGCTTTGTAGCACACAGAGTCAAACTGCTACTTGGCTCTGTCAGCAGAAAGAGCTGCCACATGGCCATTTTCATTAAACAACTCTTGAATGAGCTTGCTTGTAGAATACCTGTAAGTTCTTCTCGGAATTTTTTTGGAAAATCCTCAGCAGTGGAATGACTAAAAAATATTGAGGTTAGATATAAGCTCCCCATTCGGATCTGGAACTGTTCCAAAATCAGATTACCAGATCCATTTGCCTTTTTGGGCCAGCCACTCGATTAAGAGCCTCATCAAAACAAATCACAAATTTGGCACTATCAGTAATTTGTTTGTGTAGCACTTAATTGAAATAGGGAGCAAGGCCGAAAACGACAAGGTAGGACATCTTGGTCCTACTCATTGTCATAGATTGGGCAATTTGGCTGTCCGGAAACAAGTTTAAATATGCTAGATGCATCTTTGAAACTGTTAGAGCCAGGGGTGCCTACAGGGGGGGGGGGGGGGGTCAACGACGCAGACTGCGTCGTTGAAATTTTAGGGGGGGGGGTCGAAAAAAATTAGAAATTTTTTTATGTAAATGGTTTATTTTGTCTAAGATAAAACTCTAATGAATTTTTGTTCTTTCTAATCATCTGCCTCCCCCCCCCCAGATACCTAGGGGGGGGGGGGGGGCATAACCCTCAAGAATCAAAAATGATAACCAAAATCCTAGAACATTACGAAAAGTAGAACATGGATAATGGCATATGGCGTCTGCGCCTGACGCATATTTTTGACATTTATTACCCATAAACAACCCATTACTTCTTTAAAGCTTAAACAAAACTCTTGCAGCTGGCCTTTTCATGTCATAAATCTCACGCAGTCCGTATAACATACAACTCGATGAAATGATGACTCCCGCAAATTTCTTTTTCACCCAATATTCGTGCAATTTTCCCGCTTAGAAGTATTACTTTGTTTAGATTGTTGTTTTCGAAACGGAGGGAAGCTTCAAAGATACACCTTTATTAAATGAATCTATTTGATCTATTTTAAACTAAATGAAGTTAAAATGCACTGTGCTATAAATACTCCAAGAGCTTATTTTGAAGTGTTATGGCAGTGATTCCGGTGAGATTTTCGTAATTATATAATTTGAATATTTTAAGCTTGTTAACCCTCTAAAAAAGCAAATTGGCTGAACTGTAAACTTGTTTTCACTGCTTGAGTTTTAAATTAAAATTTTAACTGAAAATTTAATTCCTTAATTTAAAAAAAATTATATTTCTGTAATAGGTGGTTATAAATGACTCCTCCATGCTTTAAATTTTGGAATTTAATAAAATAATTAAATTTATAAAAATTTAAAAATTATGTGTGTTGCTGGTAAACCAGTCATTTGACGGATTTATACGTCTTTATCCTTCAGAAGGTTGGGAAAATAAAGGATACTAAAAGATTTTAATTATATTTGATATAACTGATAATTTGAGTTTCAAAGTTTACACTTTAAAACATGTTTGTGCACCAAAAATATTAATCAATATTAATAATGAAAAACATTGTTTAATTTTTTTAATGTGCATCTGGATTTTAAAAATTATTACGTGGCTTTTTTTGTATAAAGATGACTAAAGATATAAAATTACATATCGTAGTTAGAATACGGTAGAGTGGTGGGATTTTGTAACAGTTTTCCCTCTCCATTTCCAAGAATTAGATGGCAGCTTTAAAGACATTAGATTTTAAAAATGTTCACCCCCTCCCTTCCCTTCATGAAGCACTCGAGATAGTAATAATTTTTATTATCTATTTCTAGATATTTATTTTGAGAATACTATAAAATTACATGTTGAGGTTTAAGCTGTCTTTAGACGCAAGACCTCAAGGAAGGAACGGGGCCTTTTCCTGACAAGTGATTCTAAATTGTTGATTTTAATAGAAATTTTTTGCAGAATTGCACTTTTTAATAATTAAACTCACCTTATAAGTTATTTAATTGAATAAAACCCCTAATTTGGTACATTAATCAATCACTTAATGCTCCAACTATATTAATAAAATGAAATGCGCTAAACTGCGCTAAATGCGCTGGCACTAAATAAGTCGTGATCAATTATAACAGAACTTCATGTTTATTATTAACAAAAAACTGAAAATAAAATTTCTAACAAAACGTATCCGAAAATTTTCTAATTTTTTAAAAATCACATAATAAAACAGGAATCGCAACTAAAATCTTTAACAATCCAATCTGCAAAATGATAATTCTATTTTAAGAGGCCCGGCGTCGGAAGAAAGCAATGTGCTGACAATTATTTCTCATAAACATTTCTTAATCGCTGTTATAGAATTTGAAGCAGACATCATAAATATTCAGAATTGTGTATATAACAGTTCTATGAATGAATGACCTTCGGATAATATTTCTGGCCTAGCATACATACTCAGGCCCAAGCCATTTTCCCGCCATTGCTTTAGTTAGAAACAGTAGGAAGATACTTGTCGTCTGGTGTCAAATTTGTGGGTGATTGAATATAGTTAAGAAAGTTCAATTCCTAGTTTCAGGGTAAGAATTTTGTTTAATATTTAATTTTAATAACTTAATAAATAGTAACATTTTTAAGTGAAACTATATCTGTAAACATAATAGAATTATTCTGATTTGTTTGTTAATGTCGAATGTGTTGCATAGAAGGAAGCTGTTTTTGGATCACGTATCTGGCTATTTTTATTGATTTAAAAAATAATATAATTACATAAATTTTGAGCGGAATTTTTACTGATTATTTAGATTCCCGATAGCTTTTGCTGTAAAAAATCTATTTAAAGGAAAATTAAAAATAAGTTACAATTCCGGATTATAAAAGCTATTAAAAAATGTGCTTCCCTTTTCAATTAGGGGCAACTCTGCGTTGACCTATCAGTAGAAAAATATTCAAGAAGAAAGTCAGTACTTGGGTTTTATTTCTTAGGACAAAGTTACCCCATTCGATGGTACTTAAAATATCATTTTACTATAAAGTTTCATGTATACACCATAAAGATTCCTATCTATACACAATGTGGTGTAAATTACTTCAGTACTCCATAAGTCCATATAAATATAAAAACCACACCGGGTTTTTTTTTTTGGGGGGGGGGGGGGGCGGATTTAAAAAAATTCTAGGGGGGGTGCGTCGTTAGCTCTGGGGGGGATCGGCACCTCTGTATAGAGCTGTGGGACATCACCAATTTCATAGCCCAAATTAATTCCGCTTTTAGTGTATCCTCCTTTGAAAAGAACTTTTTTTTCCTTTTAGCTTCTTCTGTAGTTTCCAAAGTAAAATTGTGTGTGGCATTAGGAGTGCTTTCTTAACTGACTACTTCAGTTTCTTTTGCCTCAAGCTCATTGACGGATGACAGATGTTGATGCTTTCTTAAAAAAGCAGTTTAAATTTCCAGTAGCTGAAGCTTTTAAATTTTTTGCACTGGCTTCATGGCTATTCATGGCTGCCTTCTCAAATGAGAATGTCTTTGAATACAGAATACAAGTAGCCTTGCATACATCTTTAGCTCTCCTTAGCCATACTTTCCAATGCGGGTTTATTTTTGGATTAACCCAATCCAAATTAAAGGTTGTTTTATAATTCATTCTTCTCGATTTGATACAACCTATAAGAAAATAAACAATCTATAACTGAAGGAGCCAGTGTAAATAACTTTGTCATGACTTTATCACGTCAGGACTTGGATTACAACAGATTTAACGTAGACCAGTCCCATATTCACAGTGCTATTTATTGGTAGAATTGTTTTTGCCCAACTACATCTATCCATCCTATGTCCATCACATTTAATTTGTCCAACAACATATGATCAAGACAAAACCAAAGAAAGTATACTCCGTGGCACTGGCTCGTTTTAACCCAGCATGCCAATCCGACGCCAAAATATTGCCGAATTCTTTATTCTGTATGATCCGTTTTTAAGGATGGCTGTGGTGAGGACAGAACCTGCAAAAATAACCACCATCTTGCATGGAATAATTCCTCAACCCACCAGGCCACGTCAGTCCCTTTACAAAGGAACAGGTAAAACTGCTGTGCCTTAATTACTCATTATTTGGTAAAATTTCCGTACGTCAGTATCAATTGTTGTGGAGAAGACATGAAACAACTAAACTTGTAGACACATGTTGGAATCTACTTCCGTTTTGAAAATAAATCCACGCTGTTGTTACGTTCATTAGCTGCTTTGCTTTCGGCTATTTATAACAGGTTATAAGGCCTTTCATGCTCTATTCAGCGCAATTTTAGCACATTCTTTTGAATTGAAAATTCGTTTGACCTAATCATCATGTCTGATCCGAAAATTCAAGTTGAAAAGCTGTGTGGAAAAGATAATTGGAGCAAGTGGAAGTGGCAGATGCAAATGGAATTTGAACAATATGAACTGACAGCGATTGTACAGGGAAGTCGAAAGTGTCCCGAAGGAAACACATCGGAAGCTGAAATGAAGAAGTAGAGCGAATGGCGCTGTGATAACGCCAAAGCGGCGGCGTTGATTGCTTCCTCCTTAAGTTTCGCAGTAGCTGACCTTGTAATAAATTATTCAAGTGCTAAAGAAATTTGGGACAAGCTTGTTAGTGTGTACGAGCAGAGCAGTATTCAACGACTGAATCTTCTCATGACACAGTTCTTTCAAGTGAGTAAAGATGAAGAAGATAACGTTGCAACACACGCCGCCAAGGTAGAGAGAATATTTACCGATATGAACAATGAATTAAAACGCATTGGTTCGGGCTCAATTCCGGTTGAACTGTTACATGGTAAAATTCTGCTCACTGTTGGTCAGGAATACCAAGAATTCAACAATGTCTGGGAATCTTTAGATTCTGAAAAACACACAACCAACATTCTAGTTGAAAAACTGTGTACAATAGAACAACGTGTCATGTCTTCTGCCACTGTAGACTATGGTGCATTTGCAGCTCGAGCTCCTGCTGTGTAGAAGAATGAATCTAGTCGTGGTGCTCCTCCAAAAGGTAACCTTGGAGAAGGAATCAAGAAAAAGGTAAAATGCTTCAAATGTGGTGGTGGACATTTCTGTAAAGATTGTCCAAAGAAGAAGTCACAAAATGAGTACTTTCTTTCAAGAAACGACAAAGGAGCATTTTCGGCTTTTGTCAAAGGTCTAGATTTGCGACATCTGCAAACATCTGGATTTGCGACTCTGGTGCTTCACATCATATGACAGCAAACAAGCAGTACTTTGTTACTTATGAACACTTTCCTTTACCAGTGGAAATTTCTCTTGCTGATGTAAACAAGATCTATGCATATGGATCAGGAAGAATAAACATCGAAGTATGCATCCATGAAAAATGGTATGAAGCTCACATGGAAAATGTTTGGTATGTTCCAGATGTTGGCTGATATCTCTTTTCTGTTCAACAAGCATCGAAGCATAATGTTGAAGTGAGAATGAATGACAAAACTGTGGAATTTCATCAAAATGGAGAGCTTGTTGCAGTCGGTTCCTGGAAGGATGGCACATACGTGATGGCCATGCGTGTAGTGGTACCTACATGTCCAGCTGAAATAAGTGTAGCTACAGCATCTGAAACTCTGCAACTGTGGCACGAGCGTCTGGGTCACCAGAACAAACGTCATGTTCGAAAAATATTAGATAAAATAGACATTCGTGTGCCTTATGCTTCAACAAGTGAGTTTTGTGATGGGTGTGCTCTTGGTAAAGCTCACAGAAAGTCTTTCAAACCCCAACCGTGCCGAGCTGTGGGCTCATGCATGTGAAACAGCAGCTTATATACTCAACCGAACTGGTGTATCTTCAGAAGAAGGTATTAGTCCACAGGAACTCTGGACTGGCAAATTGGTCCCTAGCTTGAATCATTTACGAGTGTTTGGAACAGAGTGCTATGCACACATACCCAAGAACTTTAGACGCAAATTTGACAACAAAAGTGTCCCAGGTCATTTTGTGAGCTATGTAAATGAAAAGGATGGTTATCAAATCTATGTGCCATCTATGAACAAGATAATCAAGTCACAAGATGTGGATTTCAAACCAGAACGACTCTGCACAACTTCTGTTTCAGTGGAGGGAAACTTCCGAGGATCAACTGAAGTGGAGGAAGACTCAAATGCAGAAGAAGATGATTCGGGTAGAAGACGGACCCCTCCCTTTGGATGTTCTCGGAGATGAGCCAACAGTTCGACAATCTGAAAGAAAGCGAGATGAACCTGCTTGGATGAAAACAGGAGAATTTCTTTTTGCAAGCACTGCAACAGTAGAAGAATCAGAAAATCCATATACATACTCAGAAGCTGTTTCCTCTGATGAAAAGAACTTGTGGCTAGCTGCCATGAGCGAAGAAATGGATGCTTTGCATGAGAATAAAACTTGGGAGCTGGTCGACCGACCAAATGGTTCTAAAGTCATCAATTGTTAGGTGGGTGCTTAGAAAGAAATTTACACTTGATGGAACTGTTGATAGATATCGAGCTCGCCTGGTAGCAAAAGGCTATGCACAGAAAGCTGGTTTCGACTATGACGAGACGTTCAGTCCGGTAGCTCGATACGACACAGTGAGGTCTGTTCTGTCTGTAACTGCAAAGGAAGGGTTGCATCTACAGCAGTTTGATGTGAAAACCGCATTCTTATATGGCACTCTTCAGGAGAAAGTGTTTATGCTGCAACCAGAAGGTTTTGATGACGGTAGTGGGAAAGTGTGCAAGCTTCAAAAGAGCTTGTATGGTCTAAAACAAGCACCCCGTTGCTGGAATCAGTGTTTTGTGGACTTTATGAAGAAGCAAGGATTGAGGTCTAACGAGGTGGAGGAGTTTATGCATCAACTTCGTCAGTCATTCAAAATCACAACAAGCAACTTAAGTAAATTTTTCGGAATGAACATATCCAGACTGAGTGATGGTTCATTTTTTGTGAATCAAAGTGTCTATGCCAAAAAGGTACTTTCGAAATTCAACATGGATACTTGCAATCCTGTGTCAACACCCTCTGACAAAAGTTACCTATCCAGTGACAAAGATGATCCTGTGATGGACATGAAGTCAAGCCGTAGGCAGCCTGATGTACTTGGCTACCGTTACAAGACCAGACTTGGCATATGCTGTCAGCGTTGTGTCTGAGAGTCTGGAAAATCCAAAGTCTTCGGATTGGTGTGCTGTTAAGAGGATTTTCAAGTATTTAAAGGGAACTGTTCAATTTGGGATGCTCTGTCAGGCAGATAAGCAATCAGAGGAGTTGAAAGCATACAGTGATGCTGACTTTGCCGGAGATACCAAGACAAGACGTTCAAGGTCAGGAGTAGTGTCCAAGTACTCGGGTGCCGCTGTAAATTGGTTAAGCCAAAAGCAAAGAAGTGTCGTTCAGTACAGTGAAGTTGGCTAGAAATACTGAGTTTCACAAGAGATCAAAACACATTGATGTCTGATACCATTTTGTTTGAGAAAAGGTTCTCGAAGGTGAACTCAACATCTTTCATATTCCAGGAGAAGAGCGAATTGCAGACATAATGACAAAACCCTTGCCTGCTGCAAGGTTCAATTAACTGAGAAAAATGTTGGGACTGATTTCTATGTCTTAATGTATTTTTCTATGCCTTAATGTGTTTTTTATATGTCTTAAGTGCGAGTTGTGACATGTGAAGGAAGTGTTGTGTAGAAGACATGAAACAACTAAACTTGTAGACACATGTTGGAATCTACTTCTGTTTTGAAAATAAATCCACGCTGTTGTTACGTTTCTTAGCTGCTTTGCTTTCTGCTATTTATAACATCAAGTCTATATGAGAGCTGCAACATATGCAATAAACACACTGAAATATTGATCCGTGAGATGAGCATGAGTACACAAAGCCTATGATCCTTCGTCACTCACTTGAACTCCTGTTCAAAATTACGACCCATTTCTGTCCCTAGTGCCAATTCAAACCCTTAGTGACATCTTTTCTAAACATGCACGAGTCATAAGTTTGGTTGCGACAAAAGTGGAACCTACTTTTTTGCAAAAGTTATATTAACAAAAAAAAAAAAAAATACATAATTCCTTAAAAGTAGAAGTCCTGAAAAACACTAAAATAGCCTAATTTTCTGTTTTATTAAAAAAACTTATTGTTAGAACGGACAGACAGAGGGACAAAAAAAATTGGTCTCAGATGTCATATCTTTCAAACAAAAAATAATTTGAAACTTGAACGGTAAGAACGGAAAATGAAATGGTGGTAAGGACAGACAGACGGACGGAAATCTTCACGGCGTCAATAACCTGCTTGCCATTTTTTAGCTTCCACACTACGTTTATAAGGTAAAAAGTGGAAGGTTATATAATCGTTCAGTCCGTCCGTCAGTCACCCACTTTCACAGAACGAACCGTAAGCCTCACAAACTAGTGGGATACGTCATTTTGAAGCAAAAAACCAGGTTAGACTACATCCCTAATTTCATTAAAAAATTTAAATTAGAAGTTTATTTAAAATTTAAATAACTAAAAATTTTAACTACATTGAAATAACATGCAAATTCTATTAACTTCCACACTACGTTTATAACGTAAAATGTGGAAGGTATTAAAATCGTTCAGTCCGCCTGTCTGTCCTTCTGTCACCCACTTTCATAGACCAAACTACAAATGCTACAGACAAGTGTGATATACTGATATGTCAAAAAAATTCAGAAGATATTGAAAATTTCAGAAAAAAATTCAAATTCAAATTACTTTAATTATTTAAAAAACAGCAAAATTTAATGCTCATTTAAAAAGCATAAGAAGCTATTTTTATTAGAATTAAATCTCCACTGCCATTCGCAACAATATCAAGTAGTTTGAAATGACGTCAAATATATTTCGCTAAGGGATTCTTTGTTTGTATGTCGATATGAAAGGTTTTGGTTCTATTTAAAAGAATGTTACAATTTTTTCTTTGAAAGATAAATTAATTTTTGCAAACGATAATAATTATTGGATAATTGTTAAAGAAATAATTATTTAATTTTCAAAATAAAAAAAATTAAACTAGCCAGATTTAGATTAGAATGTGTAAATTTTATAATAGAATTAATATTGTGTTTGGCGACTTTTTTCTTGTTGAACACAAATGTAGTGTAGAAGCGGGCTGAGTGACAGATTCTGTTACAAACCTACTTGTTGTTATTCACTATTTTCACTGTTGCCATTTTGTTAAACGTACGAGAAACTTTATTTAAAATAAAAATAAAACTTTTGAAAGAATATTTATTTGTGTAATATAATTCAGTTTGGATTGTTGTAATATCACAATAGTTTTTTTGATGGTCCATTTATATATATATATATATATATATATAATATATATATATATATATATATATATATATATATATATATATATATATATATATATATATATCATAAATGTGACAGCCC
The DNA here is from genome assembly GCA_019343175.1 of Oedothorax gibbosus. Taxonomy (NCBI): domain Eukaryota; kingdom Metazoa; phylum Arthropoda; class Arachnida; order Araneae; family Linyphiidae; genus Oedothorax; species Oedothorax gibbosus. Next base: position 26,764,303 of record CM033279.1, read on the forward strand.
AAAAATCACTCAAAATCAGGATAAGTTCATTTTTATTTCAGGTTCGAGGTAGATTTTGAAGAATTGCGCAGTTGCCAAACTCCGCAGGACAAAAACGCGGCCTCTCGAGTCGAAGGCTAGGTAATCAGTTACACAGTTAAGAAACTGGGATTGCTTTAGTGGAGACTGATCACGTGGTTGGTCATTCTCGTGAGAACCGAGCTGAGCAAGCGCTTTTTTTGTACGCACGTGTCAAGGATAAAATCCAGTTAGGTTGACAAAGGGGTATGATTACTTAAGTTGACAAAGGTGTATGATTTTATAATATTGAAGGCATTTTAATAATGGGAATATTGTAGGTTTTTTAATAGTGGGAATATAGTTTGGACGATTCGTTTGAGCGTTTGGACTTCTAAAAGTGGTGGGCCGTGTTGGTTATATTGGGGATTGTAATATGGCCTAGGCTGAAACTGAAAATAGTTTCTAGGCCGAAAATTAGGTTGTTGAAAATAGTTCCCTTGATAGGGTCTAGTTTGGAGATTGTTTAGTAAATGTTGATTAGTTGGCCGATGGTTTTGTGATTGTTGGAAATTACGATACTGAGGGGATTCTTGCGGGGGTTGAATTTTGATTAACTTAGTGGCTATTTCTAGCCAAGCAGGTAAGGACTCGGGTGCAGAGATAGTGAGACCTGTTTGAATTCGTGGGGGCATAGTGGAAGTTAACCCTTCTAAAATGATATGTGTAGTTAAACCCAATTGACGTCCCATTTTAACCTTTTTATGGAAATAATCATTGATGTCGTCGTGATATTTAAATTGTATTTGAGTGAATTCATGGAAATTGCAACTGTTTGGTTGCAAAAAATTTTCCATTAAGATTTCTTCTAACTGCTGCCAGGAGTTTACTTTAAGGCAGGAATTTATGTAGATATTTAGGGCAGTGCCCTTTAAGTATGAGCCAATATTTTTGAGTTTGTCATTATCATTTAAATTACTGGTACTATTGAAATACTCAATCCAAGACCTGATGTCCATCCCAGAAGAGGGATCAAACGGAATTACAACTTGAGATTCTAAGTTACTAGCCATTTTTGGTTGGGGAATAGCTGATTGTGTTTCATTAGCTTTAACTACTTCAGTACTTTCTACATTATTGCTTGCATCTTCACTTTGTTGTTTGGGTGTGTTATTTTCATTAGTATTATCTGATTCATTATTTTGTGTTTGTTCGGGGGTAATCTTATTTTTATCCATTTTTAATTTACTAGAACAGAGGATCATTCCTTTTAAAAATTAACACATTTCATTAAACTTAAATCGTAGGAATTAAATAATGTGGGTTATCAACACATTTTTTTTTAACACTATGGCAGATAAAAACTAGGAACTATTTTGAGACCCATTGCAAGGTTGGGCATTGCAAAAGATTTCAAAACAAATTTTGTCAAATTTGAACCCATTGCATTATTTATGTACCGAATAAATTCCGCATTGAGTTCCATCAGTCTTGGTTTCACTATTCGTTAGCTCCTATGTTGCTTTAACTTTTTACGATTTAATCAAATACATAGTAGTTAAATCATTTTTCAAAATTCTATTTTTTAAAAATACTCTTATCCAATGATTAAAGTCAAATAATATTAAATGGATCAATGATTAAATTAACTTAATTTCAAGAAAATAAACTTTAAAAAGCAACACATGAGCCTTTGTTATTGTACACCTTTGCGAGATGCCACTCTTTGTTATTTGGCTTCATCACACACACACACTTAATTTCAAAATGCATAATTTTTCACTTTTCCTTTTTTCTTCTTGAGGCACAATTTCACTATTTTCTTCTTATTGCGTAGGCGATGCTAGCAGGGTTTTAGCCTCTTTAAAGACTGTGCAGGGAAGGGTCTTTATGCGTGGGTGTTGATGTCTTGCGGAGGGCACTATACATGGTTAAGATGTCGCGGTAGGCTAGTAGAACCATAGCGGGGCGAGAGTGACCGGACGGCCGGAGCATAGCGAGACATCCAAGCAAAGGGTGCGTAGCTGGCAGGGAACGAAGGTCCGTCGGCTGGACGGGCGGTCACTCGGGCTGGAGGGATACTTTCACGGTAGACGTCCACGAGGCCGGAAGGATGGTCACTCGGGCTGGCGGCAGGTCGTGGCTGGAGGGAACCCGCTGGTGAGGGGTGCGGGGAATCGGGCCGCATTCCGACCGGGACGGGACGCTCGCGACATCACGGCTGGAACAGAGATGCAAGCGAAGGGGACAGTGCAGGAGGCAGATACTCCCTCGGAACGGCGACGCAGCCGAAGAGCGAACGAGAATGCAGCATGAGTCACGAACTACGCAGTTCCTTTTGTGGCAGTCTGCGATTAATGTCTTTAACTCAGGTTTCCGCGCATTCAGGTGAAGAATCCTGTCGACTTTTAGACTGTCATAAATGTGACAGCCCAAAAATCACTCAAAATCAGGATCAGTTCATTTTTATTTCAGGTTCGAGGTAGATTTTGAAGAATTGCGCAGTTGCGCCAAACTCCGCAGGACAAAAACGCGGCCTCTCGAGTCGAAGGCTAGGTAATCAGTTACGCAGTTAAGAAACTGGGATTGCTTTAGTGGAGACTGATCACGTGGTTGGTCATTCTCGTGAGAACCGAGCTGAGCAAGCGCTTTTTTGTACGTACGTGTCAAGGATAAAATCCAGTTAGGTTGACAAAGGTGTATGATTTTATAATATTGAAGGCATTTTAATAGTGGGAATATTGTCTCATATATATATATATATACTCTTTTTTTTTATTATGCCCGTCTAAACTCTCTCGAGCATACGACGCCTTGCAATCCAATACAGATGAGAAATAGCCCCAGAAGGTGGGAGAGTCACAAAAGTATCCGAAGAAACAACATTTTGCAAGGCAGGACAGGAGAGAAGATGTTCACCAAGCATAGGAGCGGAAGCGCAAAAAACACAATCCGGGGAGTCCGCAAGGACAACCCTGCGCAGGTGGGCCTGAAGATAATCATGTCCAGTCTCAAGTCGTAGAGGGGCACATGTTATGGGTTGGCCAAGAGAACAGCCTTCTTTAGCAAGTTTGTCTGCATGCTCATTGCCAGGCACATCGCAGTGGCTAGGGATCCATTGAAGAGCGATATCCTTCCCTAATTCAATCAAGGAGCTAATTTGTATTTTACACTCAAATTCAAGGGAAGTAAGAACTCTAGAACAATTTGTTATTGTATGAATGGCGGCCCTAGAATCCACAAACAGAACAACTTTTTCTTTATCAATGTTTTCAATTGCCCTAAGAGCCATACAGATTGCATACAACTCTGCATCAAAATTATCACGATAATGACCAATTGCCTCCCTCAGTTGAAATGCGCTTGAAAAAACACCGGCAACTGCCATTCCATCAACTGCAGAGCCATCAGTATATACATGTGTCCACTGTTCAATAGGATAGTTCTCGTAAATGGTAGTTAAAGCAAGAGTCCTAAGCTCTGACGGAATAGAAGAACTCTTTAACAGGTACAACCAAGTCGAAAGAAGCCCTTGAGAAGCCCATAGTGCAAAAAGCCAGGGACAAAATGAGGCTCAAAGACAGGTTCTCGGTTCAAGGGAAGTCTCATATCACCAGAGAGTTTATTGACAGCTGTAATAAAGGTACACTGAGTCTTTAACTTGGCTGAGCTGGGGCGTAATTTGACCAGAAAGAACCCTTGCGGAAATATCTTTCACCCTGAGACAGAGCAGCTATCAAACGTCTATCAGCCAGACTGTGTAAGTTGGTTTGCAATTCCATGGCAACAATTGGGGTTGAAAAGGCCCCTCCAGTAATAAGTTTCAGTGCACGATTTTGGGTGGCATCCAGCCTCGACAAGGTAGAATCTGATGCTGTAATAAGAAGTTCTGCACCATAATCGATAACTGGACAATGTATGAGGTGTAAGTAGTAGTAAGTACATCCTGTGATGCACCCCACTTCATTCCAGCAATTCTCTTCAAGAGGCCAAGACGTGAAGGCACACGTTCAGTAACCTTAGAGACCTGCTTGTTCCAGTTTAGTTTTGGGTCCAACACAATCCCCAGATAGACTGCACTGTCTGTTCTGTGCAATGGCAGGCCTCCAAACCTTAGATTTACCTCATGTCTTTTAGTGCTCAAAGTAAAAAGTTCAAACATAGTTTTGTCAGTGTTCACCAGAAATTCATTTTCCTCAGTCCATTTAGCTAGAACCCCTAAGGCAGTATTCATAACTCGTCAACAAGATCGTCTGCATAAAGCATAGACTGTATGTGAAGAGTAGATCCCTCAAAAGTTTCAATGAGGTCGTTTATCATAATATTAAAAAGAATCAGGCTTAGAACTGAGCCCTGTGGAAGCCCTTGTTTTGTTTGTCTAAAACCAGAATAAGAGCCCCTGAAGCTTACATTTATAAAGCGTTGACTCAGAAAGTCCTTAATCCATCGATAAAGTAATTATATATATATATATATATATATATATATATATATATAAAATATATATATATATATATATATATATATATATATATATGGGGGCATGCCCTGCTTTCTTGGGTCCTTTAAAAATCGGGGAGGATTTTCCTTCACCCCACCCAATCTCAAACAATCATGGATTCAAATAAACATGTTTCTTCTTCGAGTAAAAACGCAAAACCCAAAAACCCCAAATCAGGATCTGGTGCTCCCTCGGGCGCTACCGGGTCAAGGGTCCCCTCTCCCACTATGGAGGTGGATCAACATAAGGAGGAAACCGGAAACCAAACCACCGGTGGAGTTGCAAGCGGAAGCGAGCAACACACGGAAGGTGGTTTCCAGGTTGTACTCTCAAAATCACAAAAACACAACATGCGGAAGGCTCGCCAAAAAACTGAGGCGGCGGCGAAGGCTTCGAGCGGTGAAGGTACCAAAAGGCTCTTGTCTGCTGGTTTGACACCCTCCCCAAGCCAAGCTGCCACTCGGAAAAGGCAGCGCACTGATGCTGGACCACAATCTTTTGTCAGTGCAGTCAAAGGGGTAAAGCTAGCCATTGTAAAGGATGCTTTCCCCACTGATAAAATCATGAAGGATGAGGCGGACAGGATACAGGTTCATATTCTGAACCAGATCGACCTCATCAAGGAAGGGGAGCACTTACCCATCATTCAGGGGTCCGTCATTAACTCGGGGGCTTTTGTCATCCAGTGTGACGACACTGAGACTGTGTCTTGGGTCGATAAGACCTTCAACAGTAACAAACTCCTCTTCCCGGGCACGACTCTAAAAGTCATTAGTGCCAGCGACCTTCCCAAGCCGGTCAAGATTGCCTTTAAGACCAAGGATGTCTTCACTGTAGAGGCTCAGGTATTGCTGAAGCGGATGAATCGCTTCAACCCAGAACTGAAAGCGACGGAGTGGCGTGTTCTACACAAGTTTGTGGAACCACTCTCCATTCGCTGGATTTTTGAGGTTGGGCTGGATTCCGCTGAGGCAATCAAGGCCGCAGGCTACTCTGCGTACACCGGGTTGGACAGAGGGACCTTCAAGATCCTAAACAACCCGAATCCTTCTCCTAAAGGGCCTTCCACTGAGGGACAGACTCTAGATCCTCCTCAGGAAACTGAGTGTCCTTCTCCCAAGGAGCCTTCCTCCCCGGCGCATACATCGATTCTTCTTCGGGAATCCGAGAGTATGCCCGCAGACCCTCAACCTCCTCCCTCTCAGGTAGGTGCTCCTTCTGTTTCAAAGGAGGTAGACATAATTTCTGTTAGTGATGAAATTTTGAAATTAAGTGAGGTCGATATCGATTCCTGCTCAGAGGGCACATTGCAACCTTCCTCTCCTTGTTCGGAGGTAGACGATTCTGCCCTTATGGAAGAATCTGAAGGGGACTATAGTTAGTCAAAACTTCTTTCTCTCATGGACAAGTTTTGGACACCATAGTCGTTCTGCCTCCGCTGTTCTCAGCAAAAGGCTCACTAGCGGTGCTTTCGATATTGCACTTGTTCAGGAACCCCGGACTCGTAATGGAACCATTATGGGCCTAGGAGTTAAAGGCTACAATTTATTTTATGATAGAAATTGTGGGAGACCTAGAGCTTGCATTCTAACCAACTCTAAGCTTAACGTAATTAACCTTGTTGATTACCTCAGTGGAGATTGTGTAACCGTTAAGGTACTCTTCACCACTCATCAGGGCCTCAGGGAAGAAATTGTGCTTCTTTCTGCTTATCTTCCCTACGAGGAAACTGACCCGCTCTCTGATATCATTATTAACACTCTAGAGCACTGTGCTGTAAAGCATCTTAAGATTATTCTGGGCTTTGATGCTAACGCTCATCACATCCTTTGGGGCAGTAGCAACTGCAACAAACGGGGTGAGGACCTCATTGAATATATTCTCAATTTTAATTTATCTATCTTGAATATAGGCAATGAACCGACATTTGTGACTGTTAACCGCAGGGAAGTTATTGATATTACCCTGTGCAACAGCCAATGTTTTGACTATATCCACAATTGGAAAGTTTCGGATGAAATTACTTTATCCGATCATAGGCTAATTATGTTTTCAGTTCTAGGTCCCTCGTGGATCCGAACTGAGGGTAGGAACCCAAAGAAGACCAATTGGGAATCCTACCGTAACACCCTGGCAGAAGCAACCTCTGGCCTACCAGGTAAGTTGTGTTCTCATACCGATGTTGAGGCGGCTGTAGTTGACCTGCAGCAATCCATCCTCAACTCTTTCTCCCTCAATTGTGCAACCTCTAGTAATTCTACGCGCAGAGTTGTCCCTTGGTGGAGCAAAGAGCTGACCTCCCTTCGGGGTAAGTGTAGGAAGCTCTTTAACAGAGCCAAAAAGAAAGGTGATTGGTCTGCCTATCGTTCTGCTCTGACGGATTACAATAAGGCAATTAGGTCTGCCAAGCGGAACTCTTGGCAATCATACTGTGATAGCATTGATGATATATCTGCTACATCTAAGCTTGTCAAAATCATGTCTAAAGATAAGTACTGCGGCCTTAACACTGTCAAGCTCGCAAATGGTAAGTTCGCCTCCTCCGGCAGAGAAATTCTGAATGAAATGTTCAGAGTTCACTTCCCTGGATCTACGGAGACTGATACCATCGCACCACCCCATTCACCTACCCCTACGGGTAGCAGGAACCACTGGGTCACGGCAAAACAGGTTGTCACTCCTGACAAAATTGTGTGGGCCATCAACACACTCAAACCTTTCAAATCCCCTGGCGTGGATGAAGTGTTTCCGGCCCTTCTCATTGAAGGGTCTTCTATACTGGTTCCCATTCTTTGTAAAATCTATAGGGCTTGTATAGCGTACGAATACGTCCCCTCGGTTTGGAAACAAACCAAGGTAATCTTCATCCCGAAAATTGGGAAGGAAAACTACTATGAGGCCAAATCTTTCAGGCCCATCAGTCTCACATCTTTCCTTCTTAAAACCCTGGAAAAGCTCATTGATATTTATATCAAAGAGAATGTTCTGACAATTTTTCCTCTGTCAGCCTCACAACATGCCTATCAGCCAGGTAAATCTACTGATACGGCTTTGTATAACCTTCCCTTCATTTTGGAAAAAAATTTTAAGGCCAAAGAGATCGCACTCGCTGTCTTCCTTGATATTGAAGGAGCTTTTGATAAAGTTCCTATCGAATCCATTGTTCGTGCTCTTGAACATAGAGGTGTCCACAGAGTCATTGTCAATTGGATCCATATCCTTTTGTCTTCTAGATTTGTTAGCTCTTCGCTTTTGGGTGACAGTCTGACAGTGCATGCTTCTGCAGGATGTCCTCAGGGCGGGGTTCTTTCTTCCATTCTTTGGTGTTTGGTCGTGGATTCTCTTCTTGGAACCTTTTCTCATTCTGGCGTCTCCTGCATTGGTTACGCTGATGATGTGGTTTTAGTTGCAAAGGGCAAATTCTTCAACACTATTTGTGAGATAATGAATAAAGCACTTCGCGACACTGAACAATGGTGCAACAGAGAGGGTCTTTCTGTTAACCCTCAAAAAACTACCATGGTTGCCTTCACTCGCAAGACAACTAGTCTTGATACTAACATCAAGTTCTTTGGACAAACGCTTACCTACTCTAATGAGGTTAAGTTCTTGGGTGTTTACTTTGACAAAATGCTCAACTGGTCTAAGCATTCCGATTATTGTATATGCAAAGCCAAAAGAATATTTTGGAGCTGCAGGAACGCTATTGGACGCACCTGGGGTCTCAGACCCAAAGTTCTCCATTGGATATATTCAATGATTATCTGTCCTATTCTCTCCTATGGTTCTGTAGTATGGTGGTCTAGGACCAAGCTGTCTACTTGTAAACAGAATCTTGCAAAAATCCAAAGGATGGTCATTGTGGCTATGTCTGGCTGCATTAAAACTACTCCTTCTGCCTCTTTGGAGCTCCTCCTAGGGTTGCATCCACTGCACATGCGTATTGAAGCTAAGGGCATTATTTGCGCAAAAAGACTTAAAGTTTTAGGTCATTGGAAAGACTACTCCAAATACCTTTCCTGGGCTCTTTCAGTACCAATGTCTCTGAGAATGATCTTCTCAATATGCCCAGCGACTGCATGCTCGGAAGAAACGGTTTTCACAAACCATTCAAAGTCCTCTTTCCCTCACGGAATGATTGGAACACTGATTCTTTCGGTGCTAGTAACTTTGTGGTCTAGTACACAGATGGCTCTAAGATGGGCTGCTCTACGGGCGCAGGTGTTTTTTGTTCATCAGATGGAACAAAAATGTCTTTCCCTCTTGGCAGATACTCAACAGTCTTCCAAGCTGAAGTCTTTGCAATACTTATGTGCTGTCACATTTGCCTACATAGGGGCTATCACAGCAGATCCATTTCCATCTGCTCTGACAGCCAAGCAGCTCTTTTAGCTCTACTAAAGCCCAAATTCACCTCACCTTTGGTTTGGGAATGCTACACTCTTCTTTGCAGCCTTGCAATCGCTAACCAGGTTACTCTATCCTGGGTTCCTGGACATTCAGAAATTCCAGGCAATGAAATGGCTGATGAACTGGCCAGGTCAGGTTCTAGTACCTCGTTTGTTGGTCCAGAACCAGCTCTTGGCATTTCCAGTGACATTATCAGAGGTACTGTTCTATCCATTTTCAGAGATCAACAGTACACCGATTGGCGTAGATCGACTAATCAAAGACAAGCTAGGGAACTTAACTCAGGTTGCCCCAGCTCTCGCCACAAAGAGCTTCTCGGTCTTAACCGTAATGGTATACGCAGGGCTGTAGGTCTACTTACTGGCCACTGCACCCTTAAAAGGCACCTTACCATTATGAAGGTCCTCAACGATCCCACTTGTTGAGGCTGTAAGGACAAGGATGAATTGGTCACCCACATTCTCTGTGAATGCGAGAATTTCGCAGCTCACAGATTTGAGCATCTGGGGCATCACCTACTTGAGCCCTGGGAACTCCAGGATATTCCTATCAGATCCTTGCTGAATTTTGCTTCGGCAACGGGGGTCTTCTTATAAGAACGAGGGATTTATTTCTTGGGGATGGTACAATAGACCCCTGGTCGCGGTGCTTGGCTCACACAGAGCCCCCCTCCTAAGTCATAAGTCATAATGTCGTCATCTTTCACTTTAATTTAGCACCAAGTAATTTTCTGCATGATTCTTGATTTCACATCTCTCTTCCTCCTCTTAGCTTTTAAGCCTTCCTCTTACTTTAAATACTATCTAAAACTTCTTATCAATTTCATCAATAACTTTTCGAATGCAATGAAGGAGAAGCCAAAAAACATTTGGAACAAATAACAACCACTCTAAGAATGTGTGTTTTGTTTGCTGTCACATTGTAGCGTTAATGTTTATTAACTGTAACTTTGATGTAGTTGTATTAAGTGTATTTGTAACCGCTCCGGCATTCGAATAAAAGATGTCTTCCAGCTAACAGCATGTTTGTCTGCTTCATCATCTACACGTTCTTAAGCACGGTATTAAACCCGATATGGTGCCAACGAAGTTGGGATTGATGCTAACAAAGTAACTTTTTTTAAAAAAACGGAACAAAGATGATGCCCGACCAGGATACCGGAATCAACATAAAAGCTCGGGCACCGCTAAAGTTAAGTGGCGGAAACACGAACGTCACGGCGAGACTTCATTCAAAGATTTGAATGGTATGCAGTAGCAACGAAGTCTACGGAGGTGCAGGCGGCAGTGTTCATGTCCACCCTGGGAGAGGAAGCAGTACCGGTTTTCAACTCAGCGATTAATACAAAAAGGACATCTCGAAACTGAAACCGAAATTTGAACGAGTACTATGCTCCAAAAGAAAATGAGTCTTACGTGAGATGGAACTTCTTCAGGCTAAAACAAAGCGAAAACGAAACCTTTGATGAGTTTCTTATAAAAGCCAAAACGAAGATCACCGGTTGTAATTTTGAAGCACTAGCAGACGGACTGCTACGTGACAAGATAGTGTTTGGTGTGTACAGCGACCAAGCACGTGAAAAGCTACTGTCCGAGCATGACTTGACGTTGGATAGAGCAATACAAATCTGTCGTGTGTCAGAGCAAGCTTCAAAGCAGCTAAAAGAGCTGCAAAGAGGTGAAATAAAAATCGACCGTGTGTTTAAAAAGAAACCTTCGCACGACTCAATGCAATCGCAACATAATAGTGGTTTAGTTCCGCAAAGTGCAGGTACCCGTTTACACAATAAAAATTATGGTTTCGATTGTAAACAGTGTTGTAAAAATCATCCGTATTTTTCTTGCCCAGTGTTTAAAAAACGTTGCAGGAAATGCCAAAAGGTAGGCCATTTTTCAAAAGTATGCAAAACCAAAAGCGTTAACGTTGTAAACAAAAATGATCTGAATGTACAAAGATCTGGTTGTAGAAGTGATGATGCTGTTTATTTAGATGCTGTTACTTTACATGTTGATTCTGTTAAAAATAATGATTGGTTTGAAAATGTTGCAATATGTGGTAAAACAGTACCAATGAAATTAGATACAGGTGCAAGTGTAATGTTATTAGTATTAGTTTAGCTAAAATAATAGGGGCACCACTGGAAAAAACAAAAGTTAAGAAATTGGTTTCATTTAGCAATCACGAAATTAAAGTATTGGGTCAGATAAATACGAGGGTCCAAATAAAAAACAAAACTAGTAATTTGGAGTTTATTGTTGTTGATTAGTAAGGAAAAACCCCTTTTGGGAGAAAAAAATGCGAAAAGCTAGGTTTAATTAAACGTGTTATGTCAACAGAAACACTACCTGATAACTGGAAAACTGAAATCTTTAATGGGTTCGGTTGTTTTACTTATGATATAGACATTGATAAAAATGCTGACCTAGATTTTTCCCCACCACGAAAGATACCCTATGCTTTGAAAATTGATGTTAAAAAAGAAATAGATAATATGGTTAAACTAGGTGGTTAACTATATGGTTAAACTAGGTGTTTTAGAACCAGTGAATGAACCCAGAAATGCAGTCCATTAGTAATAGTTAGGGGAAAAGATAAAATTAGTTTGTGTTGATCTGTCTAAACTAAATAAATTTGTTAAAAAGACGACATTTCCCATTAAAAACAGAAGAAACAGCAAGTAAAATAAAAGGCACAAACAATTTGGCTTCTTTTTAGATTGCAAACGAGGGTTTTGGCAATTAAAAGTAACTGATTGAATGTCCAAGTATTTAACTGTAAATACACCTTGGGGTCATTATTCTTATAAAAGAATACTTTTCGGTATGGTTTCAGCTCCAGAAATTTATCAACAGCAAATGTTAGAGCTTTTAAAGGACTTTGATAATGTAGAGTGTTCCATGGATGATATTCTAATCTTTGCAAATTCTAAAGCAGAATTAAATGAAGTTGTTGATAAAGTAATGAAAAGGTTATTTTTGGCAGGATTAAAACTAAATAAAGAAAAGTGTGTTTTGTCTGCTGAAAAAGTTAAATTTTTAGGTCATATTTTGGATGAAAATGGAGTATCACCAGATCCTGAAAAGGTAAGTGCAATTGACAAATTGAAGACTTCCTCGAATATAACTGCTACGTAGGTTTTTGGGATTAGCAAACTATCTAGGTAAATTTATTCCAAATTTTTCACATATTAGTGAGCCTTTAAGAAAATTGCTAGAAAAAGAAATTGAATGGGAATGGTCGGAATCACAGGAAAATTCTTTTAGAAAGATCAAAGAACTGGTGTCTACTGCACCAGTATTGGGTTATTATGATGTAAATAAACCTGTAACAGTTACTGTAGATGCAAGCTCGACAGCATTAGGTGCTGTACTAACTCAAAATTCTAAACCAATTGCATATGCAACCAGATCTTTGTCCAAATGCGAGAAAAATTAGCCACAAATTGAGAAAGAGGCATTGGCTATGCGATTCGAGTGTAATAAATTTCACCAGTATATTTGTGATAAAGAAATAATTTTGAAAACAGATCACAAACCTTTAGAGTCCAATGGTAAAAAATCTATTATTCAGGCTTCACCTCGACTGCAACACATCTTTTATGACATACTGTAATATAATCCAAAATAGTCTATAAAAAAGGAACCACAATTCCTATTGCGGATGCATTGAGTCGAGATTGTGACAATTCTGAATAGAATATGACTCTGAAGAAGATACTTGTGTTGTCCATGTAGTTTTACCTATGTCTGAGAATGCTTTAGAAGACTTTAAGCAAAAAACAATAAATGATCAAGAACTAGTAACACTAAAGAACATAATTCAAGATGGATGGCCAGAAGAACGAGCAGATGTGCCACAAGACGTACAAAAGTACTCGACCTTTGGAGATGAACTTTCAATCCATGATGACCTGCTCTTTAAGGGAGAGCGAGTGATTGTTCCAGATTCAATGAAGAAGAGATTACTTTAATTGTTGCATCAGGACACTTGGGATTTCAGAGTTCCTTAAGAAGAGCACGAGAATCATTTTACTGGTATGGAATGACAGCAGCCATTGAGGATACTGTGAAAAAGTGTAGAGTCTGTCAAGAAACACAGCCAAACAAGCCAAAAGAAACTGTGCTAATGAAGCCCATCCCAGGCCTCAGAACTAGGAATGCTCTAAAAAAAGTAGACAAAAGATACTTTCAAATAAAAAATAGAGAATAAAAGTAGACTATAGTAATCAGCGTTTTGCAAACCATTTCAGCAAAAAAAAAACCTTCATCAGAAATTGCAATTAACGACACCTTGAAAATCCATAAATTACGAATTTATAAAACGTAAAACTAAACATCAGTAATGTAGCACATTTTCGGAAATTAACTAATACAGTTCATAACCAAACACCCATAATGTTCTATAATCCGGACACTTTTGAATTTTGGCGAGATTGAGATTTTTTTAAAAACTTAAACCTGTCTAAAATCAAAAACCACAATATAAGCCGAAGAAGAAAAAACGGCAAAAAAGTTAAAAAAGGGGGAAAAAATCAAACTCTTCTTGTTATACCTAACTTGATCACATAACTCACGAACACTTGATCAGCCGGAAATATTATGGATGGTCCGACTTGGCCTGAACCGGAGTTACAAAAGTAACGAGACGCTCTTCCGATCAGCATAGGCAAAAAAATGTCAATCATTATGAAGCAATGCGACCTCATCGGTGGATTTCATTAAAAATACTAGGCAGCAAAATAAGCAAATCGGGAAGCATTGTTGGATTGTACTGGCCGGTAACTAATATTCGAAGACATCTTAGTGTAATCAAATCGAAATTCATCTTCAAATTTTAATTGAATTTTTATTTTATTATTAAAATTTATTATTTAAACTTGTTGTTTTGTACTGCAATTCAAAACTTTGAAGTCAAAAAATCTCTTATCTTTACAAATAGACAAATTGCAACAAAACTCGAAGATCGCTTAATCGTGAAACCTTGAATATCGACAAATAAAAAAAAAATCATCAAATATCAGTAAAAATGACAAAATCACAAATAAGCAATATTTAAATCGTGTAACTGAAAATGTGTAAATCATGCATCTTCTAAAATCGGAAAATTGAAGACTCTTGAAAATAAACAAACCAAAAAATTAGCATATCACATAATCTTAAATTACGCCCAAATAATAAATCTAGGCTAACTGCAATATTTAACGTGCACTCCCTGGGGTATTATTCTTTTGACATTTTTGGCTGCATTTGCCAAGGATCGATGGATTTTTCGATCAACCTTCAATTACAATTCAATATTCATAGTAAAGACAAGACATTGTCTGTCGGGTCAGCTAGTTACAAATAACTTTTAAAAATTCGAGCAATTAATTCAAAATTATAAATCTTAAGAGAAAATGACAAATCTTGTAACTTTGAAGGAATTGGACATTTGCAGAAAAATAGAGAACTTTTGAAACCATCAAATCTGAAATTTACAATGGTGGAAATTTTTTTTTTAAATTGGCTGATCGCTAAGCCTCGAAATAAACGATACAAAAAGCTTATCTTCATAAATCTATATGATTCAAAACTTGCATAAAGTGGCGAAATTTCCCGGCGCACTCCAGAATTTCAACAAATTCAAGCATAATTCCCGATTTTCCCTGCGCTAAAAAATCCAAGTACAATTCCTGACTTTCCAGATTTTACCCGATGGCTGGACACGGATGTCATTACGAGAACCCGTTGAAAAATACAAAACAAAACGCTGCAATTCCGCAGCTTTGAGTCGTAACATCACCGCTAGAAAATTTAAAGATATGTAATTGCATGAGAGAAAAAAGTTCTTAATTTGCCAACAATGTTCTTGTGAAATCTCGGCGAAAGTTAGCCGCGCTGGTGAAAAAAAGAGACTTTAGAGACTTTGGCCTGAAAAAATATACTTTTAGAGACACTTAAAAAAAATAGATACTAATAGCTAGAAAAGAGACTAGTTCCGAGGCCTGCCATCCCTGACTATCCATTTCAGCAAGTAGCATCAGACCTTTTTGAATTCAACAAAAAGCCTTACATAGTTATTGCAGATAGCTATTCTGGATGTCATGATTTTCAGAAATTGCAACACCCAACTACAAGAGACTGCCTTGAAGTTTTAAAGAGATGGTTTTTGGTACATGGGGTTTCAGAGGTATTTGAATCGGATAATGGTTCACAATACGCTTTAAAAATGTCCTATGAATTCCTGGAAAGCTGGGGAATACATAAGTCCCTATCATCCACAATCCAACGGACTGGAAGAAAGGGCCGTAGAAGCGTGTAACGTTTTACTTAAACGATGCCAAAAAGACAACTCTGACATAGCCCTGGCTTTACTGAATGTTCGTAACACTCAACGAGAAGCTGGCCTCATGTCCATCAACCAATGCCTGATGAGCAGAACGACAAGATCATTGCTGCCATCTACAACAACTTCTTTCAAGCCAAGAGTTGTAGAAGGTGCAACTGAATCACTGGGTCTCCTCAGAGAGAAGAAAACTGCAGCTGCCAATCGACACATAATCTCCCAGCGATCGCCACCATCAATGAATCCCGGAGAAGACGTCAGAGTACAGGCTGGACCAAGAAAATGGGTTGCAGGAAAAATAGAAGAAATGGTGAATCCAAGATCTGCCATTATCAAGGTTGGTGACAAAACCATTCAACGGAATACCATTCACATTCATCCAACCTCTGTGGAGCTGCCTCCACCTTTCAAGAGCTCGATCAATGTTCAATCCAACACTTCCTGTCCAGCAACACAACACCAACTCAAAGAGATTGTGCATTCATTTTCCACTTCGACATTGCAAATGATCAAATCTCCAGAAGTTCGCACAAGATGAGGAAGAATTGTCAAGCCTATCAAAAGACTGAATTTACAAACTTAGATTTCTTGTTTTAAAATTTAATTGCTAGATTACATGATATCAACTTAATTGTTTAGTTATTTTCTTAAATTTGATTCTTGATTGTTTTAAAGATTTTTGGGGAGATGCAGTGTTAATGTTTATTAACTGTAACTTTGATGTAGTAATATTAACTATATTTGTAACCACTCCAGCATTCGAATAAAATATGTCTTCCAGCTACATAATATACAATAGCTAACAAATATCCCTGACAATTCCAAGGCAACCCTGAATGTAAGTGAAGCTGCAAATTATAAGTGTTCCATTAGCATAGCAACCCTATCAAGCAAAAACTCCAAATAAAGCATTTTAAATAGAATAGAGTGGTAAACACTTTGGTTTAAAAAATAACTTTTAAACTGCATAAAAAGAGCACTAATTCATAAAAATACAGATTCAATAAAATATAGAATGGGATTTTTTTCTACCTAGAATAAAAATAAAGTGATGTACAATATGATACCTTATGTTACATTACTTACATTATGTTACCTAATCGCCTATACCTCATCTTCTTTTCTTCTAAATCAAATTCTAATGTCATCTCTTTTTGTTTATCCTTAAAGAGAAATTATCCTTAAAAATCCACCAAACCTCAGAAGCATTATTTTACAATTTTATCTAACACCAGCTCAGTTCTTTGAAATAAAAATTCTATTAAAAAACTTTCTTCAATTAATTATATTTTGATTTTTAAAAAAATTGTAAACTCATATTTACAGAATACCAACAAATTTAAGAACAAAAATAAATATGTTTCTTCAGAAATTAGCCAGACAAAGAGGAAAGAATGAAAAAAAATCAATTTGCAACAAATAAAAATTGCAAGTTGCAACATTTTCATTAGTTTAGATTACTAAATTTTAAATCCCAAGTACTTACAGGCTCAGCCTCCTCTAAAGTTTTCATCCTTTCCTCATTCTTAAGCACATCACTTCTGTCTTGTTCAAAGTCTTTTTGGCACTTGGTAAGCAGAAGTTTACGGAAGTTCACTTGTCCTCCACCCTGGTCAGCTACAGGTACCTTGATCTAAACAAACAATAAAATCTTACTATGCAATTCATTTGAACATCCAGAACATGAACTTGAAGGGAGTCCAGAAATTGAAAGGGTTTCTGCCAAAATGAAATGTCCCAAATTCATAACTTTTCATGACTGAAATGATCATAACTCCAGGAATCGTACCAAAAATAAGAAAAATTCCAATTTTAGCCGTTGTGAAATTTGATGTGTAATGCATTATCTTTTAAAATATATTTTTATATAAGTAAACAATTATTTCTTTGCGTATCTAAACCAAGTGTAAAAAATAAGAATCTGAACTAGATTCAGAAACAACAAAAACAGCAAACAAAACTACTCAACTTTTGTTTAGCTTAAGAATACATCAATAAATTTTTTATGAATCACTACATGAGAAATGTATATAATTACATAATACTATATGTACTACTAAATGTACTTCTAATTCTTTTTAACAATTTAAAATAATTACATTTACTTTTATTTATGGTGTTTGGGGGGGGGGGGGGGGGTATCTGTATCATCTTCATCAGATTTGTCTATGAACATGTTTTAGTTTAGCTATGAATTTGGTGTATTACCAACAAATTTTGGTGGTTGGCAGTTCTCCATCAAGGCTAAATATGTAGGCACCAGGTTAAAGGGCGCCCCAAAAAAAATTCTTGACTGCCTCTTTGGAATTGAAATCCCCAACTTATGGTCTTTCAATGCATATCCTTATTAACATGGCTCATACATTTGTTAGTTAAAAAATTCAAGCATTTTCCAAAAAAATTCAAGGACTCGAAATTTACTAACATCAATAAATCTAAATATATAAAGCGTGTATATGCTGACACACCATTTTTTTTAAAAACTAAAAATTGTCTAAAACCAGAAATCCCAGTTTACAATGAAGTAGAAAAAAAGGGTCAAACATAAAAAAATAGTTATTTAAGCAACAAGTGTGAAAAGTAACACTTTTTAAAACTAGTGGATTTTATTTCACGAGCGAGGTACAAGCGAGTGAAATAATGACACGTGTTTTTAAATGTTTACTTTTCACACGAGTTTCATACACTATTTTTTATAATTACGTGAAAAAAATCAAATCTCAATGGTTCTAAAATAATTCACATGCTAATTTTTTTTACGTAAAGAAGATCGGAATCGATAAATCTCTGGAACTACAAAAGGCAAACTTATTTTTTAGTTTAAAGTCAAACATTTGAACGTGGATACTGATTTCAAAAATAAAAAAAATAATAAAATTCATGCGCATAATATTTATAAATAAAGCAGATCAATAAAATTTCTGGTTTTATGAATATTTTGAAATAGAAATTTTACTTGAAATGTTGGCATCTTATGAAAAGAGTGAAAAAAAAGTACTTTTTTTCACTGCTTTGGGTGAAAAAAGTAATTTTTTTATCACTGTTTCTAAAAAGTATAACTTTTCGCATGCGTCTGTATTAAAATTATAGTGTAAAAATCGGATTTTTTTCACGAAATTATAAAAAGTATTTTTTAATTCTATGCGTTCATGGGAACACGACTCACGGACACCGTGAGTCGGACACTTGATCGTAAGAAAATATTCTGGTTGGTCCAACTTGTCCTGAACCGGAGCTACAAAAATAAAACGAGACACTCTTCTGATCAGGAAGAGCCAGAGAACTGTCAATCATTCTGATGCAATGTGACGCCATCGGTAGATTTCGTGAAAATTACTAGGCAGCTAAATGAGTAAATCAGGAAGTATAATTGGACATAGGACTCATCTTCTAATGGGAGATTGCACTGGCTGGTTGAGATTTGTAAACATCATAGTGTAATCCAATCTTGATTCATCTTCACATTTTAATTAAAATTTTTATCTTCATTATTAGAATCTGTTATTTGAACTCATTGTTTAATGAAATTTAAGTTTAGTTTCACCGAATTACAGTGGGAAGAAAAAGTAAACAATCGTTAAAAAAATGCATAGCAGTTCTAGCGAATCGGTTGACTATATATATATTTTGCTGTTTCAGTGAATTTGCATTGCAAATTGCGATGCGATACCGCTTAAATCGAACTCTGCTTACGGCTCAATGTAAATACAAACTTAACCAATCTGCAGCTTTTATGGCAACATATTATGTAATTTTAAACAGAGATGTTCCGAAATTCATACAAATATACCGTTTTTTCATGACTTTTGGTCGATTTTGGCTCAAATTTATGACTTTTCATAACAAAATTTACCTAATGTCAAAATTCATAACTATTCCTGACTTTTCATATGCGCGCAAACCCTGTATTTCAGATCAACAGAAAGGAAAGTTTTAACAACATTAGTGAATGCTGCTCAAAACATTTAAAAAATACTAATTTCTTTTTTAAAAAGTAATACAAAGTACTATTTGTAGCATTAACACAAGGCAGTGGTAGAAAACTTTTCTTACTGAAAGGACAAAAGTTTTAGTTTTTTGAAGTAATAATATTTAATAATAATTCTACAATACTAAATACTTGAAACAATTTTTATAAGGACAATAATACTTTAAAGTTAATTAATACAATTATATTTTAGATACTTCATTATTTTTTTGTAGATTAAGTGAATGCAATACCCAAAAAGCGCCATTCACCATAAATATTTCACACCACAAAAATATTAAAATTTTAACATTTCTTTTGGCAAATTAAATTACAAAAATTATTAAAAACACTTACATAATAATAGAAATACTAGATGCATATAATATAAATAAGCAGGCTAAAAATTATTCCCTTACTATTGATAAATGTTTACACATGTTTGAATAAGGAACGAGGAATAATGGTCCAAACATAGCATTTTCGTATATCAAATCTATAACTATATTCAGCTTTTCTTCAGTATCTATATTTAAACCTTTAATCTGGGCAAGAAGAGTCTCAAACTTCTGAGGAGTCAACTTGTTCAAAACGCCCTGGACACTCCTTTTAAGCATTTCTTTTTCCTGTTTAGAACAGAACATAACATTATAAGAAGTTTCAAATTTTCTGAAAAAAAATCTCTTAATAAGCAAGCGGATTAATCTAATAGTTAATAAAAAAAAATCACAAAAGAAATAAAAGTACACAGTTTTCTTTATTCTCTTAGAATAGTTTAAAGATATAAATCAATCCTTAAATTTTAACCAATACAATCATATCTATAATAATTATTCTTAATAACCCAATACAATCATATTCTATAATAATTGCATACATCACAATTAATGGTTTCATTTCTTAAAACCAACTAACATATAAAAAAATTGTTACCAAATCGTCTGCTGCTATATCAGAAAGGGACAGCTTGTTAAGCGGCTTCCAGGCATTGTCAGATTCATGCAATTTGATGTTTTGAGTAAGAGAGCTAAATGAAATAATTTTTCTAGGCTTTTCACCTCCTCTGCCTTGTTGACTGCATCGATTAAATGGAGGATGTGGCTAAAAAGGGAAAACTTATTGACAAATAAAATTTTACAATATCTTTCTTAGAAGACATAACAATCGGCTATATATTAAGATTACTAATTAAAATAAAGAAGTTCTATGATAACTAAAATAGCCTACATTTCAATAACTTGAATAGTTACCGAAATTCTCATTAAAATACAAATAGTTTGTAACAGAAACTGTCACATAGAACCACTTTCATACAAAATTTATACACCTTGTAAAAATAATCGCCAAACACAGCATGTTGCAATTTAAACTTTCAAAAGCCAAAATTGGCTATTTGCACTAATTCTTATTTTACAAATTAAATTATTATTCTTTATCGCTTGCTAAATTTATTTGCAGTTCTAAGAATAAGTATGTAAAATCGCTTGGGTCAAATCCTTGCATCCGACATATCGAAAATGTCGCCATAATAATATGGTGCAATAATAATATCGTGTAGAACTAGCTGGATTAAACAATTTTCTGAATAATTTGCCTGTAGGAGATTTTAAGTATAGAAAATGAGAACACATTTAAAAAAAACTTTCTTTAAAAAATCTATTTTAAACACTTCAAAAACACTGATTTACAATGCTAAATTAGTTTGTTCACACAAAACGGAAGTTGTACATAAAAAAAATCTTGCAATACCCTTTATTTACATTAGTATTAAGCTTACCAGCCTAGGTGCCCCTGTTCTTGCATATTGTGGCATAAAGGGATCGTTGTATCGTACTTGTGGAATTATTGGAGGAACAACTCTGTTAACTTCAGTCAACTTTCGAATGTGGGCCTGAAAAATATTTTCTGAATAAATAAACACCAAATGATTGATTACCTTTGAACTTCTGACGCTACAGTTCAATAAGAATAAAACTAAAGAAAATGCAAAGCACACCTTATCTTTTATCACATCCAGATTTGGCAGATTAGTTGACTTACATAGCGACATAGGTTGACCCTGAAATTGTAAAAGAAAATCCCGGTCGTATTGCTTCTTGCCTTCAGGATTCAGAGGACTCCATTGATCTGTCCATTTGAAGAATGAAAATGTATAAATATAACAAGTTGAGGCATAAAAATAAATAACAAAATCCAACAAAGATTTTTTTAATACTAAATTTGTGAACATAAAATTGTCTGCTAAACCAAATTTGCCGACTTACAGGGTGTACCAAATGTGAGCTACCAAATGTGTGTTGCATTAGTAAAATGCTTGTTGAAGTTACAAAATTAAATGAATTTATTTTTTTAGTAGATATTTTAAATTACTTGAAATAGACACAATATATCAATATGGGAAAATCTATATATCGCATAGTATCAATACAATGAAGATAATTGTATGTGCACCTTTTTTTTTTACCTTAGATACCTAAAACAAGTTTATTTTTCACATATTCTTGTAAGCTGTGAAGTAATAGCAAACCAATTCTGTGCATTCATTCTGTGTTTACAATAAATAACAGGGTTTTCTTATTTCAATACCATTTGAATGATCTTTGAAAAATTGTTGTTTGATATATTAAGAAACTAAAATGGAATCACAGCAAAAATACAGCCATATAGTACTAATAAAACAAAGCTAAAAAACTATAAACTGCTAAGCATCTCCTTGTAGTGTCATAATATAAAAATTTAAGGATAATTCAGATAAATTGTAACATATGCACTTACCCTCCTTGAAGCTATATTTCAAGACAATTATAGAAGGATCATCAGAGAAATTTTCTTTGTCTTCACTCTCAGCACTTGGTGAAACGGACGAAGCCTCGCTAGTTGGATCACTGGGAGAAATGTCATTTTGTGGAGGCAAATTCTCACTTTCTTCAGGAAAAGGAATGGTGGCTAAAATATCACTGTCCACAATAGGAACAGGAGAAGGCATTCTTTCAACTGGTGCAGGAATAGTAGGCACAGGGGCAACTGTCACTGGGGTAGGTGAAACAGATGCTTCCTAAAAAAAACAATTGCCCATTTTAATAAAATTTTATAGGAAATACTACAATACCAGTGCAGAACATAAATTTTATTATCTCAAAATTTTTTGAATTTTGAAAAGTGTTTTAACTTTTAAAAAAATGGTATCAAATGCAAGACAAAAAGAAAAAACCTTTACATCCAGCATCATGAGTAAATAATTATTATATTCTGACCAATTAAAAATATTTTTAATGAGCAATTAAGTGGAAAATTTATGAAATTTTTTGTCCAACTTTGTGGAATTGCTTTTAAGGAATGCTTCTATGGAATTAGATTATAAGTACAGCTTTAATAAAAATTTTCATAAGTGTAAAATTTCAAGTTTTTATTTTAAGAATTGGGTGCTAAAATAAGCATTTTACTATAACAACTGAGAAAATGGAAGAGAGAAAAGTGCCTGAATGTTATACAGTAAAAGGTGGAATTGGTTAGAACTAAAGACAAAAGGCAAAGAAGCAAATTTTTAAAATGTGCAACTGTACTCCTATTTTCCATTAGAGTAAACAGCAACTTTTGATTTTGCTGTCATATATGACAACTCATGGGTTATAAAAGCTGGTGGGGGGGGGGGCATTAAAACTTCTGAAGAGAGAAACACTGTATTAGAGCCTAAACTCAATTGAAAGAAACTTTCAGGAATCGGGATTGTTTTTATTGATTAAAAGGATAATTTCTTTAAGACAGCATTCATCCAAAAACTTTTGCTTTGTTAAAGATTGTATGCTTGGTAGCTGCATCAGCTAAGCTAGGTGAAGTAAACACACATCTTTGATTTAATCACTATCAGCACATGGATTTATGAAATTAAACTGATATGGAGACTATTGTTATTAAAAACTTTTAATGGTTTAACTAACAACTTAATAGTTTCATGTTATCAAGTCCAACACCTTGCAATAAAAATAAGTACTTGCCTCAGGTTTATTGTCAACCAAGAAAGCATCCATTTCACCGCCTTCTATGCTTCCCCCCTTTTTGTTATAATCCTTTTTCGTTTTTGCTTTATTTTTCTTGCCTGGAGAACATATAAATCAGCGAATAATAAATAAAAATGTAGCAGATTTAATCAGATATATTTGTATAAAATGCATTTTGATTTAAAAAGAATGATTTGTAACATAAGGTTGGCAGGAATTAGTAAGCAATGGCAGAGCAACCTTTTAGTTAGCATAAATAAAAACCTTTTAAATTCTTCCCGATATTTTACTGTGAGAAAAAAACAAGCTTATTTTTATATATATTTATGCTAGTTGTATAATAAGTTGTGTATTTATTTAGTACTAAAGACTATACAAAACCATGGAAGGTTCACTTAAAAATTAACACCACAAGAATATATATTTAAAAATTGAAAACATTTGAAATGTTACAATTGATAGTTTGATATAATTTCTGAAAACAAAAGCCCTTGTTCATCCCTCTCAAAGTATTTTATCAAATACAATATCAAAAATTGAAATTTAAATGCTTGAAAAAAAAGGTGATATTTTTTAAAGAAATAATATTTATTTAAAGAGGAACTAAGTCTCATGTAATTTCCCTCTCTATTTCATTTTAATAAAAAATATTTTTTAAAAACTAATATCTATTAAAAAAGACTCAAAGTATATATAATAAATTAGTCTATCGGAAATAAGTTTTTGATAATTTTATTAATAATTAATAGGTACAGCAATGAAGTGTTACGGAGAAATCGCTAAAATTTCTTCAAAAAAAACTAAAATACAATTCATTTATAAACCATGGTTTATACACTTGTTAGGAAAAAAAATTCAAGCTCTTTTCAAGGACTTTTCCACAAAAATTCAAGGACTAGATGTTGGTGCCAGATTTTAACAAAAAATTTTATATGGTTAAAAATGTTGAAAACCAATGAAGTTTTCAGGTAATCAATATCACCATCTAGACAACTCTAAATGCTTTCAGTCAGTAAAATTTGCAACCAGTCATGATAATCAAGATTTTTCAACCGAAGATCGTTGAAAGTACATTTTCCACTCATTTTGTGAAGTATTCAATCATGACAATCATCATAATACTGGAAAAGTTACAAAAGCGAATTTATAAAATGTGGCTCCGCTAGGCACGCACTATGAAGAAAATGCTTTTTTCGCATTTCAATCTCTACTTATTCATTTTCCAGAAATTATTTATGCTAATTTGCTGCAAAAAGAACAATAAAAATTCTCAAACACAATCAAAACAAAAATTTATGGGCTAGAAATACGGTTACATTTATCGAAAGATACTGGTCGCTTGCTAGCTGGGAAAAGATTTGAGTGATGCCAAAGCAGTACAGAACCGGGTGAAAGATCACGTGTTTTGGCAATCTCAAGAGAAAAATTTTGATATCCGAATTTGCAATAAATAGTACGGATTTTTTTCAAGCACTCTAGAATCATTTTTAAGCACTTTAAGGACTTGAAAATGAACTATTTTTATTCAAGCACTTTTCAAGGAGTGTATGAACCATGTGAACAAATAATAAAATCCATTCAAAGGCTTATAAACAATCCGCGAAAAATAAACAAAGAAATCGGCAATTGCGTCACCGCCTGGAATCTTTATATTTAGATGGCAATTGCCCCCATATTGCATTGGTTACGAAATCCCCCCGGATACCCCCATTTACATGACCTTAATCTCGGACCCCGTCGGTAAAATCCTCATCCCCGCCACGAAATTAATCCTTATTAGCATTCTTAATCCGAAACGAGGGCAAATTAACAATCTTATCGCATCCCATATTTAAATCACAGCACTATCGTCACAGATGTATGAAAAAAATAAAACATTCACAAAAATGATTCCAGGAACATATAACAGTATCATTCGAATCCTACCCATTTACAGACAAAAAAATCTATCCCCGACTCCAACTTTTGGGGGAAATACTCTTCGGAGCGGAGAAAAAACTTCTTGCACACCCGCCACGACCACTGGTCCGGTCGTCTAGGGGACGGCACGCAGTGTGGAATAACTCTGTTAACTTCAGTCAACCTTTGAATGTGGGTCTGAAATATATTTTCAGAATAAATAAACACCTAATGATTGATAATAATTTTTTATTGCACAAAAATAACACATTAATTTGAGGGAAAAACAAATACAAAAGTAACAATAAAGTAGACAGAACACCAAGGGTCACAAGGACCATATTGGCGAACATAAAAAAGTATATGATGTAAATTTACAAACACAAAAAAATAACAAATATTAATTCACAAGTAAAAAATATAATTATGGCAACAGAAGAGTTGGGGGTATATTTAGGATGGTTAGTCAATACAAAATATATGAATTACTGTACACCTTTGAACCTTTTTGATTACATTTGAACTTCTTCTGCTACAGTTCAATAAGAATAAAACTAAAGAAAATGCAAAGCACACCTTATCTTTTATCACATCCAGATTTAGCAGATTAGTTGGCTTACATAGCGACATAGGTTGACCCAGAAATTGTAAAAGAAAATCCCGGTCGTATTGCTTCTTGCCTTCAGGATTCAGAGGACTCCATTGATCTACAATTTTAGACAATGTTCACATAATATAAGCGAGGCATACACATAATTAAATAACACTAGCCAACAGGTATTTTTAATATTAACATTTTGAAAATAAAATCTCTTGCACCCCAAACCAAATAAATTACTCGCACTGTATTGTGTCTCAAAATGTATATTATCAATATGGGTGCATAGTAACAGCATAATTTGGAGATACTACGTTCAGTGCAGTTGGTCATAGTTACATTTGTCTCAAGGTTTCTAAAAAGAGACCAGGATCAAAACTCAAATGTTTTTTCCTCCATTTTCCTGTAAACTTTACACCAATAGTAAATGAACTCGAGTTAATTCTTTTTTTTTTTTTTAAATATAGTTACTGTGTTTTATAACAGTTACTAACCAGGTTTCTTTGTTTTTCTCTTAAGAAAACCTTTTAAATATCTAGTTTTAAAGGGTTAAATTATCTTGCATACATTTGATATAAAGCAACTACAATTGCAATAAGTATAAATACAACCCTGTGCTATACCATGTATAAACAGCAAAAATAGGATAAAATCTAATTAATTTTTTATTATATGAAATTTAAACTTTAAATAATCCAGATAGTTATACTTACTAACATTACTTACCCTCCTGTAGTATTATTTGTGAAAGTTTTGTCATATATTTTTTTTTTGTCTTCACTTCGAGACTCCTTTTTTGTCAACAATTTCTAGAATAAAAGAAATCATTTTGCTTGAACATGTTTTTTTTTTTTTACTGAGAATGGTTTGCTAGAACTTTTGATGAGGTTAAGACTTTTCTACGAAAGAGAAAACAAACATCCATTACCTACATTCAGTAATTTAAACCCTAACCTATGGCTGGTATTTCATGATACACATGGCTAAGACAAGCAAAAAACTTTTGATTTTTGTGTTTTAAACATGTTTAACGTTCTCAATATCAGAAAAAATTAAATATATAATTTTAAAATTGCATTTCCTTGTAATTGATTTCCCCATCTGAAACATTCCCCATCTAAACAACAAGTTTAACCGAACAGAATTGTTCATTATACTATATGTTAAAAGTAGGTTTTATTAACGCTTCGCTGCATCAAATTCGGACATTAGTACTCTATGATCAAACACAACTGGTATCAGTCACATTAAAAATATATGTACAAAGCTATTTTAAAATCGTACTTTACTATTTTGATGAACAATTGTTCTCTTTTTCGGATTATTTTAGAACAACATAAATTTATCCAATTCCGCTGAATTACATTGTTCAATTTTGATATATTTAATCACCTACAATGTATTGTAAATGCACAAATTATTTAAAATATTTAAGCAATACTAAAGTGTTCCAATTAAAATATCAAAATATTTTGTCCAACTTTGTCGTTTCTATCTACCTAATTCTGGATAAGAAAGACAAGCAGTTTTGATTTTGTTGCATTTTAATCAAATTAGCTATGTAATGTTTCATGTTGGATTATACAATATTTATGTGTCTCATTATGAAGTTTCATTTAATTGTCAATAAATTAATATTAAATAACACGAATTAATGAATTACTTTTTAGTGTGCATGTAGCAGTGGGTTAAGCCATCAAGCCACGGTTGTAACCCTAGGGTTCTGTCCTTGTCTTATCTATCTTATAAACAGAAGGTGCTGGAAAAAGTCCAAATAAATAGCAGTATGTATGGCAGGGCCAGATTTCTAAATAGGCTAAGTAGGCTGTAGCCTAGAGCGGCGAATTTTACGACCAATTACAGCGGCATTCAACATAAAAAATTATTATAAAGATACGAATATTTTTTTAAGAAAGAAAAAAAATAATTTACATTAATGCATAAACGGTAAACGTATATATAGTTCTTATATTTCGTAGCAAACATAGTCGCTGCAAGGGCAAGTGCAACCCCTCCTCCCGGATTTCGAAGTTAAAAGAAAAATAGAAGTTTAAAACAATTCGCCTATTTTGCTTTCATTTAGTGTGTAAAGGTACATAGATAATTCTAATATGTGTATCTACTTTAAACAGCACATACCACCCTATTTTGCAGCTAACCAGCTACCTTTCCCCGAAGTGGGAGAGTATTGTGACAGGGGCGGCAAATCGTAGCCTACAAGCGGCAAATCTTTAAATCCAGCCCTGATGTATGGACTGATGCAAATTAAATCTTTAATGGTCCAAAGTCCTGATGCACTGCAGTACAGTGTCGCAATAAAGCTCTTATCACACTAGCTGATTGTTCGCCGAAAGACGCTGGTACAGCATGTCAAAAACTGGTTTTAGGCATGTTTTCGGGCTACATAAAATGTGCATCTTTTTGCTGCTCGAACAGCTGCACCCTTCAGAACCAAGTTCAGTCGTGTCACACAGACCTTCCTTGCATTTATTTTACTCATAAACGGAGGCTCGAAGCAAAAAGGTCGTGCTAAATCACATAAATTCTCACCAGGGGGGAGTAGCAATGCCACATGTTAGAACTAAACAACATGTAAATTGTTTGTCCCGCGAGCTGTCACTATATCAAGTACTGTATAATAATTTTGATTACTATGTTTATTTTGCATGGGTTCAACTCGTGCAAGTAAAAAACAATATTACCCTGCTAACTTTAAAACTAATTTAAATTGACACTGTGTTTTATGCATTAATTTCAACTTTTATTTTTTATTTGAAATAATAAGTAAACAAATATGAAAAGTTGGTGGAGATTTTTGTGCGTCTGACCATACCCCCTTTCAAATTTTGTTAAGTTAAAAATAATTAAATTATTTTTTGTTTAATGGGGTTGTTTCACGGAGGATCTCGGCAATAGCTCTGCGGTTTTGTTTTCATGTCTTTCAACAGTGTTGCCAGCAGTTTTAGGAGAAAAACACTACGAAAAAATACCATTTAATTCTAAAATTACAAAAACATACCATAAATACTAGCAAAGCATTTCACGTTTTTTTAAAGTCACTAAAAAGATTCCAAAATGCAGCTAGTATTTTTACGATATTTTTTTGTAATTTTAGAATAATTCTAAAATTACAAAAAAAATATCATAAAAATACTAGCTGCATTTTGGAATCTGTTTAGTGAATTTTATAAGAATAATTAATTAACTTTTAAATATCCTTAAATTTAATATTTAAGCATGGATGTTGAACATTGAGACTACTAAATTAAAAAACAAAAAAATTGCTATCATAAATCAATAATTTCAAAAGAAAAAAATTATATAAACTCAGGAAAGTATACTTGTAATATTGAAATGAAAAACATATGTCTTATATGCTCATTATAATTTAAGACTTTTTAAGTTGAAAATAAGGTAAAATAAATATTTTAAAAAAGATATTTTTTAATTTATATAACTTTTAAATTCAAACAGCATTTGAATATTGATGTTGTAAATCGAAAATGCCAAATTAAATATCCAAAAATCTAGAATTAATCCACAAATTCTAATCACAAACATTACATTTTCACAAAAAAAAATGCCAGAAATATAAGGAAACATTGTAGAAACTGTGATTTAAACTCAGTAAAATAAAACAAATATTTATTTTATATCCAACACACACTTATTTCTAAATTTTATGCCTTCATGTTAATTTTGTATCGCTTTCAAAATACAGCTAAGCAATTTCTGAGTTACTTTAAAACAATAATAGTCATAAAAAGCATAAAAAAACAATGTTTAAAAGACATTCTATTGATACCTATTATTAAACAAAAACAAGCATTTTCATTTTTACAAGGAATTTATAAGATTAACTCTTGTTATATTACAGAATATATCGAATATTATTTTAAATACCAAGACTAGCAATATACTTTTATTTATTTTATATAATAAGTTACTTAATGTATTTCATTAAGGAAAGTTTATGAAAATCTTGCTAATGAAATGTAAAAGGTCCTCCCTTTGTGAATGTTTCTTCACAACACAGTCATATGTGCAGCATCAGTGTACCATTTTGAGTATGGTCTGCGAGAGCAGAGAAAGTTCCCCTGAACCAAGTATTAAATCAAGTTTTTGTCGAACATAACATGATCCTCCTCTTTTTCGCTCGATTGTTTGCATATTATAACTATGGATGTGCCCCCCAGAAAATATTTAACTTAATTTTTAAAAAATTCTTGCAAAATATACTTTTAAATATATAGGAGGTTTGTAAGACTTTGCTGAGATTTAAGATGATACAAGATAAAATAAACCGAAAAGGTTAAAAACGTTGCAAAGTGTTATTATAGAAAATTAAACTAAAAATTAGTTTTCTGCAAGAGCTTTGAGATTAAGCTTGAACTCTGCATATTCATAGGCGAATATACCATTGATACCCTCGAAGAATGAAATGTAATTTTTAGCTAATCAACAACATTTATTTCTCTGAATGCTATTATGAGAAAGAAATCAATTACTTTGAGATTTATGACAGGAGTCATTGACCTAGAAGGCTTTTTGTCATACTCAAAGCAAATTAAAAGGTATGAAATATTTACTTTTGGTGACATGCATTTACATACATTTTTTTAATATACAGTCGAACCCCGTTAACGCGAACTCAAAGGGAGCACTGAAACATTTTCTGTTAACCGAATTTCATGTTCACCGTCACAAATTTTTTTTCTACATTGAACCCTTGAATAATTAAAAAAAATAACATCTAAAAATTATTCTAATTTTAAAATGTAATAAACTAATAATACATGTATACAATTGGCAATTCAATTAATAAAGTTCATTTGGAGTAAGTACATACTACTACTATAGAAAAATTAGGAATTTTTGTAAGGAACGCCAATAAGAACAGCAATTAAATTTAAAGTTTCGAATCATGGGAGACCTGATTTTCTCAGAAGTAGAAGACAATTTACTCTTATAATGTTCATTTGCTGCTTTTTTTTAATTATTTGTTTAATTTGTTTTACGAATTATTAAGGGGGAAAAAAAGTCAAATTCTTAATTTTTTGTTCGGGTTAAGCGGTATTTCACCAAAAGCGTTTTTGTGTTGATATTTTTTAGCATTAGCTCAAGCTTTATAGGCTGGGGAATTTCTTTCAGTTCAGCTTAAGCCACAATTTTGTTTTAAGCGAGTTCGCGTTAACGAGGTTTGACTGTAAATAAGGTAATTGACTGATTATATTGAACTGTTAGATGAGCTGAGGATTAGTAACAACTGATTGGATTAATGCTGACTGGAGCATAAAGGGAAAAATAGTGTTACGAGAGAAAGAATTTACCAGTTGTTCCTTCGTGCGTAGCTGTATGAAAAAGGATCTGACTGAAAGAACAGCTGCATCTCGGCCCTCTGATTCATCGGGGTCAGTGCTGAACTCCCAAATCCTGAAGGTCTTCCCAGATATCACATTGTTGTCATACAAAATACCAAAGATCTGAGACAAGAGACCTGGAAAAACAAATTATTAGAGGAAGCTGCAGTTTACAGTCATTTCAGGTGCTAAAAGAGGAAGCACCATTTTGTACTTTGACAACAATAAGGGCAGACACATAGACTCAAGAAAAAGAATAATGAAGTTCATGCATGAAAATATAAAATATTAATGTGCAGTTGCTAAATATGCTTTGGACTTTAATTTTCCAATATGTCATTTTACCTGCCCATATAGACATGCGATATAACTTGGATATAATATATGTAACTTTATGAATCAGGAAAAAGTAAGATAATATACTTTATCATGAAAACCAATATAGAAAGTATAATAAGCTTGACGATTTGCAAATTATACATACATTTAAAAAAACTTATTGGTGAGGCGCCCATTAACTGTCATTATAAAAGAAAAAGGAAACCGGACATTCAGTTTCGAATTTCAGTTTAGCGCCCCCAAATCAATTATAGTACGAGCTTAGTGCATTGTGGATATCCAAATCTTAGTTCTCAAATTATTGCTGCATGCATTCAGAAGTGAAATGATGTCAAAATCCATTGACCAATAAGTGTGCGCAATATGCTTCATAGCTAAACCTATTTACATTAACAAGTTATCAGATACGCTGAAAAGGGACAGTCCTGACTTTTTTTCGGAAGCAATAGTGAATTATATTACAATGCTTAGTGGCAGGTTACCAATTTTTTAGTTTTACTGCTTTTCTTGGCTATCTTTTATAACTTTTCCCAAATAATTAATTGTTCTTATTTATGGTGTGTTGTAGTATATTTTCGTACAAAACCTTGTGACTTGGTTATTTATTATTTTTTTTAACAATTAGGGTTGCTCATTTGTTGAAATTGTCCTTGACTTTTAACATTTAATTATTTTATAAAAAGCAGAAGAGTTTTCTTTGTTGTGACGGCAGTAGTTAGTTAAAAAATTTGTTTTACTGTTTATTTAATTGAGGGGATCGTGTTATAATTTGATAATACTAGTGTGATTTAACATCACTTATTTTTGCTCATTCATATTGCTCTAAAAAAGAATATTTTTGAAATTCGTCATTTATGTAATAATACTTAGTTTTTTATTTGTTTGTCAAATATTATGTTACAAATGTCAAGTTATACCAAGATTGCATGTCAGCTCAAGGGTGCCAAAATTGTAAAATAGGCTTTAAAAATTTTACATTTTTGCTTAATGAATCAAAAGGCTGTAATTTTAAATGAAAAATCGGTATTTTAATATTTTTATTTTATTACTTATCTCGGCATTGGCATTTTGTTCGATTGGCAAAGTGTTCGAAAAAATAATTTTGTAAAGTTCTATTTTATTTAAAGTATATAAAGATTACTCTTGAAACTTTTTTATTTTTGGCATTTTCCCTACTTCGGTCTATACTAGGGTTTCTGCTTTAGACAGGTTCATTTAACAATTTCAGGACAATTCATTTAAAATGATAGTTTCGATTGCATTGTACGTTTTTTATAATTCACAGATGGTGTATTAAAATACTATTAAGCTGCTTGTGTAATTTTGTCGATAAATATAAACTTTTTTAGGATGAGGGAAATTGTAAAAAAGCAATAGTGTGAGTTAATTTTAAAAAGGAATTCTTTGTTTTAAAGGTTGGGGGGGGGGGAGGAGCTTAGTGACGACCATAAAAAAAAAGGCATGCCTTGCCGCTGAAGAAAACATTGTAGAGATTTTATTAAAAAGCAAAAAAGGATCTTAGTAAACTATTGAAAAATTTGTAGTTGTTACTAGCATCCCTTTTTTTAAGATGGAGATAGTAGTAAACTAAAACAAAATTTTTTAAAAAGGTAAAACACTATAAAAATTAAATTAGAAATTAGTATTAAATTCTGATTTTGTGAAGAACTAGTAAAATTCAGTTAAAACAAGGTTTGTAGCTACTTAAACCATTAATTAAATGTGAAACAAGTTATCTTGCATTAATACAGTATCAACAGCATCCCTGAGAGGAGGAAAAACTAATTAAAATGCAAAAAAGTAGGGTTTGGCGACTCTGCTTCTACTTCCATTCCCCTTTAGCACAGAGAAACTTGACTCTTTTAGGGCTTGAAACACATTTGTATTTAAATGAAGTTATGATATTTTTTTAAGGTGGACAGGTGTAAATGTGAATGTTAGCTTTGGTTGGTTTAAAAATATTGCAATAGAACTATTTGTTTTACTAAGGTCTGGACACAAAACTTTGTGAACTAGTAATTTTATTTTACAACCAAAAAATTGTGCATCCACTAATTTGTAGTGTATCTACCATTATGTATTTGAAAATTATGTTGCATTCACTTTGAATTAATATTACTTCAACATTACTTTAGTCTGTTATACAGCAAAGTATGATGTAGGATTTACATACTTTTAAATATCTAATACCTAAGAATGGAACACACTTTTTGCACATTTTCGTTTTGTTTGAAAAAATCAATCAATTAAATCGTAGCCAGTAGAACCATTGATGACTTCACCATTTTGGTGGTTTGCATCATGACCCTAACCAAATGGTGGTCAAATATAATTAGTGACTGAAATTGCTTTTATATTTACAACAACAAAAAATAGAAGTAAAATTGTAAAATGTATTTAAGTTATAACATTTTTTTTATCTATATACAAGTAACATTAGTAACAATATATCAATATTGTGACATATCTATAACTCTAGTTACTTGCAAGCGGCTACAGCACCAACGTAAACTATTTCAAAATATTTGTGATGCCGGAGGATTCCAACATCTTGGATTCTGTTAACAATAACCTAACTCTTGTAACTCTAATGTTTGCCAATTTGTTACAAATATTAAATTGAAAAGGATAGTTAACCACTTAACAATCAGATAGTTTTCAAGAAAAGTCATTAAATTTTTAAAAAATTTAAAAAATACATTTTTCCTGAAAATTATATAAAAATGTGTACGAACAAATATGCATTCATTTTTAAATTTGTTTATATTTAAATTGAAATTACAAAAAATAAATTCTAGGAAAAGCTAACATTCAACTAGAAAAATCCAACATCCTCAACTTGTCCTTTTCACAGGAAAGAAAGGATAAATCAGCTCACAGTTTCAAATTAATAGTTAGCTTACACAAAAAAGTCTTATTTTAAAGAGAAAAAAATTAAATATAATCAGAAAAAAAAGTTGACTAAGTCATAGATAACTTAAGTATTAACTAGGATAACTTAGTATTCTTACCACATGGTTGTCCTAATTGATTCATTAAAACTTGAATAGCATACAATGCTTGGAGTTCATATTTTTCATTGTGCTTTATATAATGCTTTAACAATGCAGTCCTTGTCTTAAGCTGTTGTCTAGCTAATTTGCAATTGGCACCTGAACATAGAAAGTAGAAATTAAATTAAAAGTTAAAACTACCCCAAAACAGAGTAAGATAATGCTTTTCAAGATATAAGAAAATCATTATCAGAGTGCATACAGTTTTTTTAAGTAAAATTCAAGTACTTTTAAGCACTTTCAAAGACATTTTACTTAGAAACTCAATGTTCGGAAAAGAAAGATTGATTTAGAAAGTTATTAGGTTCGAAACTGCGTTGAATATTCTTTTGATAGAACTCCTTTTTTATTTGAACGAACACAAAACTACAATTACAAAACAGCTACTTTCGATTCATATAAAACAAGCGCGCCGTTATCAGCGACTAGACAAACATCCGGTTTCTCCGTTGCCAATTGAGAGTACATAATATTGAGTTCATAACATTCTCCCCCCTTGCAATTTTAAAAATACAGAAAACAAAAATTGCAACATTCTTTAAAAGTTCATATATAAGTTCTTTTATAAGTCCAAACGCACAGGAACTTTTACAGTTCTGCCGAGCCTGGTCACTCGTATGGCACTGGGTGTATCCTGGTCTGGTGCTGTTTTCTCCAGTGGTTGCTCAGCCATCTCCAGTGGTTGCTTAGCCATCTCCATCAGGTACAACCGCTTTGGAATGGTCTGATTCTTTCGCCCTTTGAAGTCTTCACCTTGGCGACTCGAGCATGGCCATCTGCCCCAGGATATACTTCGACAACTAGACCGAGAGGCCAGTTGATACGTTTAGAGTCCGAACCCACCAGGACGACATCTCCAACTCGTAGGGTCTCATCTTTACGCTTACCATGGTGAACCATTAGAGCCAAGTATTCACTTCGAAATCTTGAACGCAAGTCCAAACGTAGCTTTTGGACATGTTGTTGTTGTTGTCTTGTCTATGGATAGGTTGAGGTATTAGATGTGACCGTGTGTGTTTCACACAGCCTCAGCAATCTGAAGGCAGTTTTGGGAATAAGGGTCATCTAGCGGAGAGTCACTAATATGTTGCATTTTTGCAAGGATGGCTGGACATGAGAAAATGTGTGTTGGACTTAGTTCTATGTCGAGGCAGATTTTGCAGGTGGGGTACTTTCTGGAGCCGTCTGGCTGGATTTTCATTCCCCCCAGATGTCCAGTTCTCAGTCTAGTTAAGGTTTTTGCTATTGTTCTGCTAGTTGTTAATTCACAGATTTGGTTCTTTAACTTGATGGTCGTATCCCTGAATTTTGATTTTGCCACTGAATTGATGTCGCTGAGTGTGACGAGATGAAAGGATCCTTCATTGAGATGTCTTGCTTCTTTGGCTAGTAAGTCGGCTGCCTCATTTCCATCAATACCAACGTGTGCGGGTATCCATTGCAGAATGCAATGTATGTTTAGAGTTAGCTGTTTTTCCAGGGCACGGTGTATGTTGATTACTTGCTTGGTGTAGCCCTTTTGAATTGCCTGGAGAGCAGCTTTACAGTCGCTGAAGATAATAAGACCTCCAGCTCTCTCAGTTTCCTGGAGACAAGAAAAAGTATTTAGGGCTTCTTGGATGGCGAAGAGTTCACATGTGTAGTTGGAAGCAATTCTACCAGCTCCGAATTTGAATTGTTTTGTGCTACCATCAGGGAAAATAAAGTTGATGCCCGCTCCTCCGTTTTCCCGAGTTTCATCGGACGACCCATCTGTAAAGGCGTGAACAAAGCCTCTGCATGAATATGATTCGATGGTTTTTTCTCCTTTAGTTCTGATGATTGAAGCTAGTTCGTTTTTGGAGTATGGTTCGAGGAGATTAGTAACAATTTTGGTATTTTTGGGGAGAAGCGAGGGCAGAGGGGCTTCCTTGAGGATGTCATGTGTGTGATGTTCAAGTCCAATATCCTGTCTGATCGTTTGGTCGTACAGTAGTGTAGAGGATCGCTTAAGTCTTGTACTTTTGCTTTTCTTCCTGAAGACTTTATTTCCAATATGGTCATTTTCACAACTCCTGATCTTGTTTGTGAATTTCATGGTATAATATTTTCTTCTGTTTTCTAGGGGCTGCAAGCCGCATTCTTGTTGCGACTTGATGTTATTAGTTGAGGAGACAGCACCCGTGATAATCTTGGCGGCTCTGGCCTGAACATTATCAATCTTTTCTAGAGCCGATTTCGAGGCGTGCGACCAAATTGGCGAAGCGTATTCCATGATAGGTCTAATTAATGTGATGTATGTGGTTTTAAGCGTTTTGGGATTTGCGCCCCAGTCTGTGCCACACAGACTTTTTAGGATCCTGAGTTTTTTTAAGAGATTTGTTGGCACATTTATGAACTTGTTCGGTGAAACGTAGTTCAGCATCAAGCGTGAGTCCCAAGTATACTGGGTTTTCAGTCTTCATTAGAGGTTGGCTATTTAGGACTAGGTTTAGTGAGAAGAGACGTCTGTGTTTTCTATCTGTTGAGAAGATGCTATAAGACGTTGTGGATTGATTTTCAGTTTTAAGGAGTTTGACCACTCTAAGATACCTCTAAGTCAGCAGTTTAAAGATCTCCGATTTTTCCAGGTTCGTATCGGTGTGCCAGATAGCTATGTCATCTGCATAGCAGGCAACCTTGGTATCTTTGTGAAGATGTGGATGTGGGTGGCTTTTGGACATATCGAAGCCTTTTGTTACGACTTTCACTATCCATAACATCTAAGTCAGGAACATCAGTTTGTGGAATATTCTGCATGAAGCTTGCTGGTGTCAAGGGCCTTAAACTATCTGCTTCATCACTGATGTAGGTTAGTGGTCTCGAATTGATAGTTGCTTCACAATCACATAAAATTGTTTCCAATTCTACGTAGTTTACTGTTGACTTTCCTAGGACTCTTCTCAACAGCTGTTTAATCATTCGCACTATCCT
The DNA here is from genome assembly GCA_019343175.1 of Oedothorax gibbosus. Taxonomy (NCBI): domain Eukaryota; kingdom Metazoa; phylum Arthropoda; class Arachnida; order Araneae; family Linyphiidae; genus Oedothorax; species Oedothorax gibbosus. The sequence goes on from CM033279.1 coordinate 26,801,701, forward strand.
CTCCCACCATCCTCCCCACCATAGGGCAGCTGGCGGATTGAAATTCCACTTGATTTTCTGCACAGTCGAAAATGTCATAATTTCATTCCAGTTCAGTGCTTTTAAAGCATTACTAGCCCCTTCAAAGTTGGTTCCATTGTCGGTATAAATGACACTGACTCTTCCCCTGCGGGCCACAAATCTTCGGCGAAGCGTATTCCATGATAGGTCTAATTAATGTGATGTATGTAGTTTTAAGCGTTTTGGGATTTGCGCCCCAGTCTGTGCCACACAGACTTTTTAGGATCCTGAGTTTTTTTAAGAGATTTGTTGGCACATTTATGAACTTGTTCGGTGAAACGTAGTTCAGCATCAAGCGTGAGTCCTAAGTATACTGGGTTTTCAGTCTTCATTAGAGGTTGGCTATTTAGGACTAGGTTTAGTGAGAAGAGACGACTGTGTTTTCTATCTGTTGAGAAGATGCTATAAGACGTTGTGGATTGATTTTCAGTTTTAAGGAATTTTGACCACTCTAAGATACCTCCAAGTCAGCAGCTTAAAGATCTCTGATTTTTCCAGGTTCGTATCGGTGTGCCAGATAGCTATGTCATCTGCATAGCAGGCAACCTTGGTATCTTTGTGAAGATGTGGATGTGGGTGGCTTTTGGACATATCGAAGCCTTTTGTTACGACTTTCACTATCCATAACATCTAAGTCAGGAACATCAGTTTGTGGAATATTCTGCATGAAGCTTGCTGGTGTCAAGGGCCTTAAACTATCTGCTTCATCACTGATGTAGGTTAGTGGTCTCGAATTGATAGTTGCTTCACGATCACATAAAATTGTTTCCAATTCTACGTAGTTTACTGTTGACTTTCCTAGGACTCTTCTCAACAGCTGTTTAATCATTCGCACTATCCTCTCCCACCATCCTCCCCACCATAGGGCAGCTGGCGGATTGAAATTCCACTTGATTTTCTGCACAGTCGAAAATGTCATAATTTCATTCCAGTTCAGTGCTTTTAAAGCATTACTAGCCCCTTCAAAGTTGGTTCCATTGTCGGTATAAATGACACAGACTCTTCCCCTGCGGGCCACAAATTTTCGGCGAAGCGTATTCCATGATAGGTCTAATTAATGTGATGTATGTAGTTTTAAGCGTTTTGGGATTTGCGCCCCAGTCTGTGCCACACAGACTTTTTAGGATCCTGAGTTTTTTTAAGAGATTTGTTGGCACATTTATGAACTTGTTCGGTGAAACGTAGTTCAGCATCAAGCGTGAGTCCTAAGTATACTGGGTTTTCAGTCTTCATTAGAGGTTGGCTATTTAGGACTAGGTTTAGTGAGAAGAGACGTCTGTGTTTTCTATCTGTTGAGAAGATGCTATAAGACGTTGTGGATTGATTTTCAGTTTTAAGGAGTTTGACAACTCTAAGATACCTCTAAGTCAGCAGTTTAAAGATCTCCGATTTTTCCAGGTTCGTATCGGTGTGCCAGATAGCTATGTCATCTGCATAGCAGGCAACCTTGGTATCTTTGTGAAGATGTGGATGTGGGTGGCTTTTGGACATATCGAAGCCTTTTGTTACGACTTTCACTATCCATAACATCTAAGTCAGGAACATCAGTTTGTGGAATATTCTGCATGAAGCTTGCTGGTGTCAAGGGCCTTAAACTATCTGCTTCATCACTGATGTAGGTTAGTGGTCTCGAATTGATAGTTGCTTCACAATCACATAAAATTGTTTCCAATTCTACGTAGTTTACTGTTGACTTTCCTAGGACTCTTCTCAACAGCTGTTTAATCATTCGCACTATCCTCTCCCACCATCCTCCCCACCATGGGGCAGCTGGCGGATTGAAATGCCACTTGATTTTCTGCACAGTCGAAAATGTCATAATTTCATTCCAGTTCAGTGCTTTTAAAGCATTACTAGCCCCTTCAAAGTTGGTTCCATTGTCGGTATAAATGACACAGACTCTTCCCCTGCGGGCCACAAATTTTCGGCGAAGCGTATTCCATGATAGGTCTAATTAATGTGATGTATGTAGTTTTAAGCGTTTTGGGATTTGCGCCCCAGTCTGTGCCACACAGACTTTTTAGGATCCTGAGTTTTTTTAAGAGATTTGTTGGCACATTTATGAACTTGTTCGGTGAAACGTAGTTCAGCATCAAGCGTGAGTCCTAAGTATACTGGGTTTTCAGTCTTCATTAGAGGTTGGCTATTTAGGACTAGGTTTAGTGAGAAGAGACGTCTGTGTTTTCTATCTGTTGAGAAGATGCTATAAGACGTTGTGGATTGATTTTCAGTTTTAAGGAGTTTGACAACTCTAAGATACCTCTAAGTCAGCAGTTTAAAGATCTCCGATTTTTCCAGGTTCGTATCGGTGTGCCAGATAGCTATGTCATCTGCATAGCAGGCAACCTTGGTATCTTTGTGAAGATGTGGATGTGGGTGGCTTTTGGACATATCGAAGCCTTTTGTTACGACTTTCACTATCCATAACATCTAAGTCAGGAACATCAGTTTGTGGAATATTCTGCATGAAGCTTGCTGGTGTCAAGGGCCTTAAACTATCTGCTTCATCACTGATGTAGGTTAGTGGTCTCGAATTGATAGTTGCTTCACAATCACATAAAATTGTTTCCAATTCTACGTAGTTTACTGTTGACTTTCCTAGGACTCTTCTCAACAGCTGTTTAATCATTCGCACTATCCTCTCCCACCATCCTCCCCACCATGGGGCAGCTGGCGGATTGAAATGCCACTTGATTTTCTGCACAGTCGAAAATGTCATAATTTCATTCCAGTTCAGTGCTTTTAAAGCATTACTAGCCCCTTCAAAGTTGGTTCCATTGTCGGTATAAATGACACTGACTCTTCCCCTGCGGGCCACAAATCTTCGGAGAGCCATAATGAATGATTCTGTTGATAGAGAGTTCACTATCTCGAAATGCACGGCCCGGTAAACGGCACAAGTGAAAACCATTATCCAACACTTTTCTTCTGTAAGTAAATATAGGGGACCCGCCAAATCAATACCAGTTACTTCAAAAACTGCAGCATTTTTTATACGATCATTTGGCAAAGGAGCAAACGGTGGTTCCACTGGGTTCGATTTGAATCTTTTGCAGATGACACAATGAGATATTACACTTTTTGCCACTCTTCTGAGTCTTATTATCCAGAATCGTTCCCTTAAATTGGATATTAAAATTCCTGAACCTGCATGTTGTAATAGACAGTGTTCATGATAGACCATACGGCGTACAATAGTATGCTTTCCTGGCAAAACAACAGGAAATTTGAATTCATTGGTCTCATCTCCGTGAAGCAGTTTTGTCCTTATTCTTATTGTTCCTTTATCATCTTTAAAGGTCTGCATTTTCTCTAACACTTTAGCTCCTTCATTTTGGAAACATTCCTTTTGGATGCACCGCAACAGTTTTCCTTCTGCCTCTTGAACTTCTTCTAATGTTAACTCTCCTCTCATCTTTTTGCTGCAGTGTAGACTGTTATAGACGAATCTCTGCATCCAACTAATCATTCTCACCATCTTCATGTACCGAGAAAAGTAGAGTAGCTCGGCGGTAAAATTTTCTTCTTCACAACTCAATTGTACAACTGCAGTCTTCCTTTTTTCTTTGTACACATCCTCGTCTGGAACTAAAACCTTAGATTTTGGCCAGTCTTTCTCTTCCAGCTTTAGCCAAGATGGTCCTTTCCACCACTCTCCCTTCGCCAAAGCTTTTGGGTTGCATCCCCTGGAAGGCAGATCCGCTGGATTCAAAACCCCTGCTATATGATGCCAATCTTCAGGACTAGTGTATTTTCTTATTTCTCTACATCTATTTGATACAAAGGTGTTCCAATCATCGTCTCTTTGTATCCAGGTTAGTACCACTGCCAAATCACTCCAGAAGTAGATGTCATAGTTCTGAATCGCTAGTTCTTCTTTTACTGTTAGAAGTAATCTAAATCCCATAGTTGCAGCTAGCAATTTCAGTCGAGGAATACTTATTTCTTTAATAGGTGCAATCCTCATTTTAGCCATAATGAGTTGAACTGATTCTTCATTGTTGTCCGAGGCTCTCACAAATATACAAGAAGCGTATGCAGATGCACTAGCGTCACAGAAAATGTGTACTGAATAAGATTTAGGCTTTTCCAAAATCAGTATAAGCTTCCGGGGTATTCTACAACTTCTAAGCCAGAAAACTTGTTTTAGCCATTCTTCAAATTTGTCTGCAATACTTTTGGGTAACTATTCATCCCATGTGTGTTTTTCTTTCCACGATTCTTGTATTAATAGCTTAGGCAAAACTGTGGCTGGGCACAAAATTCCTATGGGATCAAATACACTTTGAGCAACAGATAACAATGTACGTCTTGTTAGGGGACAGTTCAAAATAGATCCTAAGTTGATATCACAGTAAATTTCATCCCTTGAAGTATCCCATAATATTCCTAAAATAGGGGTTGTGACTTTAGCAGTGTCTGCAATCTTTTCTGCACTTGAAACCCAACCTCTTAATTCAAATTTTCCAGCCAACATTATTTCTTCAGCTTCATGAACAAATTTCTGCAATTCTTCTGGATTCTTCACACTTGTAACAACATTATCCACATAGAAAGATTGTGCTAATTTTTCTGCTGTATTTCTTAAAGAGTCAGGAACATTCTTTAGGTGATAATTTATCGTGGATCCAAGCAAGAAAGGACTTGACGTAACTCCACACACTACCCTACAGTGCCTCAAAGTTATTTGCTCACCATTCTTCCACCAAAGAAATTTTAAGTAGTCTATCTGTTTCAGCCAAACTAATCAGCAGAAATGCCTTTTTTATGTCAGCTGTCACTGCAATAGCATGTTCTCGAAATTGAATCAACTTCTCTGGTATCTTTTCGATTAAGTTAGGTCCCTTTTCTAAGCAATTGTTGAGAGAATTTCCCTTATCATCATTTAAAGATGCATCAAATACAGGCCTAATTTTTGTTGTCAAGCTCGATTCTTTGAAGACTGCCCTGTGAGGAAGATAATAGTCACTGCTGTCTTGATCATCTGGTACACTTTCTATGATGCCATCTGACAACCATTCTTCAAAAACTTGACAATCTTCATATTTCCCAGCCTTTTTCAGATTTCTGGTTGTATTGAGTAATCTTCTGGTTGCCATTTCTTTATTGTTCCGCAGCTCTGGGCAACCTGTTTTAAATGGTAATTTTACTTCATTTCTTCCTTCATCATTCACACACACTGTTTTCTCGAAAAAATCTACAACTTCTCTATCAGACACTTCTTTTGATTTCATTTCAGCAGGATCCTTTATTCCCATAGTTTCTAGACTCCAAAGGTCCGGAATAGTATTGCCACTCAAACAAAGAGTGCTTTCCACATCATGTCCATTCCGTGACTGTTTTGCCCATTATTGTCCATCCCAATTTTGTTTCCACAGCAAATAAGTCTGTATAGCAAAAAATCTAAAAAATTTTACATCTGGAATATCATATTCTGCATCAGAAAGTCATATTGCCTAACTCAAGTGAGGATAAATGTTCTTTGGACAATTTTGGTACAAAATTGCAGATTCTATCTTGATCTAGCATAGTGACTTATTTCAAAACTGTCGTCACAACTCAGAAGTGTAACATCATATACATACGCCATGTTTCTGCACTTTAGATTTTGTACCACCAAACAGGCTTTGAGAAAGAGATTCTTGGCATGTTTTTTGTATACCTAATTTTTCCACACCATCTTTGGTTATATACGATCGCTGGGATCCTGTATCCATAAGCAGTCTTGCTAACTTATAGGAGTTATTTTTAGCTTTAACCTTTATTATAAGCGTCTGTAAAAAAGTTCCACTCTTTTCCTGGGAAGTCAATATTTCAGTTTCTTCACTTACAACATTTGTAGCTGATTCATCTATTTTAGGAACCTTAACGTCTTTATTTGCATCCTTTAACTTGGAACACATTACTACATGGTGTGAATAGTTGCATAATAAACATTTAATTTTTGATTTACAATTTTTCGAAGAATGTCCTCTTTTAAAGCATCGAAAACATGCTCCCTTACGTTTAAGAACATCTATCTTCTTTTCCCTATCAAAACCTTTAACCTGGTAACAATCTTGAGAACTATGATTTTTCTTATCACACCAGATGCAGCCCTGATTTACCTTGTTTTCCTATCCTGAGTACATTCAAGCTGCAGTGCTTAGTTTTCCTTTTTCTAAATTACTTAAAGTTTTACATACCACTTCATTGCCAAAACTGGAACGTGCAATATTTAAACGCTCTTCACCCTCAACTTCCAATTTTAAAAAACTGAGAAGATGCGTTAAATTACTTGTTTCTGCTGAGAATTCTGTTTTTGAATGCCTAGCTCTCTCCCAAACTTGCATAATTTCATCAGGAAGTACCGACTCAACCAAAGGGTACAGCATATGGCATGCATATAAGCATGGCAGCATACTTATCGCAGCATATAAGCATGGCAGCATACTTATCGCTTGTTAATTAGAAGAAAAATGTTGAAGAGATGTTGATTAGAATGTTGGAATGTCCCCTAATGTTTCAAGCGCACGTAGATGAGTTTCAATTTTATCATACAATGCCCTCAAAGAAATATTATAATTATCAGATCTAGAAAATACCAAATTCAAAAGCTCTCTTACATAAATTTCAATTAATAATTCATCTCTTGCAAAACAAGCCTTAAGTTGTTCTATAGCTTTGGCATAATTCTCACCACATGGAGGAAAACTTTCTATTAGTTCTCTGGCAGAAGATCCAGGAACAGTAGATTGATATAAGTACTGAAACTTATCATCATCATCTATATTATTATCGTCATCTATTTTTCTAAACTGACCCCAAAAAGATAGCCAATTTCTTATATTACCATCGAATTGCTTAAGTTCTATTTTCGGTAATCTAAAATGACGTTTCATAGAAATTGAACTATTGGAAACACTCACTTGATCAACATCATTTGGCAATGACGGTAATCTATTTAATATATCCTCACAGTCATTTTTAATGGATATCCAATTATTTCTATATGTTTCCGCAGAATCAAATTCCCTTTTAAAAGCGTTTTCGTCAAACGGATCTTCACTTAAATAAATTTATTTTATTTCTTCATCCATTTTGAACATGTAATTAGCTTTATCTTCAAGAATGTCTAATATTTTATGTACATCACTGTTCTGCTTGTCTTCTTTTTCTATACATTTCGCTTCGTTTGCCGCCTTGGTAAAAGCTCGCCTCATTTGAGTACTATCCCTGTTTAACTTTTCCATTTTCAACACAAGTTAAATGTTTCCCACGGACGCCATAAATGTTCGGAAAAGAAAGATTGATTTAGAAAGTTATTAGGTTCGAAACTGCGTTGAATATTCTTTTGATAGAACTCCTTTTATATTTGGACGAACACAAAACTACAATTACAAAACAGCTACTACTACAGTATAAAACATTAAAACAAGCGCGGCGCCATCGGCGACTAGACAAACATCCGGTTTCTACGTTGCCAATTGAGAGTACATAATATTGAGTTCATAACACTCAAGCAACTAATAGGGAAAGGGCAGTGCTACGTCACACAAAAAGCACGTGACATCGCGAAAGGCAAAACATTGGCACAGATTTTCAGTATTTCAGTGCGCGTTTAGACGTGTTTGTCTACATATTCGACAGCTTTAACTTTCGCTTGATCTAAAATATTATAATGGTGAGCAGTTGTTGTGCATTTGGATGTACCAAAAGGTATAAGAAAGGCGACAATATAGGTTTTTTTCGTTTCCATTGAAGAATAAAAGCAG